>CM037779.1:55122883-55137590 GCA_021229015.1 Solen grandis
CAGGAACGTACATAGCACTTGACTACCTGACAGACCAGGCCCAGGCCCTGGGGTATGTGTCCGTGGTTGACTGTGTACGGGCTCTGAGAACGCAGAGGGTCAATCTTGTGCAGACTCTGGTTCGTCTTTTTTCTGTACACCACATACGCTGCACCTGGTAATGATAAATGAAGGAATGCAGTTATGTTTACATACCCAACACATGATTGCTAAAGTAAATAGCGGAAATAATTTACCACATATTTCTTCCCGGTCAGTAAAAGCAGGTGTTTTAATAACACTAGTCTCTCACCCCCCCCCCCCCCCCCCCCCCTTTAAGCCTTTATCAATTGTTTTCCTTAAGGAAAATAAATTTGATCATAGCATTTTGGTATTTGATATAATGTTTCACATAATTCATATAATTTTATAACCATATGTAGTATCATGATATATTTAAATAGCATCAGTATGTATTTGTGCACCATGCCCTTGTGGAGACGCTGATGTTGTCCACCTCTGCCCTGCCTGCGGCCAAGTTCCCGGACGCCTACAGAGAACTGCTTCAGATAGACCCACTCACACAGAAGCGAAACTTAACACTGGCGTTTGAGGTTGACACACAGTTCTGTTCTACTCCTAACTTACTCTTATGCGTTTTCTTATCCTTTATAGTTATGGCGAATCCATCATTTTTGAGACAACATGATCATATGTCTTATGGTGTTATATCCGTTAGCCCGCTGTTTAACTTCGAAAATAACTGATGATGTGATCAGAATTGTATGGGTTTTATTTAATAGTTTTATTTCCTGTCCGGTGACTCATCACAAGACTTGTGTGTTTTATATAAGTTTGTTTTATTAAATGTCATATATCTAACTTTTATTCTATCAGATGTTGCGCAAAATGTCCCCTGTTCAAGACGAGTATCAGTATGTTACCGCCAAAGACATTGCTAACAAGGAAAAGAACAGATACTCAAATATTCTACCAGGTGTGCCTTTCACTTTTATTACAACGTAATTGACTAGTTATCAAAAAACAATATAATGATTAGAAAATGTAAGGTTAAGTGTTATACATTTGAGCAATGAAAACAAATATATATGAATGAGAATGCATCAATGTATTGTGTTAACAATACAAATTGTTTACAAAAGTAAGCCAACAGGAATATTTGATTTAGATTCTAATTATTTTCAGTTGCTGAATACATGCCAAAACTAAGTGGAACTGGTCAACAGGAGACAGATTACATTAACGCTGTGTTTTTACCGGTAATGATAATACATTATTAAATATTGCAATAAACTAGTATTTTGATAATTTCCTTACGTATAATGTGGCGAGAGGGATATTTTTTCATGTTATATTTAGTGACATATTACCTTTAATAACACTTTAAAAATTACTTTTGTATGTAATTATTCAGACTTACAAGGAGAAAAATGCGTTTATCGTGACCCAGCTGCCCCTTGAGGCCACGATACCAGACTTCTGGCGACTTGTGTATGAACATGACGTCCACACTATCGTCATGCTGAACCATGACTCACAGGCTAAGGTAAGCATGCCAGCAATGGTCTATCCTCAACTCTTTTCTGTAGATTAATCGTTTAATCAACAAGGAGCGGTCTCCAGCTTATATCTATGATGAGGTATGTAGACAAAAAATAATGTAAAAATGTTGTATCACTAATCTTATTACATATCTTCATTTATCAATTAATGATTCTATTCTTTGTTGTTGATTTTCCGAAACGAAATTAAAATGGCATTTTAACATATTACAAAGTAAATCAAAATTGTATTCATGTCTACCCAACCATGAAATAATATAAACGAACATATGTGGACTTTGAAAATAGTTTTTAACTATTCACTTATTAATAATTTCCATAAGAATGTCAAATTTAGAAATTATTTTACTTATTTGAACGGGGATGTCAGAAAAAGCAAAAGGAGAGCGTTTACTTACTGAAATGGGAAATTACTACTACTGTTTAGTTTCATGTCGGAATCCTGCATTATGGCCCTTGTTTAACTGTTTATCTTATCATTAAGAGAAAATTTGTTTTTAATTGCTCTTATACATCTTAATTGAACCGCACAAAATACACAAACGTGTATGCTTTATACATTATTTTATATAGATAATCTAATACCCAATGTTAGAAATGGAAAATAAAAATACTTCTGTGTGATTATATTAGTAAAATTAACCTCTACATATGCTTTAAATGTAGAAAAAAGAAATATACTGGCCTGAGGACAATCAGACTGTAGTGTATGGACACAACGAAATCAAACATTTGACCACTGAAAATCTGGGGAGACACCGTGCTGTTCGCATGGAACTTTCTACTATGAATAAGGTTATATGTATTCATTATTTCTATACTTGAGTCAGCAAAACGAATACATATAGGTAACGCATCTGCCAGGACTATTCAATACATCTCATGCAAAGCTGATGTAAAACTTAACAATTTAAAGTTCCAAGGTCAACTACTTTAAGCATTCACAATGAATTCATTTTATTTTTATTGTACATTAGTTTTTTTCCTAAAACATTGTATAGAAATTAAAAGACATTCCCAATAAACGCTACATCATATATCCTTCCAGACTCGGACTATAAAGCAGTTTCAGTGTAGGGGCTGGAAACCGGAGTCCACAATTCCAGATGATCCCTCGACTATTTTACTGCTCGTGGAGCTCGTGCAGGCATGTCAACAACAGACTGGGAACCATCCAATCCTCGTTCATTGCATGTATTTATATATTGAACTTATCATATAATACATTTCATTTCTCATACATCAATATTTTTCCTGGTGACTGATTCTTGTCTTGACATTGTACATTTAAGCAAGTATCCTTAACAGAACTTGGTCGATACTGCTTAAGTGTAAATACCCTTTTCTGAAATTGGAAAGTTTAATTAATATAAATCAAAAACATTTGCTTCGAAGATTTAAGATTGCATCATACATTTAGAAAAAAAGGAAGTAAATAAACAAAGATAATATCTGCTATTGTAAAGATTTAGATAATGGACACAGAAACTTCACAAAATTGCATTTTGTAGGAACGGTGCTGAGAGGAGCGGCCTGTACTGTGTGATATCTGCGGTTCTTGAGAGGATGAAGATCGAGCAGGACGTGGCCATCAGTCAAGTGATAGAGGAGATGAGGAACTGCCGGGAACAGATAATCTCTTCCGAGGTATAGTGGTAACTTACACAGAAAATATATATTACCAGTCCGTCGTTTGTGACCGCAAATAATTGAGGGTCTTGATATATGGACGTGATTTTTTACAGTTGAATTGATGCTTAGCAGAATTCCAACAAATACAGTGGCTTTAGTTTCATGTAAAAAGAACTGTTGATTTTATTAAATAAAATTACAGCAAATATATTAAACTTAAAAATGACTATCTGTATTATCAATTAAATATTTTTTTAACTCTAAACATTGTTGTTGTTGTTTTTTTGTAGCTTTTGCTGATATTAAGAATACAAAACATCAGATTGTATTACAGATCAAGTGCTCATCTGTTTAAAGACAATTTGACCAACCAAATATTTGCATGTTTGACAGGTCCAGTTTCAGTTTTGCCACGAGGCTGTGGTAGCATTCTTGGAACAACATGACACGTACTCAAACTTTACTGCCTAGACACGTGTTGAAGATATGTGCTAGACAGAACATTGAGTCATCGTGAATTATTTAGGACTGTATCAACTTTAAAATAATCCGGTTTTTAATCGTTGTTAGATATTCGTGAGATGTGTATAGCAAAATTATTAGAAAACAACAAGTTCATTCACATTGAAAGAACTCATCATTCCGAACGTTGTATCAATTTTAAGTGACTCATATTTAGCACTTTTGAAAGTAGTCATATACTAGACACATTGACAACAAAATGAAATAAACGTGTTTAAAAACTAAAAATAAGTTATCAATCGATGCCATATAACATAAAATTTGTAAAAGAGGTATATGTATGAGCAAAAATATTAAGCCAATTGAACGCGCGCGCGCGCGTGTGTGTGTGTTTTAAACTCAATATTTATCTGATACAGATCCCTATTTTAATCTCTCATAAGTGAACGGAAAAAACATAATCTCCGGACACAAAAATAAGTAAATATAGATTGTTAATGTATATTGATTGATAAGTATCATAGGAGTTTTATTGTGAAAGCGATATTGTAAAATGAATTTAATGTGATTATTTTCGCCATCTGAAGTATTTAGGACGTTCAACTCCCACAAGATATTTTAACAGCATGACACAGTTCAAATAAAAGCTAGAACTGTCATTAAATGCGGTTAATGCCCTCGCATTCCATCTTGTTTTCATGTAATGTTAGTGTAGGGCGAGACGCAACTTCTGTCAACTTCTGTGAAGCGGAATAACAACCAGGTATAGACTTAATGCTTAACCTAGAATAATGCTGTAATTCACATTACACAAACTTGTATAGACGTTGATATTCGTGTTCACTTTATGTGTATATCAATTTTTACTTAAGTCGAGTAAAGAGCTTACCAACGAGAACAACAATTGCTGTTTGTTTATGCCTATACCAGTATTATTTGTCGATATAAAGAAGGACAATATTTCCGTAAGTATTTTTTCTGACATGATCCACTCGTGCTAAAATCAAATTAATACAACGATACAGATCATAACTTCTGATACTGCTACTGTGTTGATAGTTGTATTCGCAACGCTGCTGTTACAGTATGGTGGTACAAGTCTCTCAGCCCCTCACCGCTGTGGGTTCGAATCCCGGTAGGGACTTCGGATTTTTCATGTGAGGAAGCCTTCCAGCTGGCCTGCGGTAGGTCGGTGGTTCTACCCGGGTACCTCTGTGTACTCGGGGTCTTCTTCCACCTGTAATTAGCTGGACGTCGCTATATGATTGAAATACTATCGCAGCGACGGTAAACCCCAATACAACAACAACAACAACAACTTTCACTTATACAATTTCCATAAACATACTATCATCGTTTACTTATTTTGATGCAGTTATTCGTTCATTCCAAGTTTTGTTAATTTTTATATACCGTTGATAATAGGAATTTTACAAACGCATTTTTTCTTGTTTACAAGACCATGTCATTAAATATTACTTTTATTTGACAAAACGGTCTACCTTGCCACACAAGACGTAGTATGTCACACAAAATTGTTCGTTCTCTGAGCAAGTCATTCTATAAATGATAAATATACAAGAGACTACGTCATCAGTCAAAGACATCATTTGAACAAACTTAAGTGTTTCAAAATTGCTGTGTTTTCTTCATTACCAACATGTCAGTAAAAGATAAGTTATATAGTTTGTTTCCTTGTTTGTTTGTTTGTTTGTTAGTTTTAATGGACAACTATCAAAAAGAATCGCTGCTTATCAAATCTCTTGCTTATTACTATTTATATACATTGTATAACAATTTTTATTAACATTTTTTATCATTCATCGAAAACCATAGATTATTGAATTGAATGGTGAAAAAAGTCAAATACTCGTATATAACTTTAACAAATTTAACGTTTTTTAGTTTAGCTAGACGTCGCTATATGACTGAAATACTGTCGAAGCGACTCAAATAGTCAGGTCAAGTCAAAATAAGAGGTTCAGCATGAAAGCAGTGTCAATGTCGATGTTTATAGCCTGCATATACGTCTAAAGTTGACTAAATATGTGTATGTAATTATTTATAACTGTCGTTTCACTTTAACGTGAGGCCGTAGAAAATGTAACAAATAAATGATGCTTATATGAATTAGTCTTCTTTACGAGTATTTATTTATCATCAATTACGGAACAAGTCCTCACAACTTATATTAATCACTCTCGATGGATCGGTGGCGGCGAATATGGTCATTGTTGAAGGAAAAACGGAGAGCAAAGAGGAAACTTACGTGCCTGGACGGGCGATCACTGTACCAGCTCACGTACGTGACCAGGAATAGAACCCGGGACCCATTGGTGAGAAGCGAGGTGCGTTATCACTACGCCACCCAGGCACTGTCTTAATTGTCTACATATCTGAATATGTTTTGATATGATTATTTTAATTCTTCGTATTTTTTCCATTTCATAACTTCCTCTTATGAATCATTTCGGTAAGGAAAATAAAAAGGAATATTTCTATTTCTATAGAATGTCACAGGGTAGGGAGACAAGTTGGTTACACTTGGACAATTTGACCCAAGTTATACTAGCTGTTTCTTTGACCAATATGAACGGGAATATTTTTCCTAGTACAGGCAATGTAGAGATGGCTGACAAAAAACAATACCCCTCCAAAATAAACAAGTATGATCGTGGGGCTGGCAGGGGGTGGGGGGGGGGGGTGATATAAAAACGTATGAAGTGGATAGCTAGAGACTGGGGTGAAACTTCTCATATCCACTAACATTGGTAGCAATTTCCCTATCTGCAAATTCGCGCTTATTGTCAAGGTTCTTTAATGTACACGTATAAGGTGGTAAAAAAATAAAATAAATAAATATTGGCTCTACTGAGACTCGAACCCAGGGCAATCCTCTACACAGCTGTATACAGCAGATTTAAAGAAGTACTGTATCTAATTATTTTATAAATACGGAATTCCAAACATGAACTACGAAGGTACTGTAGACCAGGGCCTCTGAATACTTTATAGAGTGACCCTGTGTAGACAAAAATAGAGGAACGGATGACAGAAAATGTATACATGCACTGATCATGTCAAATGCAAACGTGTAAGATGTACTCGTGACAAATTCATACAGCAGAATTGTGATATTGTTGCCGATAAAATTGTCATTTGAAGAAATGAATTGTTAAGTTCTTATTTTCATTAAGCTGACGTTTGTAATGATTATATTTCTGCATTTACACGTTTAACATATTGAGATTTGCAAAAATTCGTGTTTATAATTTACAACATGTAGATTATGACATTTAGTATATTCATATATGTGTACCATCTGTATGTAAACTCATGTTATCATTATGTTTTTTGATTACACACACACACATGAACGGCCAATATAGGGACTGCTCTGCCATTTATTCAATTGTTATTATTTTCAGCTAAATATACATGTATTATTAACATATATTATGTATTTTGATATTAATATGTGATGCCTATTTATATCATATTCTGTGTAAAGATATGCAACGTTAGGTAAGTTATTTCTCTTATCGACGGGTTCGGATCCAGGAATTTTCAGCTGTTGGGATTGTGTGCTAGGGTGGTCTGGGGACATGTTCCCCCGGGAAAAATGTTTTAAGTGTGTGGAGATTCATTCTGAAGTGTATCTGTGGAGGAAATTTGATTTTTTCTTTTAAAGAACATCCATAAGTAGGCTAAATTACTATAAACTGCCTTGAAACTCGGGGTTGTGGGTTCAAATCCCAGTAAGTCAAACTTTTTCTTTCTATTTTATATCTGTATCATTCAGATCAGATTTAGATATTTTTTTTGTAATTTGTTAAGGTACTTATTTGGTAAATCATGCTCATCCCCCCCCCCCGACCCCCATTCCTGGGAGATGTACATACAGTGTTGATACATGTACTTCCATCATATGTCATATTACTGATTTATTTCAAAGCTAGTGCAATTTTAATTTGATTCAGAACAAAATATTCCTTTCATGTTATTTCAATGCAAACTTAAGTTCTGTTCGCAGATGAGTGATACCATTAAGTCGAACATATACCTTAACGATGCCTGTACACTCGGAGACTCACTGTATTATTGAAATACTGTCATGTACAGTAACAACATTATCATATGACAAATACCTTTTTCTGGATTTAATGATATCTTATTAAAGTGCTAGTATTTATCACATCGAGAATATTTTTTTTTTTTCAAATATACCAAATTTTACCACCCATTATCACGTATAAATAATAACAAAGATAACAATATGGGTAGTATCATATGTAGGGATTTTCCAAACTTTACAACAAAACTGTGGTGTTCAAAAATCATCTGATAGAAGATCAGATTCCCATCATTCCCTTTAATGCAGTGCTATTTGGATATTTTGTTTCTGTTTTGAAATTTACTTTTTCTCATTAGGTGGATAGCTATACAATTATTCTACACATTGTATTTCTGTTCATCAGATACGTCGGTTGTCTTCAATATAATACTTCTGATCTCAGACTTACGTAATTTACTATTTATTTCGGCCTGGTATTGTTATATGAGTACACGACTAATAAAAAAATTGAAGATTTGTATCATCTTGTTTTTCCCCGAAGTTCTATAAATATGAAATTGGATATCAGTAATTGAAATTTCATATGAATATTTCTTAAATCTTATGTATCCGTCAACACAACTTAAAAATATCATACGAAAAAATATGATTGATTCCAAAATGAAATCGACTTGATTCCTAATGTGGCTAGTGTAACGCAAGAGTCTTAAAGTGGTACAGGTGTGTGAGATTGATTGTGATACAGTCCTTCACATTGAACTATGAAAACATTCTAATAACTGTTACTATATCAATTAACTTCATAGATAATTGTTCAACTGAAATTAACCCCTATGTTGTCAAGTAATCTCCCCAATATATACTAATATAGCTTAGTTTAGTAAAGAAATCGGTATATATAACAGCCTTTGATTTTTACATTCGTACCATATCTAACTTGTTTATATTTTCCTGCTGTGCGGGAATCACTCCTTTATTGGACGTATTTTACAGTATTGTAAATATTTATTTTATTATACTATCGATTAGACTCCATATGACGTCTCTTAACTGTTGATATGTCTTTTAATCAATATTCTATTCTATTCAAGTGATCTTCCCAATTTTTATTTTAAATCTTCACATGTCTCAGAATTTAATCAGTCTAACTGATACGTCAATAGTTTTTCAAATAATAATCAAATTTCGAAAATTTCCCTTAATGCCGATATGTATCAATAAAAATGTATCCCGCATTGTCAGTAGCAAATACCAAATGCGCAAGAAATGATACCAGTAACTCCTTAATTGGCGCTCGACATATATACAGGGTAGTTTCAGGACTCGTTGGCACTAGGCAGTAAGCATTACACACTAAACACAATCGAAGCTGCGAACAAAACGAACATTTACATTTTGCTAGGACCAATTTTAAATGAAGAGACACCTCTCTAATATTCTCTGTAAATTATATACGACGAAGCGTACCATGTCTGCGTATGCATACCAGGACGAATTATACCAATTTATAGAACGAAGCTTACCACCAACAGGTCAAATCCCGAAATAAAAAATATTGTGATACGACTGATTATTCATCAAATGCATTTAAGTATGAAAAAAAAAGTTTATGTGAATTCAAAACCCCAATAAATATTAGATTTTATCAGAAAAAAATGATAATGTAACGATTGATTATTCATTTAGATATATCATGGAAAATCACCCATGCACAGTTTCTCTCGTTCACTCAATGAAACATTCGTACAATTTCATTTAGTTTAATTTAGTTTTCATTTTCACCAATAGAGCGCAATAGCTCAGTGGTAGAATGTCCACTTTGTGTTCGTGAGGTCCGAGTTCGAATCCTAAAAGAGTTACTTTTCTCCAGTGACCGTGTCAAAACAAAGACATATAAGATTGATACCAGATGCACCCTTGCCTGACACTCGGTAGTATGGGGCTGCTTTGGCAACTCGGGGTACTCAATACTGGTTCTGCCTAAGAACGTATATCCTGTATATTGTTGCTATACACCGGTATGTAAAAGAACTAAATGGTCTATTCGCAAAAGAGCTATGGTACAACACGTGGACTCCCTTGTATCCGATCACTGTTTCTTCCGATGCTGTCTCTTCAGCGAAACAACAACAACCAAAAAATAAAAATCACACACACACAATCAAAAAAAAAAAAAAAAAAAAAAAAAAAAAAAGGAACCCGCATCAAAGCATCAGATTATTCATATTGTTTCACCCACACCCATTACATCGCATTCGGTCGTAGGTTCAATCACCGACCGCAACATACAAAAGTCGTTAAACATGGTACTTGTACCTCCCTGCTTGTCGCTCAGTATATATACAAGATAGTTTTTGGACTGGTTGGCCCTGTGTCAGGATATGATATCATGTCAAGTGTCTACTACCTGATAATGCAGCTGGCAGCATTTAGAACATAGTCTCCCTCCAAATGATTAAGATGTTGTTGGTGGGACGTTTACCTAACAAAACAAACAAAACTGAAATCATTACATGTATTCATATTCCACGAAATTACCTATAGCCTTTTGTGAATATGAAAGAAAACGAACACTACCTCTGAGGTATTGCACTTCATTGGTGAATATGTAAATTTATTAAACGTAAAGTAATTTCCTTACTTACATGGATTTACTTAATAACTAGTCATATCACAATAAATATTCGTTCGAGATTTGACCTGTTGGTGGTACGCTTCGTCCTATAAACCTGTACGATTCGTCCTGGTATGCATGTGCAATGGTACGCATCATCGCACATTCTGTACAGAGAATGTTAGAGTGATCTTTCTTCATTTAGAATGGGTCCTAAAAATGTAAATATCCATTTTGGTTCCCAGCTTCGGTTGTTTAGTGTGTAATGCTTAGTGCTAAGAGTCAACTTGTTTTCGGCAAGTGCTTTTATATTTGCAAATAAATTATAGTATTTTGAGTACTGCATTCAATTGCCATTAACTTACAAAGTTTATACATATATATATTCTTGCACTTCTTATCTGGTAGCTCACAGAAAGCGTTTAGAACTATACACTTCACAAAAGAAGTGCGACAAGGCTACACGTATGCTTACATTTCTGATTTGTATCATTTGGTAGTAAGCACCTGGATCTAAACATACTGACATCATCATTACACACTTGACATTTAAAACCGCCTAACAGAAATGCAATACGTCATCATGGAAAAGTATACATACATGCATAAAGCATTCGGAAGTAAGACTGTAATATTTACATGAATAATCTTCTATGTGTGGTGTATGAAAAGAATATGATCTTTCAATTATTTAATTAGTGAAAGTGATGATTGTTATTCAAAAAATAAAACTATTTAACAAAAACAAATAATTTGTAATTAATATCGACGTGAAACTCAAAGGTTAAGGACTATATTCAATAAGTGGTAAAAATGGTCTATTATTATTATCTATTATTCGCGAATAAGCAATTCCCAGCTAGCTGGTTATTTGGTCTAGGTATTCACGAATTCCCAATTCCCAGCTAGCTGGTTATTCGTCTGTAGCTGGATATTCACGAATAACCAATTTCCAGCTAGCTGGTTATTCGGCTGTAGCTGGGTATTCGCGAATAACCAATTCCCAGCTAGCTGGTTATTCGGCTGTAGCTGGGTATTCAACCTACACTTTGTTTTATACTTAAATTATAAAAATCATGAATTCCCAATTCCCAGCTAGCTGGTAATTCGGCTGTAGCTGGGTATTCACGAATAACAAATTCCCAGCTAGCTAGTTATTCGGCTGTAGCTGGGTATTCGCGAATAACCAATTCCCAGCTGGCTGGTTATTCGGCTGTAGCTGGGTATTCAACCTACACTTTGTTTTATACTTAAATTATAAAAATCATGAATTCCCAATTCCCAGCTAGCTAGTTATTCGGCTGTAGCTGGGTATTCGCGAATAACCAATTCCCAGCTGGCTGGTTATTCGGCTGTAGCTGGGTATTCAACTTACATTTTGTTTTATCCTTAAATTATAAAAATCATGAATTCCCAATTCTCAACTAGCTGGTTATTCGGCTGTAGCTGGGTATTCACGAATAACCAATTCCCAGCTAGCTGGTTATTCGGCTGTAGCTGGATCTTCAACTTACACTGTTTTACACTTAAATTATAAAAATCATGAATTCCCAATTCCCAGCTAGCTGGTTATTCGGCTGAAGCTTGGTATTCGCGAAAAACCAAGTCCCAGCTGGCTAGTTATTCGGCTGTAGCTGGGTATTCGCGAATAACCAATTCCCAGCTAGCTGATTATTCGGCTGTAGCTGGGTATTCAACCTACACTGTTTTAAACTTAAATTATAAAAATCATGAATTCCCAATTCCCAGCTAGCTGGTTATTCGGCTGTAGCTGGGTATTCAACCTTCCCAATTCCCAGTGCGGGCTGGGTTTACCTACATTTTTATACTTTAATTGTAAAAATCATGAATTCCCAATTCTCAACTAGCTGGTTATTCGGCTGTAGCTGGGTATTCACGAATAACCAATTCCCAGCTAGCTGGTTATTCGGCTGTAGCTGGTCTTCAACTTACACAAAAATCTGAATTCCCAATTCCCAGCTAGCTGGTTATTGGCTGAAGCTTGGTATTCGCGAAAAACCAAGTCCCAGCTGGCTAGTTATTCGGCTGTAGCTGGGTATTCGCGAATAACCAATTCCCAGCTAGCTGATTATTCGGCTGTAGCTGGGTATTCAACCTACACTGTTTTATACTGAAATGATAAAAATCATGAATTCCCAATTCCCAGCTAGCTGGTTATTCGGCTGTAGCTGGGTATTCGCGAATAACAAATACCCAGCTGGCTGGTTATTCGGCTGTAGCTGGGTATTCAACCTACACTTTGTTTTATACTTAAATCATAAACAATCATGAATTCCCAATTCCCAGCTAGCTGGTTATTCGGCTGTAGCTGGGTATTCGCGAATAACCAATTCCCAGCTGGCTGATTTTTCGGTTGTAGCTGGGTATTCAACATGCACTTTGTTTTTATTTAAATTATAAAAATCATGAATTCCCAATTCCCAGCTAGCTGGTTATTCGGCTGTAGCTGGGTATTCAACCTACATTTGTTTTATACTTAAATATAAAATATGAATTCCCAATTCCCAGCTGCTGGTTATTCGGCTGTAGCTGGGTATTCAACCTACATTTGTTTATTATTCCCATAGGTTTTCGGCTGTAGCTGGATATTCACGAATAACCAATTCCCAGCTAGCTGGTTATTCGGCTGTAGCTGGGTATTCAACCTATACTGTTTTATACTTAAATTATAAAAATCAGGAATTCCCAATTCCCAGCTAGCTGGTTATTCATCTGTAGCTGGGTATTCGCGAATAACCAATTCCCAGCTTGCTGGTTATTCGGGGTTATTGTAGTGGGTATTCCGAATAACCAATTCCCAGCTGCTGGTTATTCGGCTGTAGCTGGATCTTCAACTTACACTGTTTTAACTTAAATTATAAAAATCATGAATTCCCAATTCCCAGCTAGCTGGTTATTCGGCTGAAGCTTGGTATTCGCGAAAAACCAAGTCCCAGCTGGCTAGTTATTCGGCTGTAGCTGGGTATTCGCGAATAACCAATTCCCAGCTAGCTGATTATTCGGCTGTAGCTGGGTATTCACACTGTTTTATACTTAAATTATAAAAATCATGAATTCCCAATTTCCAGCTAGCTGGTTATTCATCTGTAGCTGGGTATTCGCGAATAACCACTGGTTATTCCTGTAGCTGGGTATTCGCGAATAACAAATTCCCAGCTGGCTGGTTATTCGGCTGTAGCTGGGTATTCAACCTACACTTTGTTTTATAATTAAATTATAAAAATCATGAATTCCCAATTCCCAGCTAGCTAGTTATTCGGCTGTAGCTGGGTATTCAACCTACAATTTGTTTTATACTTAAATTATAAAAATCATGAATTCCCAATTCCCAGCTAGCTAGTTAATCAGCATGCTGGGTATTCGCGAATAAAACATGAATTCCCAATTCCCAGCTGCTGGTTTTTCGGCTGTAGCTGGGTATTCGCGAATAACCAATTCCCAGCTGGCTGTTTATTCGGCTGTATCTGGATTTTGAATACCCAGTTCCCAGCTGGAATCTATATCTTATATAGTCTGTGTGATCATCTACAACTCATAAATCATATCTTAGTTTCCCGCTTAGTGACATGAGTATGACAGCGTGCACGCTTCCTTCGGTGCACACGGGGTCATACCTAATCCTGACAGGTGACTAATTTCTCAATTATGTCACACAGGTCACTGGACAGCTTAAGATGTATTATAGATGACATCTTCATCTAATAACCAGCTAACATTGAACACCACTTCTGATGGCCGTGATTGTTTTGTTTTTATTCTCAAGATATGCAAATTTAAAAATAAGAAAACATTTTAGTAACACAGTCAAGTGAATGCATAATATCAAACATGAAAATAGTTCAAATAACGTCTCTGGCCTTAATCAAGCATATATAGATATATCCTCAAGAATTGTATATCTCAATTGTTTTAAGAATGGTTGGTACTCCTGGAAGTACTCCAGCGATGGCTTGTCATACCTACAATATTTTAAAATACATAACTATTAATTTAGTGGAATACCAGTTATAAAAATGTTAAAATTGGCATGCATGTTTCGTCCATGGGCCGCCGTTTCGTTCGTCTTCTTCCCAGTTCAACGAAATATCGAGTCTGGATCAGCCATTTTGTGTGTTTTACATTTTTTATTATTTTTATACCAAGCGCTTAAAGTATCTTTTTATCACTCATCATACATTAACTATGGAAGGATGTTTTATTTTTTATTATTTGTTCCTTCACTACATGTGGGCATTATTCGACAGAGATTTGTAAAATGTGAAAATATAAGAAAACCGCTTTTAAAGCTTACAACTCGCTGCATTTATTTTTCTTCATTCATTTTTTTTAAATTTTTTTTTT
>CM037779.1:55137690-55174501 GCA_021229015.1 Solen grandis
AATCTATGTATCGCAGAGGTTACCGCTCGCAAAAATTGTTTGTTTGTGACAAGAAGCTATAATGTATTTGTGTATTCAAACTAACAAATTTTATTTGCAGTCGGTTAGATCTTGGATATCGTTTGTTGTAATAAATCTAACATTGTAAAGCTGCAAGTTATTTAGCCTTTGTGATTATTAACTAAAATTGTATTCTCCGTGATAAAATATTTTTAACTATTAAACTTAATGGAACTTTCTTATGTCCCTAATTTACATAATGTGAGCCAATATAAATGTGCCAAAAATAAGAGTATGATATTTTTTGTTATGTTAAAATTAAGCCTTTATTGAATCTATTTTAAGTATTTAATAAACGGTAAATAATGTTAACTCAACCATAACATCGTAGTTTATGATATGCCTTTAGACCGTGTGGCATATTACTTCGATTTTTGTTCATGGAAAGAAAACCTCGTAATTCAGAGTGGTTGAACAAACATTTGCATATATGATATGGGAGCAAATATTTTATATGCTGTAACCTCACGCCTTCTTAACAATGACGTCCAAGAACCACAAAAACATAATTCCTTGAAGTGAAAGCAAAAGCTCAAGAAAAAACGTAAGAATAGGAAAAATAGATTATTGCACTTTCATTGTGAAACTAAATGCAAATTTGATAAATGCTATTTACTGATATAAAATTGAAAGATATAGCTGAATAAATATTTATGAATTTTAATACAATTTTTACACAGTTTTAAGCCAGCTACTAGTGATGACAATGATAACGAGTCCCAACAAAAAGAGCACATATCTTTACCTGCTTTTTTATGACAAAAAGTTACACGTACACTAAATATTATTTAGAATAACGAGGGAGAATCTTTCTGTCAGTTATGCTTTACAAAATTACTCTTGATAGTTTGCATATATTTAATTTGGTATTGGTCAAATTATGTACTGCATCTCGTAAAAAATCTGTAGCACACACTTATCTTTTCTGTCCGAAGAATATAAAATGCTTTTGGAAGAATATTGTGTCTTTAGACTTTGTTGAGAAATAAATAACCTTGATATGTTTCTATATCTATTGTGAAGGAATTCTTTTAGTTTGTTTTCTTGATTAGATTAACGTCCCACTCATAAGACCGATACAGTGCTTCGCCACTGCGATATCACGCCATAGATAAGTGAAATGATATCGCACACAGTCAAAATGTACTCATACAGGCAGCTTTTGAAACGAGGGCCATGATGGCTCTGAATCGCTCACCTGAGTATAGGGTTACCCAAGGAACATCAGTCTGATTTAAAACAATTTGAAATCTGGCCAGTAGTTTTGAAGAAGATGATCCGTGTAAAGTTTTAAATTCTGTCCAGCAGAGGACAGGTCATTTTAAGTTTTCAGTATATACATACAAGAAAAATTAGTCCTGCCCTTTGCAGTCATTTTTTTATGGATCAGAATAATTTTAGCAACTTTTGTGAAGCTTCACCCAAGAATCCTCCCTGCCAAATTAAATTCAATTCTGTCCAGCGGTTTCAGAGGAGATGTCGTTTTAAGATTTCAATATATACATATAAGGCAAATTAGCCCCGCCCTTGGCGGCCATATTTTTTAATGGATCGAAATTATTTTATCAACTTTTGTGAAGCTACACCCAAGGATCATCCCTGCCAAATTTAATCCAATTCTGTCCAGCGGTTTCAGAGGAGATGTTTGAATATTTCACTATATAATTATTAGGCAAATTAGCCCCGCCCCTGGCGGCCATGTTTTTTTCCTGATCGGAATAATTTTAGAAATCTTGGTAGAGAGTTTCCAAGGAATATCTGTATCAAAATATTTTGAAATCTGGCCAATAGTTTCGAAGGAGATGTTTTTTTTTAAATTGTCATGTTTTTTCTTTCCGTTGCCATAGCAACCAGAGTTCCGCATGGATCAAGTTTATTTTAACAATAATATTTAATTTTTTTTTTTTTTTTTTTTATTTTACTGTTATTAACAATAAATTTTTAATTTCAAGCAAACATAAAAAAATGAAACGAATATCAATTTAAGTAAAACCATCGAATATCTAATATGCTGTTAATCGCAAATTAAAACGTGGTTTTAACCTTTGTACTTTACAGAAACACAAAATGGAAATTTTCGAGAAATAATTTAAGATGCCAGAAATACATTCCTACATATAATTACATGCACAGTTTGCGCAACATCGCAAGGGCGATAGCAATGCTAAAATGTTTTATAAGTCGAAGGAGACCAAAAATAAATATGGCGGTGATATGTTATTGGCTTGTTAAGATTTGGCACAACCAATACTGACTGCCAATATAGCAAAAAGACACTGGGCGTCAATATTGTACGTACTGCATACAGTACATAGGGCGCATCATTCGGACTGAACGCATCATGAAACAGGTGGCCCGTTGTTCCATCTGTGTGTTTACTTTCTCATTCAACATGCCTGCTTTGACTGTACATTGTACTTATTTAGTTTTTGAATTGCACAACCAGGAAGTCATCTGAACACTTTATGATCCAGCGGTCCGGTGGCCCGTCTTTTTGCTCGTCCGTCAGTATGTGCCCCATCTTTCTGTCCTTACCTTTGTCTACGTCTGTTCGTCCGTGTTTCAATATATCTAATTTCCATGTCCGTCTGTCAATATAAATATGCCTGTTTGTCACCGTCCCTCTATCCGTCTGTTTTTGTTGGTAACTTTTCTTTGTTCGTTTATCTACTTATCTGTGTCTAACAATCCTATATATAATTTTCAGAATGCAAAAGAAGTACATAATTACCTATAGGAATAAAACCCAGATCTATAATAGGCTAGCTTTGGAGAGAAGAGTTAAGCGCAGTCATGGGCTGGTCCTTAATAGTCAGGAAGGCGGCCAACCAAGTTGGCGTCCCCTAAAGGAAATCGGCGGTAAACATGAGCTTCATACCTGGGTATGTTGATGAGAATAATTCAAGGCGTTGAAAATGGAAGAACAGAATGGTATTGGACTGACTCGTATACAGGTTTTGGCAGGTCTAATTTGTCAATGGTTGAAGATCGGGTCGGCATACAAACAGTTCAAGGTCGGAAAATATTGCAGAAACGGCATTGTGCGCAATCCAGGAAAATAAGCACAATGTGCATTTTTATGATCTGCAAATGATTCTTGAAAGTCTTGGGTTTAGAAGTCATGCCAACTAAAATCTGGGATTGCGACGAGATGGAAAGTTTTGAGCATGAACCAGTTAAAGTAAAGGAAAATCTTGCCTCAGCCATACTGCCTCAAAGTCTACTTATATAACGATCATGACAAGCGTAAGTTCAGCAGGTGAACAAATGCCCCCTATATTTGTCGTAAAGAGGAAGACACAAATATATTCATGGTTTCAACGAAGACGTAGCCGTTCGGAACACCCCAAAACATCCGTGTGTGACCTTTCAGACCCTATGTAAATTACTGCAAGCAATATAATAGAATGTGCACATACCTGACCTATCTCGCATACCAACAATTCTATTCGCCCCCTAGATTAAAATGTGTGCCCCCGTCATTTGTGCCAATAACGAAGCATTCTCAGTATATGTACAAGAAACCTGGAACCAAATTAACATTCAACTATTTGCACAGGTTTTGGAGATATCTGTAACACCCACAAAGATCTCAAGTGCTTTCAGGTTCTGTGGAAATTATCAGTTAAACAAATGTGTGCTGCCAGACTCAGTATTTGGTTCTAGCGTATCTAACGGATGTTACATTACAGCCACTGTCTGACGTATAAATCCAGCCACAATCTGCAACTGAAGGAACTAGCAATGAATTAGCTGTAACACCGACTGCTACAGACGATGTCAATTTGTTGAACGCCATTCTGTAGCTCACAGAGGTTGCTCAGGCAAAAGGTTACATTTCAACGTGCAGCTACCATGTGACGACAATGCTTACCATGACACACAGCTCAGACGCTGTCCATTACAAAGATGACGACCAATGCGTAACAAGTGTCATTGACATGAGAGCCTTACAACAAGCGATGCAAAATAAGTTGTTTTTTTTTAGGGTTTATCAGGCAAGAATCTTTATACGAGGTTGAAGCATGCTTATAATCATTTCACCTCATTTTTTTTTAGCTCACCTGAGCACAAAGTGCTCAAGGTGAGCTTTTGTGATCGCCCGTTGTCCGTCGTCCATCGTCCGTGCGTCAGTGCGTCCGTGTGTGCGTCCGTCGTCAACTTTTCGTTCAAACGACTTCTCCTAAACCACTAGATGGATTTTGACCAAACTTCACAGGAATCATTCTTATCATGACCTCTATCAAAGTTGTTCAAATTATTTTGATTGGGTGAATAAGTAGGTCACAGGAGCTAAAAATAGATTTTTAAAATGCAATCTTAGAAAATCTTCTCCTGCAAAACTGTAAGGCCTAGAGCTTTAATAATTGGTATGTAGAATTGTCTTATGAACATCTACAAAAGTTGTTCAGATCATGACCCTGGGGTCAAAATTGGCCCCGCCCCAGGGGTCATTTTATTTTTCATAGGTTTATATAGTGAAAAACTTTAAAAATCTTCTTCTGTGAAACAATAAGGCCTAGAGCTAAGATATTTGGCATGTAGCATTGTCTAATGAATCTCTACAAAAATTGTTCAAATTATGACCCTGGGGTTAGAATTGGCCCTGCCCCGGGGGTCACTTGTTTTACATAGACTTATATAGGAAAAACTTTAAAAATCTTCTCCTATGAAACCATAAGGCCTAGAGCTAAGATATTTGGTATGTAGCATCATCTAATGGTTCATTACCAAGATTGTTCAAATCATAGCCCTATGGTGATAAATGACCCCGCACCAGGGGTTACTTGTTTTACACAGAGTTATATAGGAAAATCTTAAAAATCTTCTTTTATGAATCCATAAGGCCTAGAGCTTAGATAATTAGCTCACCTGAGCACAACGTGCTCATGGTGAGATTTTATGATTGCTTTTTGTCCGGCGTCTGTCGTCCGTCCATCTGTCCGTGCGTGCGTGCGTGCGTGCGTCTTGCACCAACTTTTTTCATTAAACAACATCTCCTAATCCGCTGAAGGGATTTTGACAAAATTTCACAGGAATCATCCTTATGATGTCCTCTAACAAAATTGTACAAATTATTATGATTGGTTGAAAAAGTAGGTCACAGGAACTAAAAATAGATTTTAAAATGCAATCTTAGAAAATCTTCTCCTGCAAAACTGTAAGGCCTCTACAGCATGTAGAATTGTCTTATAAACCTTTACAAAATTGTTCAAATCATGGCCCTAGGGTCAAAATTTGCCCTGCCCCAGGGGTCACTTTATTTTACATAGGCTTATATAGGGAAAACCTAGAAAAATCTTCTCATCAGAAACCACATGGCCTGGTGTTAAGATATTGGGTATGTAGTATTGTCTGGTGGATCTCTACTTAAGTTGTTCAAATCATGGCCCTTGGGTGAAAATTGGCCCTGCCCTAGGGGTCACTTGATTTTACATAGGAAAAATAGAAAAATTTTGGTATGTAGAATTGTCTTGTGAACTACTACAAAAGTTGTTAAAATAATGACCTCTGGGTCAAAATTGCCCTCGCTCCAGGGCTCATTTTATTTTACAAAGGCTTATATAGGGAAAAACTAGAAAAATCTTCTTATCAGACACCACATGGCCTAGAGCTTAGATATAAGGCTTGTACCATTGTCTAGTGGATCTCTACCAAAGTTGTTCAAATCATGGCCCTTGGGTCCAAATTGGGTCCGCCCCAGGTGTCACTTGATTTTACATAGGCTTATATAGAGGAAGAAAGGAAAATCTTCTTCTCAGAAACCACAAGGTCAAGAGTTAAGATATTTAGTGTGTAGCATTGTTTAGTACATCTCTATCAAGTTTTTTTTTCAAATCATGGCCCTGTGTCAAAATTGGTCCCACTTTAAGTATGTTCATATTATAAACCATTGAAAGCAATATTTCTCAGGTGAGCGATTAAGGGC
The DNA here is from genome assembly GCA_021229015.1 of Solen grandis. Lineage (NCBI taxonomy): Eukaryota > Metazoa > Mollusca > Bivalvia > Adapedonta > Solenidae > Solen > Solen grandis. Next base: position 55,143,680 of record CM037779.1, read on the forward strand.
CATCATGGCCCTCTTGTTTCTATTAGACTAAATAAACGTTTTAAATGTACAACATACCCGTATGCCAATAAACTCGGTGTTTGCCAAATTTAGCTTGTTTATTTGACAGATGATAAATGTAGATTATAGTGAAATTAAATTCTAGATCAAGAATGTTGCATTGTTTCTTGTCTGCTTTACTGTACAGTTTTTGTTTATTAAAGTTCAACACATTCTTGCCTTTTGTTTTCTTTTTTGTATCTTTTTATCAGCTCATGCGGTACATTTTACACACAACTTGAAAAATTTTCTGAGCTCGCGGATTTGACAAGACTGTCCAAAGAAAGAAAATGTCGAATCTGCATATAGTAATGTTGTGTGTGTGTGTGTTCTTTACATATATTTTCAACAGTTTTTTTCATATTTGATTATTAAGCTAATTGTGTAAACACCGGTAGGGGACTATAGGTTTGTCCTCCGTCTATTTGTTTGTCCGTCCGGATGTCCGGATCCAGCGATAACTTAATTAAGGTTTAAGATAATATGAAAATTGATATAAGAATAGATGACAGTATGGAGATTCTGAACGTCACTATGTTGGTATTTTTTTCTCGGACTAAAATTCTGGTTGCTTTGGTAATGGAAAAATTATGCACCTCACCGGTTCATGTGTTGCGTGCAACACCATTTACTTATTGTATTTGATTATTAGGCTAATTGTCATACAAAGCAGTAAGTATTATTTTGTATGTCTTTTTGTTCAATCTTTCATAGTATTTGATTTGCATAACTCTTTAAACAATGTTTTACAAGATGGGGTTCCACAAAGGAACCTTTCGATTAACATAATATACATAAAGCAATTGATTGTTTTGTCAATGCTTAAACAGGTAAATTACAATTTACAAACTCCTTTACATTTTAATCTAAATACATGCCCTGATTGTAATTCATTGTAATTCTGTTTAATCTAACCCTTAAAATATACTATCTCAAGTTAATATATTGAATGATTCTGAATGAATTTACAGAACTCCCATAACCTGACACTGACAACCGCAATTGCCGACAATGGCTTTAATATGGCTTAAGCTTCCTAATTACTCAAATAGTCTGCATAGGTAAACACAACTTAAAAGCACTGATTTTAGCATGCGTTGCATTTACAAAAGGCGAACTTGACATTCATATGTATTGAATTTGTTTTGTGTATTTCGGCTGTATATACACGAAGTTCATATATCGTATGATATTAGTTTACTGCAGTACCTATGATTCCCAGGTAAAACAGGAAGTTAGAAAAGGAAAATTCACTACCTGTGAAATTCGTGCACATAACGTAACATTGCATGACAGTCCCCTCGCGCAAAATGGTTTCGATTTTTCATTAAAGGAGATAAACAGGAATTAAATAAAAGCAAGTACTTAAGAAGTCGTCATAATAAGAGCAGGCATGTGAGTATTATGTTTATATGGTTATCGGGAATGATACTTAAATGTAGGTATACGATCATCTGATTTCAAAATTTACTTCCTAGATATTAAAGTGATAATAATTACAAATTAAGTTTTCTCGTTGTAAGAGCATAAATGTTTACAAATTATTTTATGATCATATTAATATGAACTATTGTTCATTGATTGACAGATTTTACAATTTTCATAATCAGTGACTCGAATTAATTACAAACTGGCCAAACTTTCATAAAATTAGTGCATACTGAATATGGAACAATTTATACGACTTAAACAAAATATCAATATGTATCTAATATCTGGTGATAAAACTGAATTATATCTCCTATCAGATATCATTAGAGCGGGAGGTCATGGGTTCGATCCCCGGCCGCGACATACCAAAATCGTAAAAAAAGGTACTGGTATAGCTCCTTTGCTTGGTGCTCAGTATAAAAGGGTAGTTCCAGGACTGGTTGGCCCGGTGTCAGGATAATGTTACTGGGTGTGGTATCATGCCACATGTCAATGGCGTGATACTGCAGTGTGGCATCACTATATCTGACTCATGTAGACATCGTCTCTAATGACTGAAATACGGTTGGTGGGACGTTACAAGCAGCTAACAAACAAACAACAGATAATATTGTATTTACCTTTATATTTAAGAAAATGCTTTATCGTGAACTTCATTCGAGAAAATTGTATTTTAACCTTTTCCTTTCTTGTTTAATACGCCTACAATATTTGACATTTTCACCAAATACAAATAATGGAACCACTGTAAATTAAAAGAAGATACAATGTGACCTATTTGTGAATGCAACATACAGGGTTTATTTTTTTATTAAAAGTTGTTAAAGAGTGCTTTATGTATATTGAATGGCGCCTTGGTCCCTACTACGGAAACGAAGGTTGTTGATTGCAATGATTCTTCATGACCTTCCCAGGCGCAGAGTATTGGTCCAAAAAAAGAACTGTCGAGAGGGATTAGTATTTATAAGTAGTAAGAATCCATTTGCCAATCGACGTAAAATAAATAAGATTAAATTAAGTTTGTATTTTTGTATATGTTTAACTCATCAATATTCTGTGAACTGTAATGCTACCGTGTGTTATAACGTCGTGTAGTTTTGTATATAATAGAAATAAAAAGGTATTGTCAAACATTAGCTTATGTACTTTAAATCTATTGATATGCGTTTCAATTACAAATATGCTTGCAATGATTAAGCTTATTGTGTTTGCAGTGTTTAAATTATGTAAAAAGACATTTTTAATGAAATTATACGCTGCTGTATGTTTATAAAAAGTTTAATAGAATCGACTGGGAAAAACATCGTAAATGGCTTGGCAGATCATTCTCCCAACAATGTAAAGAAAATACGTTGATACTGTCGCTCCAACCAGACAGCGAAAACTATCACATTCATATCACCTCCCCTTTTTTTTCATTGCAGGTCATGTTGAAATACTAAAGTAGCTAAGACGAAATGCATAAGGCTATACTTTAAACCAGAATGTTAACATATTTTGCTTTCTTCAGTGAATGCTTATCTGTTTAAAATAGAAGTAGGTCTTCTCGAAAAGTGCTACTTTTTTGTATGCACCTGGACCGCAAATTTATGCAGTTTCTCTTACGTGATCAATTTCAACTAATACGATGAACATGTTTGTGCGACTTCAGTCACTTAACTTAAAAATGAAATTCTAGAACGATTTGGGGATATTGCTTTGTAATGTTGTATGTCCCCGTAATACATACAAAAACTGATATCAACCTTTTATAATAAAAACTTAATACAACCAGTCTGTACTATAATAAAAAAAAACCTTAACACAACCAGTCTGTATGAAAAAGAAGAGTAATATTGTACCTGATCGTCCTTGCACTTGAGCCTTATTTTGTTGCGGCGCGGTTGAGCGTCAGTCTGGCATACCGCAGGTCACGAAATCGATTCCAAAAGTATTTCAATTTTACTTTGTTAGTACATTTGTCGTTTAATGTTACGTGATCCAGTGGTGACGTACCCGACTGTGGATCCGAAGGCTGTAGGTTCGAATCCCGTTAGGGGCAAGGATTTTTTCATGACCTTCCCAGGCGCAAAGTACTGGTCAAGAGGAATTAGTTTAAGTTATAAGAAGCTATTTCCCATTCAACGTTTTAACTGACCCATAGTTATAGAGATGATGACACCCTTAGGAATTACTCTGAATATACTCAATGAATCTGAGGTCACATGCCTAAAAGAAAAGGGTGTATGTAGTAAATGATTACGGTTTAAGAAAACAGGGAGCTAGCTTTTATGGCGAAAGTTTTAAAGTGTCAATCTGGCACACAGGAGTTTCCCATTTTGATTCCTGATTTGGTTAATATGATTGTACTTTGTTTCATTTGGCACCAAACGTAAATGACCCTCAGCTGTAGAGGTGGTGGCCCTGTAATTACATGTACTTGGGAAACACACAGGCATAAATAACTTGCAAAATGCTACTAAATTTGATCAAGGCAAGAAACATAACAGTTTTGAGGAGTATTATGAACCAATTATTTTATAGATATTTATTTGCATGTTATTTGTGAACAGATAAAACAGATCACATTACCTTGTAATATTAAATTTATAGAGTGATTGTTGTTGTTTTTTAAATATCTCATCAAAATGCTTTGAAAAATACGTCATCTTATGGTAATTTCCATGAGAGACAGATCATCACATTATGCTATAACATTAACTTGCGCCTTTAGACATATGTCCTCAGAACATAGCCTACATTTTCAGCCAATGAAATCACTGATCGGGGCCCGTTAAGAGCTGCACTTAATCATTAAGATTTTCGACTTAATAGAAATCACTTGACATAGTGCCCTTAGATTGCTCCGCCCACAGGAGTGTTTAGCTTTGGCAGTAGTACGCAATACCATATTCGGAAACGTATTCCTTGTGTATAAACGAGAGAAATGAATAGCAATTGAAAGAAAATTAAATGCAAATTTTAATCCTTCGACGATTAGAACTCTCTCATTTAGATTTTGACACCTTTTAGAATAGAAATCCCCAAACACACAAACAAACAATCTCTCTTTCTCTCTCGATCTAAAAATCACATTTTATAGTATTTTTAACATTAAATGATAAGATCTTTTTCATCACCTTTTACAAGTATTTCCGGCAAATTCAACAGTTAGGTCTATATTGAAATGTTCATTAGCTGCCAATGGAACCTGTTTGCCTAATCAGGTCATCGAACACATTATGGAAAAAGACATCCAGATCGCCGATATATTAAATGGTGCCTCCATTTTCGATAAGTTACGAAAACACGATATTAAAACAACAACAAAAAACAACAATATTCTTATTACTGATACATGCTTTACGCATAATGAATGTCACGTGACGCGCATGCCGTCCAATCAAACTGTAGGTTTTATCTTAAGTTTGTTAAAACATGAAATGAAATCTTAATGGTTTCGCTTCGCCCGCTCCGCTTTCTTAACCATTAAGATTTCATTTAATATGTTCTAACTATTACTTAAATGCTGAAACAGTCCAGTTTTCGGCGTTCACGTTTTAATATAGTCTTAGAAGTTGTGCGTCGTCTTCACTGTTGACATCAATTTGAAATGCCTTTTAATGTTAAAATAGATATTGAATTATTGATAATATGCTACAAACATGTATGCAAAAATCAGATGCATGCAGGGAGGCAAGATACGCACACAGAGAGAGGCTCAGTATAAAACACTGACTCTACAATCCGGACTCTACAATTGAACATATCGGTATCAATATACTTTCTTCTTTAAAGAGATGACTAAATCTAATTTTCTAAAACATCTTGCAAGATATTACCAATCAAGTAAAACTAACACAATGACATGAAACCTTAACATTGTATTATTTCTGTAGCTTAATAAAAGTTTTTTCTTAGTAATTATCAAATGTGTGTTTCAGTCAGTTCTTCTGTCTCAAATCACCTAATCAGTTCTTCTGTCTATCGGAACCTGTTATTCTTCTATATGTCTATCTGATTATAGTCCAGTGAATCTGTGATTTGATCCGGACAAAATTGCAACAGAAACATTTTTTCGATGCTTTTTTGAGATAAAGTCCTAAAGAACAACATATCAAAGGTCTAAAAAAAATCTCTAAATAGGGAAAGTATTAAAAAATAACGTTGAATTTACCCAAATTCGGTAAATTTATGGTGACGCGAATTGACCTCCGTAAAAGTTAATTTCGACGAGGCGCGTAGTAAAGCGTTCAGTGATTTATCGTGATCGTCTATGTTGTGATTATGGAAATTGGATTAAAATGCGTTTTTCAGGTATGTAAATGTTTCTTTACAATATTTTATATAGACTTACATTATCATTACAGTCAGCAAATTAACATTCTGGTGTAAAACCGACAAAATAGCGGAATTTATTCTACAGAATAACAACACCGGTCTCGCTCGTAATGTGTTTTCGTGGTTATACTTCATATCAGTTTGCCTTCTTAAGGAGTTGTAACAAAGTACTTAAGTTTCATAATTCAAGGTAAAACCTATTATAATTTCAAGAAATACTGGAAAGCTGAGTGAAAAAAGCGAATTTTAGTAAATTGCAAAACGAAGTCCCGGTCGGATTTTTTTTTCCGCCACAAAAAGCAATTTTATACAAATATGTGTGTTTTAGATTTAAATATGACAAATGTTAAAAAATAAGTGTATCTGGCAAAATATTTACATGTTTAAATATATTTTCACCTATTCTTTTGTCTGATTACAGATCTATAAGTAGATTTTATGACTTCGAAGTAACACATCTCTATGGGTTGCACAAAATAGATAAGATCTATATTCATACAAGTATTTTTTTACGAAAAGATGCAGTGGTTTATATTCGTTTTGCTAAACACTGCAGTTTAGTAACAGAAAATAACAGTTATGTCATTTAATTCCGAATTAAAATTTTTTTTGGTTCCCCTTTTTTAAAATTCTAATAATCTTTAAAATGCGGTCTTATTTATTTCACTATTCACATGAACAGAACAGAACTAAAAAATTCATAAGAATTGAACAATATTGTTCATCGTCATATTACAAAAAAAATACGTATATACGAGTGGTACGAGTGGTAGTAGAGTGTAAAAGTTAAAATTTGAAATTTCGTTTAAGTGGGATAAATGCGGAAGTAACATGAAAAACATGAATAATTAATGTTAGAGGTAATCAATATTTCATTACAGCAGTGAGTTCCATCTCCTGCGAGGAGTTGGAATTGTGCTGGGGTCAAATATCGACGTGTGAAATGTTAATCATTATAATAGAAAAGTAGAAAGTAAATATATTTTCCTGATGATTAAAATTCACAGATCTCGATTGAATTCACTAAACTCGGTGTGTTAGTTTTTTTTAATTTATTATTTTTTAAATATACATGTTACACATATAATCACGATATAGATCAAAGGCTTAATGCCGTGCGATAAATCCAATATTTTGGAAACCCGCTGTCATTATAGTTAATAAAATACTTGATGTCAATCATTGAAGACCAGATAGCTTCATGTGGAGGTATCGATCAGGGTTCCCATTGTTTGCAAATATATAACACTATTTATATACAGGTGAATGTTCAATACTCATAGTTATTTATTTTTTCAGTCAGGTGTGCACGCTATGCAAGTTGTAGCTGAAGGGAGAAAAGCCTATCGTGGAGTTACGGTAGAATGGGAGTAGTGGTGTCAATCATTTGTTCCATTGCACAAACTGTTGTAGAACAAAACTTACTGGATAAAGCAGATGATTAAAATCTAACACTTGATTATGAAGATTATGCAAATAGGGTTTGAAATGTCGTAGAAAAACGGGTTGAAACTATGGATCACAATAGTATATTAGCAATGATAACTTATTTTTGCCTGTGACATCTGGTCGTGGATAAGCTAGGCTTGTGTTGACCACTTCACTGCCAAGTTTTTCTTCTGTAGTGAATAACTGATTGTAACTGATAATGTCCTATGATATATCTTAATCGTTAAGTGCTTATAAGAAGCTTCTTTAAAATGTAGCGTCTGATCAGGGACCATACAGTTCGTAATTTTTTACTCGATACACTGGTGGATAACAGTGTAAACTATAGTTTGTCATTCGGTGGTGTTTGTGTCCAATGAAGATTGATATAAGAGAGTTTACCATAAACTGCAAAAGTGTAATTTCAACGGTTACCTTGTTATCTAAAAATATTAACTGCTTTTTGAAACATTACAGACGTTGGTGCCTTTATCCGACATTGCATCAGATAAGCAGCCTCTGATCAAGGACACTGTACTTGATATATTGTATTTGACACATTTATCCTTAGTTTTCCTGTTGGTAGTACATTTGCATTGCATTTGTCGGTGATCCACATGTTATTGGGGGCTTACTAGGTATATAACTGTACGTTTGATGTAAATTGTGAATGTAAATGAAACAGAGCTAGGTATCATGCAACGATGTTCGATAAATATGACTATAATCAGAAACCGCATTGTTCGTAAAATTATACATGGAACATTAAATTAAATTTGTGCCTGTTGGTTTTACATTAAATTTACATCTCACATTGGTGCGTCGGAACTGTAACTTATAGGCAACACAGTAAAATTGCAATAACTACCTAGTCTTATCACTAATTGGATGTTGTTCTAGAAAACAGCGTTTGATCAGAGACAATACTATACTAGTACTGTTGTTTTTGAAATGGATAAATTATGTAGATTGTATATATTCAAAATGCATTTGTGATTAAAATCACATATAACTTTTATGTTCCATGAAATAAATTGCCGCTGTATTTAAAATATAGTTATCAGACAGCGAAATCCCTTATCAGATTTTTCTTTGAAACAAAATTATCTTACTTGGGACCACACTATTTGCAATGCTTTGCTTGATACATTGATATAAAGTCTGACTTTTGATTGTTTTTACTGGGTCATTTGTTTATCTTAAAATTCATAAAGACTATGCAGATATGTGTTTGATATAAGTATGTTTTTTACTAAACAAATGTGAATTGTTGCCATTGAAACAAATGGCAGAAAATGTTGTTGCTGTTGTTGTAATCATGTTATTTTATCATCTTTATCACCCGAGGCTCTCTTAGCTATGCTTTAAAGGACTTCAGGGTTTAATGCAATTTTAAACTATATTCAGAACCGTTAAAATAAAAAGTACAGTAAATTAAAAAAAAAACACCAAATATATATATATATATATATATATATATATATATATATATATATGTACATGTATAAAAGAAATTAAAAAATATAGAGGATTGCTCAATGCAGTTTGACTATTTTGCACAAAGCTCATATAGGAGCTTTCTGCAATAATATCGTGCTGTTTTAAGCAACAATTTTTGCAAAAAATCGCACACTTTATTGTCAGGCTTTCAGAGGTTTAACTGTTATAGATGTATACTCTTCTCCTTATACTAATGATCTCATTAATATCCACAAGTATGAATATAAAAACACATGCATAATGATTTCACTTTTTTGTTATGGAACAGAAAACATCCACATTAGTTCTATTTCAATACATTGAAATGAAATACTAATCGTTTTTAATGAAATAATAATGATTATCATGAATATTCTATGTTCAATGATTTCGTACATGTATATAGTTGCAATGGGAACACAGCCTGGATCTGTAGTAGCTGAGATCAACTGAAAAAAAACTCTCACTTTGTAGCTTGTAGTCATCAGATATGTTTAAGCTTGAGTAAAACTATTTATGTGAATTTAAGTCAGTTTTATGCATATAGTATATAAAATATGCATATTTTTAATGTTTTTTTTTATTTTTAATATCTCATTAGTTACTAGTATTCATGAGTATGCAAATTTGTTAGATTTAATAAAAGTCAATAAAACTAAAGTGCTAAGCCTAATCTCTTAGTTGATACCAGTTTCATTACTTTATGATATTAATGGAAATATAAAGATTTATTGTCTTCAAGGGCGGCCACAGCATAAACAAGGGGTTACCATGGAAACGCTTAGGAAAAAGAAAAAACGTGATTCCGCTCGTTAGATAATTTTAGACTTTTTTATAGGTTCTACGGACATCAATGTTAACATGTAGAATCATTTCTGGTGCAATTTTGTCTAGGTTTGGTCATTTTTTCTGCTATCTTTACTGGGCTATTAGTTGTTAATTGGTCTATTCAATAAAAAGTACAAAAATCGTATTAAAGATTAATGTTGCTTAACTATATGAACAGTGAGATTGCTTCTTGCAATAATAAATAATTTACAACCAAAATTTAACATTTAAATTCAAAATACTACACACTTTTGAGAACACAAAGGATTATTGTGCCCACTGTGTTCTCCTTAACACTGATGGTTTCAATGCACACAACTTCGCCGGCTTTCTGGTACCAAACTGGGCTTATAATAACACTACTAAGAACACAAGGCGTTATTATGCCCTTCAACACTGTGCTTTTAGTCACACTTATAATCTTGAAGATACTTGGGCGGTCCTCTGATTCTCACCGGCCTTGTCAATGTTTCTGTTGTTTGGCTTAGTGTCTCATCTGCATGCACGGTTGATTTTGGCGAAACTTGGTCACTGACTAGTGATTCCCAACTCAGTTCAGGAATTCTAGGGGGAGACCAATCACGCACTTCAGTTTTTATCTCAGTAGGTCTGATGTGCCTCTCAGTTTTGCGCAGAGTCGGTATTTTAGTACGCAACTTTCTGCAGAACATCATTTCTGCTGGACATTCACTTGTATCTTTTCTGGGAGTGTTTCTAAGTTCCAGCAAGGCTCCATATTGATCTGACTTCGTGTTTGCACATTTGATCATCATGTTTTTCACTCCTGCTTCCGCTTTTCCGTTTGACTGTGGATAATGAGAAGAGGTAATGTGATGTTGTTTACCCCACCTATTTGTGAATGAACGAAATTCTTGTAAGGTGAATTTGGGATCACCATCACTGGGGTATTGCGGAAAGTCCAAAATGTTTCTTTAATTCCTCGACGATGTTAGAGTACTCAGCAGCTCTACTTCTATTATGTTCGAAAAGTAGTCCATTGTCAGCAGATAGTGTCAGCCTTCGATTTCAGACAGATCCATAACTAAGTTTTCAAATGTCCATCATCAAGCAGTTGAAGTTCTTCTTTAGCATTGTGAGGTGTTCTCTCCATGCAAGCTCTACAGTGTTCAGCTTACTCTTTGATATCTTTTTTCATACCAATCCAGAGGATAATGCCCCTTGTCCTTCTGATCATGCTATCGTATCCAGAATGAGCACTATGAAAACGTGTCATCATGTCTTTTCTCAGTGTTTTCGGAATTATCACCGCTTCTCCTTTTAGGATTACACCATTGATATGACTGAGTGTGTATCTCATGGCAAAGTATGGTCGTATTGCTGGATCTATCTGTGCTTTGTCATCTGGCCAACCACTGATTATTGTTTCTATTAACAGCTTTAAATTCTTATCGTTGTTCGTTGCTTCTCTGATTTCTTTGATTCGAGCATCTGGAATATTCCCAAAGGTACTCTGGAATATGCTCAAAAATACTCAAACCAAAAACTCGGGTTCTGGGAAGTTCATCTTGGTCAGTTTCTTCAAAGTTTCGACTCAGTGCATGTTCGATCACTAGATCCACCCCTTTTACGAACTGAAATTCAATGTCATAACGGAACAATTTCATTAGAAAGTCATGTAGCCGTTTCGGTGCCTGACTCCGAGGTTTCTTTAGAATCAATTCTAGGTTTTTATGATCATTTTTTATTGTAACTTTTCTACAAAAGGTATACTGGTCGAATCTCTCCAAATCAAAGAGAACAACAAGTGCCTCTTTCTCTATTTGGGCCCACTTTCTTTTTGCCGGCTTGAGGGAACGGGATGCGAATTCTATTGGTCTGCCATCTTGCATCAGCACAGCTCCAAGCCCGTCTTTACTACTTTCAACTTGTAGAGATAGATCTTTGTCTGGATTGAAATATGCCAACACTGGGGCTTCAGTCAGCTTCTCTTTGACTTCACGGAAAGCTCTCTCACTGTCGTCTGTCCTACGCCAGGGAACACCGTTTCTAGGCAGGTTTCAAATTGGCTCTAATGTTGCTGACAAACTAGGAAGAAACTTGGCCATGTACTGAACGACACCACACAGATGTTTGACCTCGGTGACATCTTTTGGGGAGGTCATGTTCAGGACAGAGGCTATCTTGGTTTCGTCTGGTGAGATGCCCTCGGCAGTTATTTGTGTCCATGGAAACGTATCTCTTTTCCTAGTGCTATCTTATCATCATTCAACATAATGTTTCTTTCTGCACATCTTTTGTACGATGTTTTCAGTTTTCGGTCATTGTCTATTTTGGCCGCGTCTTCATTACTGCCGCATCCAACGATGAACGCTTCATTCAGCTTTCTTTGAAAATTTCACTTGATACTTTCAGTCCAAAAGGTAAACGTAACCATCTGTACCTTCCGTAAGGAGTGATCATTGTGGTCAGCAGACTTGATTCTTCACCTAGTTTGCAATGCCAGTACGCCTCTTTGAAAGGCTGCGGATCAATGCACAGGCGCAGTTTTCCATTCTGCTTTTTGACAACAGCTATCTGGCTGACCCATTTTGTCGGCTCTGTTACTTCTTTCAGTATGCCACGTTCCACAAGATTGTCCAATTGGTATTTCACAGCCAGTGGTACTATTTGGCATGGTGATACTTTCGGAGTAGCATCTTTGTCAACCTCCAAATGTATTTCTCCGAGTCCAATGGCAGTTGTGACTTTTGAGATGACTTGTTCAGTATCATTAGTTTCATCTGTTTGGGGTTTGTCATAGTCACTGTAGCACAGCCCAATGGTTTCATTACAGAATTGTTCCACATTCGCAAATTTATGCGTGTGTCCTTCACTTACTCTTCCTCCACATATTTTTGACAAATCGTATTTATGTCATATCAATGTTTAGCTGGAAATCTTTTTCACAATCATTTATTTTCATTTTTGCCGAAACCCTGTTTTGTTGATATTGATGCTAACCAATAATCATCACTGTAGTAATGAAAATCAGTTTCTTCTTTGTTTACTGCATGTACTTTCTTGAACATTTTCTTGAAGTGGTTCCTGCCTTTACATGCATCACATGTTTCCCCCCATGCAGGGCACTTTTCTTTCTTCAACTCGTGTTGGTACCTACAAAATCCACAACTTTTCTTCTGTCTAGAAATATTGTAATTTGTACACGTAGTAGCATGTTTACTTTTATGTGACTTTTGTTGCTGACTGCGTGATCTTGTGACTTGTTTTTCTCGGTCAGCTCCTGTTTTCTTTTCTTTTTGTAACTTTGTGTATTGTCTTTTCACGAAGTTAACTGACATGCCTGTTTGATTGTTCATAAGCTCTGCAAATTTGAGTAGCTGTTATCTTCTCTTAGTAACAGTTCTTGTAGCTTGCCTGTGGCACTGAAAACGATTTTGTCTCTCCACATTCTGTCTTTCTCTGTGAAATTGCATGTCTCGGACCTTTTTCTGATTTCAGTCAACCGGATGATGTTTCATATGGGACAGACCAAAATCTATGTGTTTCCAATACCTAACTTTTACGAGGGTTACAATATTCTTTCATTTTCTTCAACACTTGCTCTGGATCCTTCTTATGATCAGCATTGCCCCATTGAAACTTGTCATAGATCTCGATTATGCTCGGACCCGCACAATGTAAAATAACAGTTACCTTAGTCTCTTTCGCTTTTCCGCTAACGCCGCTAGCTGTCAGGTATATTTCCATTTGACGGTTCCATTTACTAAAGTTCTGTGACACATTTCCATTGGTAATGTTCAGCTCTGCAGGTGGTTTGAACATGGAGGTCGCCATCTTGATTTTACCTTTGTTGATGCGATCGATTCGTGCAGACTTTTCTGAGTCAATATCTTGTTATGAGGTTTGTCAGCGCAGCTTCAGGCAGGACTGACTTTCACCACTGCCATCATGTTGATCGGGGCCGAGAATATACACGAAGATTGAGTATAAATCAGTTGCTTATTAACAGATAAAATATCATGCATACAACTCTTCAATACGTATCTAATGCAAGGGAGACTACTCTTTAACAGGCTCAGTATAAAACACTGACTCTACAATAAGGACTCTACAATTGAACATATCAACACACGGTTTCAACGGTACACTAACCATAAACACTAACTCTCAACAAAATAGTAAACCGAGGTACGAGATGTCAGATGTACCAAATTACACACAAACTTCCTGATATAATCATCGATAGATTAACATACAGGCCTAGATTTTAACCAAATTAGATCTATGCTTTGCAGATAATTAGACGTCAGTTGTGACAAACATACGTAGGTAACATGCGGATAGGTGATTGTATGAATTGAAATATCTCTGAACCCCGGGTATCTGTATAAATGAAATAAACTTTGAGAGTATTGCAAATCAACCAGTTTAACTGATTGTATCGACCATTTCTCTTCGAAATGACACTGGTTTATAATTATCATGTCTCCCCCATAATATCTATATGGGGGAAACACATTGTTTTTGTCGGAGTTGTCTGTCTGTCTGTCTGTCTGTCTGTCACACTTTTTGTCCGGAACATAACTCAGAAAGTATAAAAGCTATAAACTTGAATCTTCACAGGTTGATAGATCTCATAGAGAAGTGTCATGAATTTTTGGTTGGAGCATTAAAATTTTTTTTTCCCTTTTTAAATTTCATACTTATTTTCAGTCCGGAGTATAACTATAAAATTATCAAAGCTATCAACTTGAAACTTTACAGGTGGATAGATCTCATGGAGGAAAAGTGTCACGCACTAGATCCATAACTCTGAGCATCATGTTTTTGGTTTGCCTTTTTTAAATTTAACCTGGAAAATTGTCATGCACAAGAACCGTTTTTTATACATCATATTATTGGAGTTATCGCCCTTTATAAAATTTCTTATTATGTGTCAAGAGCATTTCTCATGTACTATGAGACATTTAACTTAAAACTTCATAATGTGGATATGGACATACTATTTTTGGAGTTACTGCCCTTTGTTCAACCTGATAATTATTTTTAAAGGCATTATCTCATGCACTATGAGACATATAATCTTGAAACTTCATAGGTGGATAGACCTCACAAAGAAGAATTAGAGTGCACAAGAAACTTACAGTGGTGCTATCGTATCAGTTGTCAAAAATAGCGTATATATTTCGTATCGCATCGTTTACTCAATCGCATCATAATGTATCGAATCGTAATCTATCGCATCCAATCGTATTAGGCATAATGAACGGGATCGTATCGCATCGTATCGTATAGCAATGGTATATCGTAAATGGTATATCGCACATCGCATAACGTGTATCGTATCGAATCACTCAAAGATTTTGGTCAGTTGAAGTTGTCCCCTACCGGTGTTCACACCGGAGGGGACTATAGGTTTGCCCTCCGTCTGTCCGTCCGTCAGTCTGTCCGTCCGTCTATCTGTCCGCTCAAATCTGGATCCCGCGATAACTTAATAACTAAGCAAGCTAACTTGATAAAACTTGGTTTTTGACTTGATGCCAATGTGTAGATTATGCACGTCGTTTTATTTTTGTTCTTCGACTAAAATTGTGGTTGCTATGGTAACGGAAATAGTGAAAATATGGCAAAAATGGTATCCCGCGATAACTTTATAACTAATCAAGCTAACTTGATGAAACTTGGTATATGACTAGATGGCAATGTGTAGATTATGCACATTTTTTTTTATTCGACAAAAATTGTGGTTGCTATGGAAACGGAAATAGTGAAAATATGGCAAAAAATGGGATCCCGCGATAAATTTATAACTAAGCAAGCTAACTTGATGAAACTTGTGTTTTAATGGAGTGTGTTAAAATGACCAAGTTTTAAAAGACCTGTTATATTGGTTGCATAATGAGCAATAATAAGAAAAAAAAGGTTAAAATGGTCCAGCTTTGGACCATGTTATGTTGTCCCTTAGTATCGTAATGGGGCATATGAAAATGGTCCACTTTTGTTGTCTTTTATATTTGGCCCATTAGTACAATGGACTTATTTTAATTTCTTTTAACTGTGATAACCTATGATTCTAGGTGTTTAATCAAAATATGGTTCTTACCATAAAACTACTAGCCAGATTTCAAGTACAGATGTTCCTTGGGCAACCCTCTACCAAGATTGCTAAAATTATTCCAATCCATAAAAAAAACATGGCCGCAAGGGGCAGGGGCTAATTTGCCTTATATGTACAGAGTGAAAACTTTAAACAACATCTCTTAAACCATTGAACAGAATTTGATTAAACTTGGCAGGGATGATCAATAGGTAAGCTTTCACAAAAGTCGCTAAAATAAACTTGATCCATGTAAAACTCTGGTTGCCATGGCAATGAAAAGAAAAAGACTGCTGGCCATATTTCAAAATATTTTAGTACGTATGTTCCTTGTGTAACCCACTACCAAAATTATTAAAATTATTCTGATCAATAAAAAAATGTGGCCGCCAAGGTCGGGGCCAATTTGCCTTATATGTATATAGTGAAAACTATACAGACATGTTCTCCAAAATTGCAGGCCAATTTTTTTTTTTTTTTTTTTTTTTTGACACAGGTGTTCCTTGGGTTACTCTTTACAAATGTTTTTAGTCTCCTATCGGTGTTTACACTAGAGGGGATTATAGGTTTGCCATCCGTCTGGATGCCCGGAAATCTGGATCCCACGACAACTCTAAAAAAACGTTTAAGATTATATTATGAAACTTGGTATATGAATAGATGGCAGTATGGAGATTCTGCACATTAGTTTTTTTTCTCAGACCAAAATTCCGGTTGCTATGGTAACTGGAAAATTATGCACCTCACCGGTAGGGGACTCATGTGTTGCATGCAACACTAGTTACTTGATCATTTATTTATCTTTTTTTAGCAGATAATTATTCTTCGTGTCTCTAAATTTTGCGTATATATAGTATATTATTATTATTTGTTTAATTATAGTAACATTTTTTTTACTTTTTAGGTACCGGAATATTCACGTGTAGTGGCCTACGTGACGCCGTGCGTCGTTAAGCAATTTAATGCACGTGTGAAAATCATGTATTCGAAAGCATTATTTCGATATTTAGGTATACGCAGGGCTACATTCATGTCTGTATGTTTACTTGATATGTTAGATCAAAGTTTTCTTGATAAACATTTCTGAAACTGACACATTAAATCTGACCTAATTATGAATGATCAAACTCCTATTACGTCCAAGGTGTTGCTTCCGTGGAATAACTTATTTTTCTGGCTTCCGTGGAATAACTTATTTTTCTGCAGTGTTCGCAACTTACGCATATAGTGCGGTGTCGAGTATATCCGGATATCGACTGTTCTCGGATACTGCTGTATTTCATCCCCAAAATGTAAAAATATTCATATTTTAAGTGCATGCCCATGTAACTTGAATCCCCCTTTCCTTCTTTTGATATTTACAAACCGTGTACATTTAAACCTTAGGGAGAAATAAAATTGAAATTGAAAGGTATGAATATTAAACTACGTCCTGTTACATTGTGTAGTAAGAGAGGTGCTTAGAATTGATGTTTTCTACCACGAGTAAATTTGTTGATATCTTTGTGCAGAAAAGACATAAAATTATCGCAAAATGTGGTTGCAATGCGTCATATGCTTTTCAACGCGTGGGAAGGCCGTGTTACTGATATACAAAGATATCCGAAATACCCGACTGAAAATTACGTATGTCGGGTATACCGGATACCTTTGCAAATAAGATATATGTTAACAAAATAGAACAGACAGACAGACAGACAGACAGACAGACAGACAGACAGATAGATAGATAGCAACAGACAGACGAGCGGACAGACAGACAGACAGACAGACAGACAGACAGACAGACAGATAGATAGATAGATAGATAGATAGACATCAACTCTTATTTTCGTTGATATATGTAATACTTAGTATTGTTTGACAAAGGAAGTAACTAGGCCTATATGACAAATATAAACGTACATGCGATTATGATGAGCCTCTCCCTCTCTTTCTTTCTCTCTCTCTCTTTGTATGTATATAGAGAGGGAGAGAGAAAGAGAGTAAAAGAGAGTGAGAGTCTATGAATACCTGAGCAATTACAATCAAACCATAAACCAAAAAAAGGATACAAGCATATAATTTAAATAAAAACAATCCCATTTTCTCAAAATTCATGAACCTTTACCTTCATCAAGCTGTAGGTGTCCGTAATTACCCGTAACCGCTCTGCCTACATTATAGTTCTAATGTACACTTTTTTATTTCCTACCTTATTTAGCCCCCTCTCTCTATATATCCACACATGCAAACAATAAAATGAACATTTCCTAATTTGCACAAAACATAATTTCTCTCTCTCTCTCTCTCATCAGTTCGAATTAGCAAAAAAATATCGGGAGGGCTTGAATTCGAATCCTAACCTGGGCACATTCCTCCGGTTATCGCGTCAAACCAAAGACGTATACAATTTGTACAAGATTCGTCCTTGTCTATGCACTCGGCAAAGTGGGGTTGCTATGGGAACTCGGAGAATTCAGTACTGGTTCTCCCGTGTATCGGTGCTATTCCCCGGACACGTAAAAGAACTTTTCGCGAAATGAGCTGAGGTATCGCACCCGGACTCCCTTGTATCCAACCACTGTCTTTTCCGGTGCTGTCTTTTCAAAAACAACAACAACAAAAAAAAAAATAAAAACAGGACCCCATTCATGTTGCCATTATAATCAGAAAATGATTCCTAGCCATTACAATAGAAAATAACATACTGCATTTGAAAATATAGGCATGTGTTAATAGTTAAATTACCGATCTATCCTTATCCATGAAAACACAAGTTCACTACATGCGATATGATGGTAAAAGTTAAATGGAGAAAAATCTCTAAATTCCATATTGTTACATGTGCATACTGTAGTTCGCTTAAAATATATCTTTGATTGTTTTTTTTTTCCATGTCTCTGTACATTTATGCATGTATGTGTATATTTAATCAACGTAATTGTATTTCATAATACCAGACGCGTGTCATACCCTTTTATCAGCGGCACAGCACGTGTTTATTTTGACCGGATATGTCACCTTTATGTATGGTACCGATACCGTCACTCACCCCCACCCCCAATCCCACCCCAAGGCGAGGGAGGTACACTCGACGTGTACACAACATGAATGTTGTACTAATCAACATGACAGAAAACATGAAAGATGGTCGCAGACCTATTGTAAAAACATTATCATAGAAAGAACCAGGGTGTTAAGTAGTGTCACCGGGTTGCTTAGTCAGAAACTGATCCTCTATTATAATTAATACTATACAATAAATTACAATTACAAGTAACTTTGAACAACTATGTGTATATACATACATGCACTATAGGGCAAGTATGTAACATAAACTATATTATAGACTATATTAAAACCGTCTGACACTGCCGCCTACGCGTTTTAAGTGTATATATTCACAACATTGCGAGTGTACATAATGACAGAAAACTCAAAATTCTTCATCCTACCAAGGAGTGCTCCGAAGACAACGGAGGAATCTACCCGACAAAAACAACAACATGACTACAATAATTTGTCATTAATCAATTTAATTCATATCTTTTTTTATTTTATACACATTATACCATTATTTTTTTAAAATTAAATATGCGTCATAGAAATATGATATTCCGTTCTTTACAACTAAAGGACCTTTTTTTGTTTTAAAAAAAAAGTATATAGTAATCACACACGAGTAAGTCTGAGAGTATTCTTATAATTGATAAAACAAATAAAAATATTTTGTTTGTTAAAACAGTGAGTAAAATATATCGATTTAGCGAATATAGTTATTTAATAGGAACAAACAATTTGTAATTAAGGTTGAAAGCATTGGACCACTTTCAAAGTTGTTTGCAGATTAATTAGATTTTCTGGATAGGAGGTTAAACGTCACACAAGAAATAGAAACGAATTTGTTTTGTAATTACTTTAACAGTTGCTTAGCTAGTTTTATTTCGCTCAGGCTTTTCCCCTGTATATATGTCAACCTAGCAATTTAAATTTTATATCAAACTTTATGGGCGTGGACAAATCAGCACAAAGATTTGCGCGAGTGCTAGACGATGTCCGTAAGTTTGCATTATTTAATGATCTCCTGCACGGAATTCGTAATTTTTTCAAGGACCTGTTCAATAAAGGGGACCGGACAAAAAACACACCCTAAAACTAAACCCCCCCCCCCCAAAAAAAAAAACAAAAAAAAAAACAAATATCCGAATTCCTGGTTAAATTTAAAAGATTAATTAATACATTATATTTTAATCACTTAGATACGTAATAAATATTTGGACGACAATAAAAAAGCCTGTGCAATTTTCAAAGCGTACGGAAGATTTATTTATTGATGAGAAATCTCTCTCTCTGTATGATACTTTCTTAATATTCTAATAATATCTGTAGTATGTGTTCTGTGGATTTATGTAAAACTTGATGAACATATTTCCCTGATGATTTGTGTTAATTAACAATTCTCGCGAACACGTGGTACATTTGTAAAGAATCAGTAAACTACTGTTATAATTTTTATTGTGATTGCTGTCATTATGATAATAAAATAAACAAAATATATATTTATAAATCATTTTGATTAAAAAAAAATTGTTCTCTCATTACATGTGCTAAACGATGGTCTCCTCCTCAAAGTGAGACGACAGAGTCTGTCGCTTTTTCAGGGGGATCGATATTTAGTGTGTCCCCATTTCCTGTAGCTCGCTATGTTTATTTCGGTCGTTTATTTCAGATTACTAACGGTTAACCAGTTATTCGTGATGGTATATATTGTGAACAACATAATGGTTTGGCATATTGCTGAACCTGTAGTCAAATTAAGATTACAGATATAATAATGTCATGTAAACCGTGCTTACCGTGTATCGCATATCGCAAAACGTAAATCGCAAATAGTATGGTATCAGATTAAGAACGCATCGCATCGTAACGTATTGAATTGCACAGGTGAATCAAACCTGCTATCGCAGATCGTATATCGCATATCGTTCGTATTTCAATCGTATATCAATCGTATTTTTACAACAGATACGAAAACACCGCTGTAAATCTACAAATCATATTTATGAGTTATTGCTCCTTGTTAATTTCATATTCAATGAAGCTTTGTCTAGAGCATTACTCATGTACTAGGAGAATTATAACCTTGAAACTTCATATGTGGGTAGACGTTATGGACGAGAATTGCAGTACACAAGAGCATAATCCATTTCCTAGGTTTCTTGTCGGAGTTTTTCCCCTTTTATTCAATTTCGTGTCTTTAAGATATCTCCCGTTCGACTCGTGCTATTGAAATTATGTATCATTTATGGAAAGACATTAATGAGAGAAGGTGTCAAGCACAAGGTTCCTAACTCTGACCTCAGTATTTTTGGAGTAATTCCCCCTCTTTACAATTTCCTGACCAAAAGATAACTCTAAATGACTTGTTCTACTTATGATATTGAAATAAATTTCAGTTCTGTTGTTGTTGTTGTATTGGGGTTTACCGTCGCTGCGATAGTATTTCAATCATATAGCGACGTCCAGCTAATTACAGGTGGAGAAAGACCCCGAGTACACAGAGGTACCCGGGTAGAACCACCGACCTACCGCAAGCCAGCTGGAAATTTCAGTTCTGGAAAGAAATTGATGAGAGAAAGTCTCACACACAAGGCCCATAACTCTGGGTGGAGATTTATCAATATAGTCAGCCCTTTAACTTTAACTATTTGCTCATGTCATTGTGTGCCTTAGTGTTTGTGTGTGTGTGTGGGGGGGGGGGGGGGAATTTTCTACGAAAAATAATCTCTAGTTTTACATTTTGTTCAATGAGAAAAAACATGCATTTGAGAATTTGAGATTTCCCCCAGTCATTGACTGGTCAATTTAAATCAGCGAATTATACCGAATATTGCCTATCCTCTGGTGAAATGTTCAATTCAAATATATGGTAAATCAACGAGAGGTCTTACACAGTTTTTGTCATCATTTATTTCCTTTATGTTGTAGAGATATTGTTTCTTTTTATCACGTAATAAACGTAATGACGCACGATATACCAATAAATATTTAGTTGTACCGTGCACTTCCTTAATGTAACAAAAGATGAAACGTTAGTCACCTGATAAAATATATAGTACAGGGTATATTCGATGGCTTGAGACTAGGAGAAATTATTTCGCCCATATTTTTTCCATTTATTTGTAAACGATGTTGAATAACTTTTACAGAATGATAAGGAGATGTGTTTTTCTATGATAGTATAAGGTTAGGTTTGATTTTAAATTTTCTGCATTTGAGAGAAATCAATTGAAAGCTTTAAAAACTTTGCTAATAAGGTGCTCCTGATTTAAAAAAAATTTTAAAAAAAAAAAAAAAAAAAAAAAAAAAAAAAATAAAACTTTGTTTTATTGTATTGTTTACCTCAACCGCAATAAGTTTTTAATAATTCTAAATTTCTATTCAAATCTTCTGATGTATTTACCATATCGTCCGCAAATCACATGAGTACTAAAGTAATATCACGAATGAAAATATTCAAAATCTTCTACAAATATTTGTCCTAGTCCCAAACCATCGAATATTCAAAGAAATCATAATATTTTGCAATAACGAAGACAGGTTATTACCTTTTCATACTTATCCTTCCAAATGTTTAATAATTTATTCCAGCTTTGTACAGTTTTAGCCATAAAACAGTTCTATATATAAAGACAAACGCTTTAATAGTCTACACATACACATTTTTATTATTCAAATAGTTGTGAACTATATTTAACAGTATAAATTGAATAATTAATAAAAAAATAGAGATTATACTTTAATTCACATAATACATATGATATTCCAAAAGATTCAATATATCAAGTTATATATGTCTTATTTCAAATGTTTCCGTATTATAGTGTTCAGGGTTATCTTCTTTTTTCAGTCCAGCAGTTCTTTGTTGTTGTTTTTTGTTTTTTTTTTGTATGCGAAATCAAAATACAAATATCATTAATAATCAAATTTCTTTTTATTATTATATCTAGATTATACATTATACATTATACAAGCATAATGATTTTCAAAAATATGATTAGACATGAAAAAAAAAAAATCGATTTCATTAAGTATATTGTATTTGTAATAAAATTGATTGCAGGAGGGAATGGTGATTTTCGAGAGATCAGCACCATTATTAGAATTGATCATCTACCTATATCTATATTCCCTGTATCCAGGCAATTGTGAAGAATTTAAAGGTAAAATTCATATAGAGTATAGATTTATTCAACTGACTTGAAGTCATTGTTTGTCGTCAAATTATAAATCTTCAAGCTTCACATTTTCCTTCCAAAGTGAAATATTTGTTCGGATGAAAACACACACACACACACACACTGGCACTTTCAAGAATGTTCGATATCATTGTTTGAAGATAGGGTTTTAGGTGTAACAGGGACCTTAACCATTATCAAGTTATGAACATTTAATCCTATATTTCCTCTCTCTCTATTAAAGCTACCTAACGGGATCTTAAATTGGCAGGAAAACAACCTTTGAAACTGAATAGTGTGTTGTTTCCTATCAATATTAAGCTGTTTTCGAAAACCGGTATTTCGCGGGACCTTCAGTTCGTGCAAGTAGACCACAAGCGATTTATAAATCATGATATTCAGATAGATATCCTTATTCGCTAGTGAATTATTTAATGATTTAAACATGCAAATAGATCTATATCAAAATTAAAGACAATACATACGAATGATATCATGTATATGTTTTTAAATCAGTATACTAACCTTAAATAGCTATAATTGATAATTGTTCTCTGTAGCATATCATATCTGAATTGTCTGTCTGTGGATATACATGTATATAAATGGTTAGGAAGAGTGATTTTACGACATTTTCTCTTCATTTCTTCATTACAAAAGTTTTCTTCAAGTCGGGTCTTCATGAATTGTATGTTTATGTTTATCTAAATTCTGAGTGATTCAGATCCGTACTATCTCTGCAGGGAATAACCTTGCAGAGGGGAAACCGGCGTGGCAGTATCCGTCGGAAATATATCATCATGGCACAGCTGACAAAGCAGTGGATGGAGACACAAACCCATCTTATAATGGTGGAAGAAGTTGTACACATACACCTGAATATAATAATACCATAGCATACTGGACAGTTGACTTGGGTGATCAATTCTACATAACTGGTGTTAGAATCTACAATCGAAAGAACTGTAAGTGTTGCTTCTACTTTCGCCAATCAAATTAATATGACTTAAGGGAATTTTCGATAACCATCGTGCTATATTTGATCTCCTATTTTCCGATTTATTAAATCAAAA
Organism: Solen grandis; assembly: GCA_021229015.1. Taxonomy (NCBI): domain Eukaryota; kingdom Metazoa; phylum Mollusca; class Bivalvia; order Adapedonta; family Solenidae; genus Solen; species Solen grandis. Next base: position 55,167,556 of record CM037779.1, read on the forward strand.
ATGTTTCGTTAAATTTTGTCCGTGTATACCGTCATTTTTTTTTCAAATTCAAATAAGGAAAGCGAAAAACAACCCCATATTCAATTTGGAACATGAAAATCGAAAAACAAACCGAAAAGAAATCAATCGTTTGCTTAAAACGAAAAGCGAAAAACAGGAAACGAACCTATTAATCCCTCCCATGCGCGCTCGTGTGTGTGTGTGTGTGTGTGTGTGCGCGCGTGATATTGTATACCTTCTTACGGAGTGTGTGTTTTCACGGAGCGGGCATAATTTGAAACCCAACGGAAATAATGCTAAATATGGACAACGTTGTTCTGTTTTGTGTTAGACAAACGTCTTTCATAAAGAACAGAAGATTAAAATCTGCATGATCGCGTTAAGATTGTGTAAGACGATTCCGCATGTCAAGCTATGTCCATAAATGAAATATCATTTCAGTAGCATGATTAAAGCAGGGAGTTAATGCGGAATAAAGATGTATGACGGTGCAAAAGAAAGAAGTGTGAGTGAAAAGGGAAACAACTGATGGAAAAAACACACCAGGGTTTTGGACCTTGTGTATGACAGTTCCCCATGCCAAGCTCTGTCTATAAATGAAATTTCATTTTAATGTCATAATGGCACGAAAATGATTACGAAGTGCCTATATTGAATAGCTGAAGAAATTAAATGTCACGAAAGAAATGCAGTTAAGAGTGATAATATGCACTCGATTTGATTTATATCCCGCAAGAAGCAATGTTTGCCTCAAAGGTTTAATTTGTAATATTACCAGCCAAGTTTCGCAGGTCAAAAAAGTATTACCGGGTACATGTATAAACAAATCTTATTTTTCGCAATCTTCAAATTTACTCCCACAACCAAAATCCTGAAAAACCTCGCCTTATTTCATGACACCTGATTATTTCAAAGTAGGTCTGTATAGATAGAAACTAACCGGGATCTTGCAGATTTTATCTTTTATTTCTATTATATTGTCTGCTCTTTAAGAAAGACTTTTGCTACCACGAAACGGAACAGCGGTGTCAATATTTGATTTAATTTTCGTTGGAAATCAAGTCATTCCAGCTCCTTGCAAACACATTTTTAAGGGAAATCCCTAAAAAACAAATGAAAATAGTATCAATTTTCTAATAATATTATATATGTAGTTATACATAGATGTTTATCATTAGACAATAAAGTTAACCCTATACCTCGTATAGACATATTTTGACATAACAGCAACATGGCAAAAGCAATATATGGTATATGATGGGAAGGCATTCCATAGTTAGGCGCGCACGCACACATACACACACACACATGGGGAGGGACTTTGTCGGTTCGGTTTTTATTTTCATTTTACAAACGGAAATGGAAAAACGGAAACGGGTTCGTTTTTCGATTTTTATTTTTCGTGTTATAAATTGAAATACGAAAATGGATTTGTGGTTTGTTTTTCGATTTTCATGCTTGATATTTAAAAACGATAAACAAAAAATAGTTAGATTTTCGTTTTTTCTTACTTAATATTGAAAAATGAAAAATGAAAAAGGAAATGACGGTATATACACGGACCAATTTTGTAGTGTAACATGACATATGTCACATTTCAGTGCAAGAAAGACTACGGCTGTTCAGACTATACGGGTATCCGGGGAACGTCACGCTGTACGATGACGCGAATGTCCAACAATATAACAACTCCATTATAAACGTAACGTTAGAATCCAGTCAATTATACAGAAACCTTACTGTCTATCTACCGATTGTTGACGGAGAGATGACCATATTAACCCTATGTGAGGTGCAAATATTTGGAGGTATTCACGTTTCAGAAGTTGTCAAATGTTTTGTCTGTTTGTTTATTGGGTCCAACCGACAGTATTTAAGTCAATTGGAGACGATTCCTACTTGAGACAGATATAGTGCTACCACACTGCAGTATCACGCCGCAGACATGTGGCTTGATACCACACCCAGTCATATTATCCTGACAACGGGTCAACCAGTCCTGGAACTACCCTTATATGCTGAACGCCAAGCAAGGGAGCTATACCAGTACCACTTTGGTATGTCGCGGCCGAGGATCGAACCCATGACTCCCGTTTACGGGCGGCCGTTCTAACCACTCGGTCACCGGGACCGGTTTGTCAAAATGTACAAAAGATATACAAGTATACCTATCTAAAAATATGCATCGCATTCTTTTGTCTGGTCTGCAGAAGGGTCTGCAGATATCTTCATAACATAACTTTATGATGTTTAGCTTTTAAAACCAACTCATATATACATATTCGTATCTCTGTGTGACATTTTTAGGAAATAAAAAAAATAGATCTATAGAGGCATGAGACACCAAAAATTTCGAAAACTTTATGGAAATGTAATCTATGAACTTATTGTCTAACATTTTTTAATCAGTACAAGAAGTGAGTGAGTACTACTTTTAATTTTATTTATAAAAATGCCAACGATTTATGACGAATGTATTTATGTCGTTTTAGTGTTCAACTGCCTTAGCTGCAGTTTTATTCGGTGACGCTTAAAATTGGATGCAAAAGTGGCAAAATATTACATAGGTTGGGCTCAAAACTACACATAAATAACCAACATTTTAAATTTAGGTTTGATAAGAGACAACAGCTTTAAACTTTGTTTTATTTGTTTTGCTAATGCTATTAAAATAATCAAATTATTTGAACAGTAAACCTTTGAGCAATCTTGGTTGATTTAGGTCTCTCGTAGAATTTCTCCTTGGTGATACTCATTTCTTTGCTGCTTGTCAGTATACGTTTTGTCGACGAATCAATCGGAAAATAACGGCATTCCTTCGTTTTGACATGCCGATAACTACTAGTTGGCAATTTATTTTTCACTGTAAATAAATATGAACTAATTTCATTTTCAACAATGTAACAGTTACTGATCTGTCTTAATATGTTTGTGAGTAAAGACATAACTTTTCGCACGCACTTTTAAGAAAGTGTTTGTTCCGATCAAATTTACGCATGAACGGTACATAGATGACAATGGATTAAATATAACAAGCCAATGCAAGCCAATATGTATTTTTTCTGCATTCTACATTGACAGTAAAGAAGGTGAATAATTATATAAAATGACGCACGCGGACATAAAGGATTTGTGTGCAAGTAGCTTTCTCTCTCTCTTCACTAACCCACTCTCCACATCCCAAACGAAAGAGTAGCGAAAAGAAAATTTAATTAGCAAAATCAACAACCCAATACAATATGTATCTATGGTGATCAAATTTTGAAATTTCACATGATGAAGTTGACTTCATTTATATCGCTGGATGTATTTTTTTATTATTATTTTTCGCTAGACGCAATGAGTACAGGAGAAAATGTGTAGCAACTGATGATAAATGACTGTATGAGAAATCTGATTGATATTTTGGAAAATAATGTATTCTCCGCGCTATCTTAAAATCAAGCCTTAGCTCTTTATAATTCGCTTATTCCATTTGGTTACACGAACTCTCTCTCTCTCTCCCCGTGTTCATGTGTGATACTCTTATTTTTGAAAAAAAAAAAGTTATTAATGTTCATGGGCGAATAAGTATTCTCATTTGTTAGTATAATTTGAATATTATTCATTGTTGTTCTGCTTTCCGGTTGAGCGGGATGAAAATGTGTCCTTATAACTAAACCACTCTCAATAAACCGACGCCATATTCGTTGCACGTTCGCTAGTTCGATAGGTCAAAGTGTCAAAGCTTACGTTGACATATACCTCAAATTTGAGGTCAGTATATCGCCAAATACGTGGTTACTTCTGTAACGATTCTTAATCGAGGGACCATTATTAAAATAGTCGCAAACCGGACTCTGTCATCTACTTTACAGAGTGTTGCATGTAATAAATAACGGTATGTAAAACAGCTTTGTGTTTGAACCAGAAAGGCTGCTTCTTACATCATATATATTGGTCATAATCTCTTCTTTCAAATTAAAAAAACAACCTAGTTTAACCTCTTTAGCTCAGACAAACGTCTCTCCCCTCTCTCTCTTTTCCTCTTCCACCTCTCACGGTACAATTTTTTTTTGACTAACAATCCATATCATAAAAGTAGCACTTGATGTAACCCAAATACTATGTCCAACAAATAATATCAACATTAATTTGCATGTTTTTGAAGCACGACTTTAGTAATGCAAAGCCATTTCAGAATAATTTAATAATATGTGCATGCATCATTTACAAACAGCAGGTCTAATATTTCCACAAGGTAATGATAAATGTCATTTTCACAAATATCCTCAGCTATCGGCCGTTTGTTTCAGAGATTTCTAAAATGTGTTTTTTAAAGTCCAAGTAAATCAAGAGTGTCTTCGGCCTAATTTCCATAAATGTGAAAAAATAAATAAATAAATCATCGAGAATAAGGCCGATGAAAAACTCATATTATCAAATTATTCAGAAATACAGAACACAAAAGAAAAGAAAAATACTTTTTTTTTTATAGCAGAAGTCTATGATTCGAGATGCCAAAAAAATAACAAATGAGTTACATTTTACAACAGGTAATTCCTTTTAGCTTAACTATTGGAAGAGTTAGGGTCTGCAAGATGCATAGAAGTTCCAGACAGTAAGCTACTAAGGCGGTTTCAATGTCAATGTAAAAAAAAATCATCATTATCAGCAACAACAACGGGCGTTGATAACGAAACAAATAAGCACAGATAAGTTTTCATTTGGTACGGGACTTAGGTATCTAGGAATTTAAAAATTTTCCCGATTGTAGAAGTATGGAATTCTTTTGTATATAAGATATATATATAAATATATATTGACAAGGCTTTACAACATATGCCACAATTTTCAGTTAAATTCACCCATTTCAAGCACTATTACATACTGGGACCGCGGATTGGGCTTGGGACCGTCGATTAGACATGTCCGATACGGCAATGTGTATAGTATTCGTGTTTTCTACAAAGTCTACGTTATGCTTTAATGTGTATAATTAAACTGCGGTGTAATTGATTTTTCATGTTGACGTTATGTATCTTAACATCTGAATATTTTAAGGTTACAAAACATCTTTCCAAAACTTTTTTTAGCCTGCAAGGCTCGTTAACCAAGTTTTAAAACCCGTGGCCTACAAACTTAGGGAGAAGTTATCAGATTCCCAATAAATGAGTCGAATTTCTTTTCAATAACGACAGAAGACTTGCATATTTTGAATCTTGTTTTTTTTTTTTTTTTTTTTTTTTTTTTTTTTTTACATCAGTTAATACAAGTTACTAATTCATAAAGTGTTTTTTATGCCCCCACAAAGTGGGGTGCATATAGCGTTGCACTTGTCCGTCCGTCCGTCAGTCCGTCAGTCCGTCAGTCCATCAGTCCGTCAGTCCGTCAGTCCGTCCGTACGTCCCGAAATCTTGTGAACGCAACTCCTCTTAAACCGGATGGCAGATTTTGCTTAAACTTCCAGGGATGAACAACCTTAATGTGTAGATGGTAGTAAAGAAAGGAATTTTCGCGGCGACCAAATTTAACAGAATTATGGCCCTTTGTTGATTTGTTCACTATATACCAAAATTTTGTGAACGCAACTCCTCTTAACCGGATGGCAGATTTTGCTTAAACTTCCAGGGATGAACAACCTTAATGTGTAGATGGTAGTAAAGAAAGGAATTTTCGCGGCGACCAAATTTAACAGAATTATGGCCCTTTGTTGATTTGTTCACTATATACCATATAGAAATTTTGTGAACGCAACTCCTCTTCAACCGGATGGCAGATTTTGCTTAAACTTCCAGGGATGAACAACCTTAATGTGTAGATGGAAGTAAAGGAAGGAATTTTCGCGGCGACCAAATTTAACAGAATTATGGCCCTTTGTTGATTTGTTCACTATATACCATATAGAAATTTTGTGAACGCAACTCCTCTTCAACCGGATGGCAGATTTTGCTTAAACTTCCAGGGATGAACAACCTTAATGTGTAGATGGAAGTAAAGGAAGGAATTTTTCGTGGCGACCAAATTTAACAGAATTATGGCCCTTTGTTGATTTTTTCACTATATACCATATAGAAATTTTGTGAAAGCAACTCCTCTTAAACCAGATGGCAGATTTTGCTTAAACTTCCAGTGATGAATAACCTTAATGTGTAGATGGAAGTAAAGGAAGTAATTTTTTGCGGCGACCAAATTTAACAGAATTATGGCCCTTTGTTGATTTGTTCACTATATACCATATAAATAATTAAATTGATTCAGTTTGGTACAGAAGACTATCTGAATCTCTGCTTAATTATCGCCAGTGTGTGACATTACCAACACACTTAAGTGGATCTATTATTGATCTTGTCTATGTAAAAGATGAGTTGCCACAGCCAAAAGTAACTGTATACCCAACATATTTCTCTGATCACAGCATTGTGTTCCTGCAGTTTTAGGAGACCAGACATGTGTTTCAAAGTTTTGTTTTATTCAGACACTAATATTGTATTCCATCTGTAAAGAAACCAAATATGATGCCTCAAGAGTTAGGTAACTTTTTTATCATTAATACATAATTGAGGAAATTTCAACTGAAACGCTATAATAAGAACAGAATTTTGTAGACATTAAATGAAGCTGCTCTTGTTTACGAGCACATCTGCACAGTGGGGGCATCCGTGTCCTTTGGACACAGTTCTAGTTTGTCATACATGTTACATGGTTTTAATTTACAATGGTAACGGTGGTTGCCCCCTTTTTTGTTTTGCGGCTCCATTGGCAAAAAAAAAAAAAAAAAAAAAACATTTCCAGCCTACACACTTTTCTCTTTTCACTTAAATTTTGCATCCAGAAAATCCAGAAACAAAGAAAATTCGGTCCTAGATTTGATTCCCCGTGTGTGGATTTTTTATACGTACTAAATATAATCAGGAAACAACTCTCTATCGAAACGACTTTCATCCATGTATCAAAGTCACATTGT
>CM037779.1:55174601-55194889 GCA_021229015.1 Solen grandis
TTTGTTTTTGTTTTTCAGTTATCTGTATGTATTTAAGTGGGGTCAAAACTGTGCCTTAAGTCCGTATTTTTCTGCACTTTTTAACTTTTGTCATTATGTGAAATTTGTGCACCTATTTCAAATATTTTGTACGATTCTGAGTAGCTAACTTAGTTACCATTTCTCTACATACTTAGAAAATTCATCTGTGATCCACTCAGACCTCACATGCCGTCATTCCTGGTCATTTTTAATGAGAGGGCGCAGTGGTTCAATCGTTACCTGGCTGCAGATCCAAAGTTCGTGGGTTCAACATGCTCGTTTAACCCAGGAACCGTCGAGTGGGATTAGTAAAAGAATGTGTCTCCCAAATTAAATACGTTTTTAATTATAGTTTCTTTCATAATACCCATGCAAATAGTTTTAAAATTTGACCTGTTTCAAAAAACACAGAAAATGCATTCTAACAGCAATCTAAAAGTGTATTGAAAAATCTATTGTAAGCAGTGCGGACGACATACGCCCAATGAACGTACTGAACACTTGAGGTGAGATCAAACAGGCTCACTACAGATCTCTCACTAATGGAGAAATATTTTAAAAGGGTTTTAGTATTTTACAGCAAAGGGGGCATTTTTTCCTGACTATATTGAACCTTTGTCAATATCTTATAGATATCATCGAGTGGATCATTATTAAAAGGAAGAAAGTATTTTATAGAAAGGAGGTCAATTTATTTGAAATATGGAGAAAATTTTAAAAAAACCCAGGTCAATATCTTATGCATATCATCGAGGGGGTCACATTTTCTGAAGAATAATGACCCGAGTCATATCTTATACATATCATCGAGGGGGTAACATTTTCTGAATATTTTTTTAAAGGGAGTTATCATTTTATAGAGAGGGGGATCATTTTCTCTGAAGAATAAAGACCGGGGGTCTATATCCTTCAGATATCATCGAAAGGGTCATTATTCTTTGAGGGGGGGGGGGATAGAAAAGGGGTCACTTTTTCTGAAGAATATTATTCTATAGGGGTCACTTTACTTCGCTACAGTTCCTGAAACGGCTTTAAATTGCTGAACAGTGTTATGCGTTATGGCAAATTTTAAGTATTGCAGGCATTAGAACGGAAGAACCGAGGGGACATGGTGATTTTCAAACAGTTAGATTATCTCGTGACCACGAGATACTAAGAAAAAAAAACGAATTAACTGACCTATCAAATCGTTATATTATCTCCTGGCCACGAGTTGGCGATATTTGTTTGTTCTCTTAGTAACTCGTGGTCACGATTTAGCGAGATTTGTTTGTTTTTTGTTGTTTATGTTGTTGTTGTTTCTCAGTAACTCGTGGTCACGAGTTAGGGAGATTTGTTTGTTGTTGTTGTGTGTTTTCTTAGTTATTAACTTACAAAAATATATGCATCTTATAATGCAAAAAAAAAAAAATGTTTTAAAGTTTGTAAAAATTACCTCAACATTATTCTCGTAACATTTCGGTTTCCCATGGTTTTAATGAATTGTGGGAAAGAACAACCAATCAGAAACACAGGGACTCAAAGTTCGATCTGTTTCTAAATTGAAAAACATCCTTTCATTTAGCTAACCTTCACCATGCTTAATCTCATTATTGGACCATTATTCCCTTCATTTTGGACTGTACCATTGGTTGTTTACGAGAGAGCTTGATTAAAAAATTACTGAAAAAAAAACGAACAGTACAGATCATGATCAGGCTGCACGGATATACAAGCAGATCTTGGTCTGCACAGGTCGCAGTCACGAGTGCTCACAGCCAACATTGTATGCTTTAATGATCATGATGATGTATATAGTACACCCATAGTATGTTGTCATTTGAAAGTAGTAGAAATATGAAATAGAACAGAATGTTATTACTGGATTTTTCTACAACATGCAAAATGCACACGCAGTCTCCGTTTTTTGAGTGGATATAAAACACAATGAATATAAAACAGGCAGTATATTTCAAAACACATTGTACCCGCATTGATCATTTTGCCGAATAACAGTTGCAAGGCAGTAATTGTTGTGTACATATCTCTATTTTATATGACGTCTTTGTTGTTGTTTTGTCTATTTACATTTACCTCCTTTTTTTGGAAATTTTAATATGTGGGATTTTCTCAAATAACCTTTTCGTCCTTTTTTTTAAATACACTACCAGGCATCAGAATAGGGACAACGAAAATATCTAGGCTAATGTGGAATGTATACCATAATGATAGATTGAATTTGCCAACATGTTCAATATGTTGAATGTGGGAAGTAAATGGAAGAATTCCTTATGAACGAAGAACCGTACTGATGAATAGGGACTGAATACATTCATGATGTATAGAGAACCTTATTGATGATTTGAAGGATTGGATATCTTTAAGATGGATTCAATGACTTGATGGTGGATTGAGATCCTGAATGGTGGATTTTAACCCTTTCCCTCATAGAGGAAACATGAAAAGACCTTTGCGAACAACATAAAACCAGATCAGCCTGCGAGTAACTCGCAGGCTGATCTGGTTTTATGCTGTTCGCTGCTCCTCAGTGGTTTGGAAATGAGTATCTTGTAATTAAATTTGGTAAGGTTTAACTGTGGTTTTCTGCAGATCAGGCTTTATGTGGTACCTATTGAGTCTATATGAGGGAAAGGGTTAAACAATTCTTTAATGAGTTGAATACCATACTGATCATAATGTATTTAATATCTTAATGACAAATGGTTTGAATACCATAAGAAGAATACCTTAATAGGGGAGTAATCTGGTGAATACCATAATAATGCACTCGGTATATAATGATGAATTGGGATATCTTAATGGATTGAATACCTTAATGATTGCATACCATACCATTCTAAGAACCTTAACAATGGTTAAATTACCTTTGTTGTGGATTAAGAACCTTGTGAGGAAGCAGATCCGATCTAATCAAGACATATCTTTACTAAGCTGGACCGATTTTAACATATCGATTTATCTCTCACATGTAGCTTTCAATTCAAATTTTGTCATGTCTTTTCAAGTCTTTTGTTTGGTTAAACAAATATCCTAAAATATTATAATAAGTTATGGGTTCTTTATTCATCACAAGAAGAAATTTGAGTTACTATTTATTTAGTTACCAAAACTGTGCCTCCTGGCCAATATACGCGTCTGTAATTTCACAGGTCTCTTTCATTCACATACACAATGTGTGTGTGTGTGTGTGTGTGTGTGTGTGTGTGTGTGATACCAATTCAGGTATTACGAGTCACACAATACAAGTATTCCCAGATTTCAGTGTGTGTATGTGTAGTGAGAGATACTCCCCAAACTAATAAAACAATTAATAAGACAAAAATGTGTTGCGTATAGCTTTTATTTCAAAGAATTAAAAACAAACATTTTGTACAGGTTATCAGTATTACGTCCGTTGTGTTCAGCACATTTATTACATCATTTATTTGTATTTTTAGACTAAATGGCAGCTTTTCTTTATTTTCTAATGAAACATCAATGCCAGTTATATTATGGACTTTATACAGCACAATTTAGTGATACAATCAAACAAGACATGAATCTAAAAGTCAAGTGAGAGGAATAAACTAAGGTAATCCATCATTTAGTAAATACTGCAATCACAGTCCATCAAGTGATCATGACAAGTGATGCTTACATCTGCACTGAAATCTTTAAGCATTTGAAGGACAACAAGTATAATTTAATGATGGATGGATTACCTTAAATATTTTCATTAACATTCTGCCAAAAACTTGTACTATCAGCTAATTTGTAATTGAATAATGAAAAATGCACAATAAACCCCAATTATAAATTATAATAACCTAAACAATCAGCAATGTAATGCTCTTTGAACTCTGTAAAATGCATATTTGACTATTATTTCAGTAATGGGTAATAAGAAGGATATTATGCTGTTATCAGAGCTTAAAATAACAAATCCATACCATACAGTATTTGCCATTTTACCAATGAAAGGAAAATTGTCAGTTTGCATGATTTTATAGAACATTTTGATTACAGAATGTAAATAAGCACTCTGAGTAGCATTTTCATGTAATCGTTAAGCTACATAACATACAAAGGCCAAAAAACTTTTTACTGTCATAACATACGTTAAAAAGTAAGACTTGGAAGTAAAAATGAAAACTACTAGTAAAAGCACTTCTCCATAGCATATTGCAATAAATATTACATCTAAACATCAACATTATTGAATATTTTACTGCATCAAAATATGGTTTTAACCTGTGTAAACTAAATGAACATGGTCATATTGTTTCTTTTATTAATTACATACCACTTATTTTGACCACATATCAGCACTTATCACTGTTCTTGGTTAGGTTCAACGCTTCCTCTGTCTGTCCATGCATCCTGCCATATCCATGAGAATAATATCCTGGGTAGAAGTACTGGCCATACCCTGAGTACATATCAACTGGCCAGGGCCAAGAGGTCGGAGACAGGCTGTGGTCACTCCAGTTGACTACCTGCTGGACACTGGACGGATACAGGTGTGATGATGAATGGGGCCGCATCTGAGACCACGGGTCCTGCTGGGGATGATGCACATACCACGACTGCGAGTAGTACTGCCCACTGTGGTCAAGCTGAGAAGATGGATAATATCCTGTTGTTGAGTTATACTGGTCATGCTGCAAAGTGTTCACTGGAAATTGCTGCTGGAAGTAACTGGTTGGTAAGACAGAATGAGATCTCGGCAAGTCACTAGATTTTCTCCTCTTGTTGGCCTGAGAGTCCAGTTTTTCTGCTGACCGTCTCCTCTTCTTTGTGGGCTTGGGATCTGAATCTGATAGGTAGGATGGCAGGGCATTGCATGTAATGTCTGAATCAACACAGATGTTCTTCCTTTGATGACTTGTTTCCTTGGGTTCTTCTGCGATGTCCTTGTCACTACAGTCATTCCTTGCACCTAAGAAGTCATCCGAATGATCAGCTGTATCAGTGACATCCTTGAAGCAAGTGATGTTTGGCAACCTCATTCCATTCCCTTTCGACAGTTCAGCTGGCAGTTGCAGGGCAGGGCTGAAGACAGGGTGTGGCATGGTGCTGGAAGACACAGTCTGTTTGGTAGCTGACTCTTGATCAGTTGGGAAGATAGGTGGAACACCCAGTTCCTCATGGAGGTAGAGTTTGAAGTTCCCAGAGTTCTTCTTGTTCTGACGCAAGAATGTGGCCCTCTTCAACTTGCTGTAGTCGATCTTCCAAAAGTGTTTCGGCATGTTGTTCACAACCACTGATTCCTTAGATTTGTAGAAGTACTTGCTGTTGGACAGTGCATGGCGGATACTGTTGCACCATCCTGTGTACTCTCCCCTGAAGAAGGGAAACATGCCTCTCAGTTGGTCTCTGATGGTGTCTGTGGTACCCTGCTTTTGTGGAATGGAGTCTATGGCCATGGCAATCATGGCTATGTAGGAGTACGGTGGTTTGTCTGAGATCGTGTAGTTCTTCTTCAGGACTGAAGCCTGGGTGCCAGTGAACTTCTGTTGAGCCAGAGGGGCAGTTGTTGATGGCATACTGTTGGTTCCATACACAGTAGAAGGTAATGGATTCTGTGAAGACTTGGCGATGGTAGATGGGTAGTTGTTCCAAATACTGTGTTGGCCAGGGATGACAATAGGTTGACTGTATGGCCTGATGTAGGAGGAGTTTGGTTGCAGAGACAGGAGAGCATTTCCCCAGCTATCCAGGTCGGCTGGTATACTGTCCGTGGGGATGGTTGACAGGAGCTGCTCCAGCTGGTTGAGAGATTGCCGTTCAGGCTGCATCGTTGAAGCAGAGGACACTGCTGGAGATACAGTATGATCCTTGCTGTCCAGTTTCAGATCAATGACAAGGGGCCTCTCTTCAAGATCTTCCATGACCGACTCTCCTTGATATATCCTGGAAACAGAAATATAGACATTTTAATGGAGCACTTTCTGTTACACAATGTTATTGCACATGAAAAAGACCCATTAATTAAGTAAAGTCATGGATTACAAACCAGAAACCAATCTTCTATGTGGTCCAGATATGGTCTAGATGGAAGACTGTAAAGTATATTAAGGGTTTTTCTTGTTGTTTTTTTGTTGTTTTTTGAAAATGTTGACACTTTCTTAGAAGGATACATTTTATAAATTAAACAAGAGGGCCATGATGGCCCTGGATCACCTGAGTACCATTGCTACAACTGATTACAAGGTTTTTAAACAGACAAGAATTCTGATATAACTCAATCTTAAACATTTTAGCCCTGACAATACTACACACCAAATATATAAGCACTGGGCCTTATGGTTTCAGAGGAGAAGACTTAGTGCGGGGTCATTTATCTCCAAAGGGCCACCATTTTGAAAATCTTGATAATGAACCATTAGATGATGCTACATACCAAATATCTAAGCTCTAGGCCTAATGGATTCATAGAAGAAGATTTTTAAAGATTTTCCTATATAACTCTATGTTAAACAAGTGACCCCTGGTGCGGGGGCATTTATCACCATAGGGTCATGATTTGTACAATCTTGGTAATAAACCATAAGATGATGCTTCATACCAAATATCTAATCTCTAGGCTTTATGGATTCATAGAAGAAGATTTTTAAAGTTTTCCTATATAACTCTATGTAAAACAAGTGACCCTGGTGCGGGGTCATTTATCACCTAGGGCATGATTTGTACAATCTTGGTAATGACCCATAAGATGATGCTACATACCAAATATCTAAGCTCTAGGCCTAATGGATTCATAGAAGAAGATTTTTAAAGTTTTTTCTATATAACTCTATGTAAAACAAGTGACCCATGGTGCGGGGTCATTTATCACCATAGGGTCATGATTTGTACAATCTTGGTAATGAACCATAAGATGATGCTTCATACCAAATATCTAATCTCTAGGCCTTATGGATTCATAGAAGAAGATTTTAAACATTTTCCTATATAACTCTATGTAAAACAAGTGACCCCTGGTGCGGGGGCATTTATCACCGTAGGGCTATGATTTGTACAATCTTGGTAATGAACCATTAGATGATGCTACATACCAAATATCTAATCTCTAGGCCTTATGGATTCATAGAAGAAGATATTTAAAGCTTTTCCTATATAACTCTATGTAAAACAAGTGACCCCTATTGCGGGGGCATTTATCACCGTTTGGCTATGATTTGAACAATCTTGGTAATGAACCATTAGATGATGCTACATATGAAATATCTAAGCTCTAGGCCTTATGGATTCATAGAAGAAGATTTTTAAAGATTTTCCTATATAAATCTATGTTAAACAAGTGACCCCTGGTGCGGGGGCATTTATCACCATAGGGCTATGATTTGAACAATCTTGGTAATGAACCATAAGATGATGCTACATACCAAATATCTAAGCTCTAGGCCTAATGGATTCATAGAAGAAGATTTTTAAAGTTTTTCCTATATAACTCTAAGTTAAACAAGTGACCCCTATTGCGGGGGCATTTATCACCGTAGGGCTATGATTTGAACAATCTTGGTAATGAACCATTAGATGATGCTACATACCAAATATCTAAGCTCTAGGCCTAATGGATTCAAGAAGAAGATTTTTAAACATTTTCCTATATAACTCTATGTAAAACAAGTGACCCCTGGTGCGGGGGCATTTATCACCGTAGGGCTATGATTTGAACAATCTTGGTAATGAACCATTAGATGATGCTACATACCAAATATCTAAGCTCTAGGCCTAATGGATTCAAAAAGAAGATTTTTAAAGACTTTCCTATATAACTCTATGTAAAACAAGTGACCCCTGGTGCGGGGTCATTTATCACCGTAGGGCTATGATTTGTACAATCTTGGTAATGGCCCATAAGATGATGCTACATACCAAATATCTAAGCTCTAGGCCTTGCAGTTTTGCAGAAGAAGATTTTCAAAGTTTGCATTTTTAAAATCTATTTTTAGCTCCTGTGACCTACTTTTTTAACCAATCTGAATAATTTGTACAACTTTGATAGAGGGCATCATAAGGATGATTCCTGTGAAGTTTGGTCAAAATCCCTTCAGCGGTTCATGAGGAGATGTTGTTTAAAGCAAATTGTTGACGACGGACGCACGCACGCACGCACGCATGGACGACGGACGACGGACAAAAGGCGATCACAAAAGCTCACCATAGCTAAAAAGAAAATAGTGATAAATAAAATAAATGACTAATGCTATAAGAATTGTAATGTTTTAAGAATAAATTCCAATTATTTAAGTGAAGGTATTCTGAATCTCCATCTAATTGTAAGTCTTTAAACCTTACATTAAAAAAAAAATTAATTGATATGAATTATGTTATCAGTATCAACATGCTAGTCTTGGAAAGAACAGACATTATTTTTTCTTCATACTAATATTGAAATAAGAGAGCCCTCATGGCCCTAGAACACTCGCCAGAGCACCATCAGCTTAATGTTTTCATTAAAATTTCAGATAAAAAACGATTTCAAAGCAATTTCCATTAAGGTATTAGAAAATACAATTGTATTTGGAAATATTCACTTGTTACCTATAATAAGAAATTCATACTTGTTGTCCTTTGCAAAATTAATATATGAAAAGTCTTCAGCACAAGGTCCAGAATACTTTGTGCGATATATCGTTGTATGAATTGTGGCATTTACCTAAAAGCTACGGTATTCAATGGTACAGTTTCAACCCATGGTTCTCAAGTCTACTTCAAAGAGATAGACCCAACAAAATTATGTTCTTTTGGACAAACAGTTTTTTTCAAAATTGTACTAGTATATACATAAGGGAAATGGGCTCTGCACTCTGGCGGCCATGTTTTTCAACGGATTGAATATTATTTACAATCTTGGATGCGAGTCACCAAGAAACATCTGAGCAAAAAAAAAACACTTTGAAATCCAGCCTGAGTACAGATGTACTTTAATAAGAAGATTTTCCTAACTTGTACAATAAGGAAAATGGGCTCTCCCCCCCTGGCAGCGATATTTTTCAATCAATCCAAATAATAATTTACAATCTTTGTAGAGAGTGACCCACAGAACATCTGTGCCAAAAAAACCTTTGGATTTGAAGATTTTTGAAAGTTTTTTCATGGACCACCCAAGGAACATTTCTGTTGAAATTTTATGAAATTTGGCTCAGTTGTCTAGGAGGTGTTGTTTAAGTTTAATATTGACAATGGACGTCAGAACAGTCACAACAGCTACAAGATATCTTCAATAAACATACCAAAGCGCCCTAACTCATATAATAGTGTGGACAAAATATTTTCAAAATAGCCCTGTGTCACTCACCTGAGTAAGATTGCTGTGTTAGACATGATGATACTAAAAATATGGCAATTTTTTATTCCAACATTTGACTATGTGACCTAGATTTTGACCCTACCTAATTTTGCACTCATCTGGGATTTCATGCAGACGTCAGACTTTATGAAGACTTGGACGGAAATGTAGCCTCTGCAATTTTTTTTTCTATGATCTGGCCTTGTGATCTACTTTTTGACCTCATGTGCCTCAGATTTCATCTAAGATTTGAAAAAGACAAACATTCTGACCATATTCCATGAAATTGAGCCAAAAAAGTGACTTTGATGATGATCTACAATGTTCATCAGCTCTAAGATTTGACCTTGTGACCTACTTTTTGACCCCAAATGACTCAATTTTAAACTCATCCAATATTTCATGAAGGCAAGTTGTTGTTGTTGTATTGTGGTTTACCCTTGCTGCGATAGTATTTCAATCATATAGCGACATCCAGCTAGTTACAGGTGGAGGAATAACCCGAGTTCAGAGGTACCCGGGTAGAACCACCGAGCAAGCCAGCTGGAAGTCCCTACCGGGATTTGATCCCACAGCGGTGAGGGGCTGAGTGATTTGTAGTCCACGACTGTAACCACTTGGCCATGGCGGCCCTATTTCATGAAAACAAACATTTCGACCAAGTTACATGAAGATAAGGCTAAAAATGCAGCCTCTACAGTATTCACAAGGTTTTTCTAAGATTTGAGCTACATTTTGACCCCATATGATCCAATTTCGAACTCATCCGAGATATCATGTAGAGAAACATCCTGACCAACAAAAACTGTCAAAATTGTGGCCTCTAGAGTGTTCACAAGCATTTATTGTTGAAAACACACGACAAAAATAATGGACAAAGGTCGGTCACAAAGTTCACAAGTGTTTGATAAGCTAAAAAAAAAAACATGTCCAAAATGTAAGGGAAAACAAGAACTATCATTGAAGACGATGAAATTATTCCGGGATTCCAACAACAAAAACCTCAAAACCAGGTAGAGCTTGGATACACTTATACATGTATCGCCAATAAAAAACATGAAAAAAAAAATAAGCTTATCATGACATGCCAAGGATATATGCAACTATTGTTGGTACTTTTACATGAAGATATATCAAAATCTGACCAAATTAGTAGCTGAGAAATAGTGCAGATAAAATATATTCAAGAAATAGGCAGGAGGGACTTTAAACTGAGAAAACTGAAGCAAGCATGACATAAATACAATATGAGCAAGTAGAATCCGTTGTGAAGTTTAATTAAAAGAAGCTAAGAAATAGTGTCGATAAAATATCTTCAATAAATTATCAAAGGGCCCTAACTCATATAATAGTGTGGACAAAACATTTTCAATAAATGATAACAAAGTGCCCTAACTCATAACAAGAGGGCCAAGATGACCCTTAATCGCTCACCTGAGAAAGATGATTAAAAATAAAGATGCTAGAGTGAAAACAAAGTGAAATCTGGCTTTTTTAAAGTGAAAGGGGCATAACTCCTAAATTAGCTAGCCAATATCAGTTTTAATTGAACCCAATTGCGAGCTAATGGTCATAAACATTGTCTTAAAGATGATTGCTAAAAAAAATTACGCTAGAGTGTAAACTATGTGAAATCTGGCATTTTTTATAATAAAAGGGACATAACTCATGACCTAATTGGCCCATCCCGGCCACAATTTACCTCAATTAAGACATTATCATCATAAACAGTCATAAAGTCTGAAGATGATTGCTCAAAAGACGAAGATGCTAGAGTGTAAACAAAGTGAAATCTGGCATTTTTTTATATTAAAAGGGGCTTAACTCCTGACCTAAGACTGATCTCAGCCATAATCAATCTCAATCGAGATATTATGGTCATAAACAATGTCTTCAAGTTTGAAGATGAGTTCTAAAGAAATGAAGGTGATAGACTGTAAACACTAAATTATTGACAACGCACGACGCTCACCGCACGACGGACGAGGGACACTCACTGGATCACAATAGCTCACCCTGAGTTTTGCTAGCTGTCCGTGGATGGCTTAGTATTGATCTTGTATAAGCTGCCCATGATCCATTAAGCCATCACCTGACAGCCATAAATCTAAGCTTATATAATTTTTTCAACTTTATCATTTCATTAAATGAACAGAGAGACAGTGATGTACCATGTGTCCTGTCATTCCAATTTAACATGCTAATGATATAAAAACAAGACGCTCACCTGAGAAAAACTGCCTTCATTGCCTGTTACTGAATACATAATCCATGAGATCATTTATAATATCACGAATAAAACAGTGCCTGTCTTTGAAATTTGAAGTCAAATTTTAAACACACATATTTAAACATTAAATGGGGCATAACTCCTGACCTAATTGGCCAATATCAGCCATAATCGAACTTGGCCAAAAAATATGGCTATAAACATTGTTATAGAGTTAAGAGATGATTGTTCTAAAGCTTGAAGATGATGACTTCAGAAATGAAGATGCTAGAGTGCAAATAAAGTTAAATATGACATAATTCCTGACCTAAATGACAGATATCAGCCATAATCAAACTTGGCCAAAAGAATATGGCTATAAACATTATTATATAAGATGATTGCTTGACCCTAGTTGCAAACAAAGTGAAATCTGGCATTTTTTAATATTAAAAGGGGCAAAACTCCTTACCTAATAGGCCAATATTTGCAATTATCCAACTTGATCATGATATTATGGTAATATATATTGTCATAAAGTTTGGAGATGACTTCTTAAGAAATGAAGATGCTAGAGTGCAGACAAAGTGAAATCTTGCTTTTTTTTAAATATTGAAACGGGCATAACTCCTGGTAATTATGGAACAAAAGTTTGTCCCAAAAGTCAGAAAAAAATATTTTCAGGCACATACTTTTTTATCAGGAGTGTCCCAAAACCAAAGGTTGAACGGTATCATCATTGAGATATTATCAAGAAAAACTTTTGACCAAGATAATACTAAGATTTGATCTTACCTATTTTTGGACCATGCCTTACCCATGATCAAACTTGACCAAGTATCATCAACATTGCTAACAAGATGCTAAAATTTGACCCAGTGACCTACTTTTTGACCCTGCCCTAGCAATGACTGATCTGACCCAGATATCATCAAGACAAACATTCCGATCAAGCTGATCAAGTTTGTGAAAGACTCTGCTAATAATGTGGCCCCTATAATCGATTTAACAGACACTGTGTAAACCATCGGTCCAAAGGACCCAACCGATAAATTTTGAACCGGTCCGACAAAAGGGGAATTGGTCCATCTGTCCGACTATTTTTATGAGCTGGTAAATCATAAAAACACATTTAACAAAAATGCAACAATAAGACTCGGAAATGACAATGCAATGAGTAGGGGCCAAATTTTGCTGCTACTTTCATTTTTCATTTAGGTCTATGATGTTGTGAAAAACAAAAACAGGTTCTCATTTCATTTCTATTACTAAATTAATCTTCAATGAAGTTTTATCCTTTTTAATTGTTGATCTTCATTCATAAAATGATAGGTTAAATAAATAAGTCAACACAAATTTACCATTTTAAATTGCAACACTGCCTACACTCAAAGGGTAAAAGATATCAAAAACACTGGCTAATCTCCCATGATCATTTAACAAAATAAATGGTCTGCCAAGTAAGTATTAACGAATAAAACACAGCCAGAGTAGGAGGGATAAAAACTCATACAAGTCTGCATGTTGAATAGAAATAATGGATAATAACTGGCTACAAAAAGCATGACTGGCTGTGTGATTATATGATCCCAATTACAGTCATGATCATTTTAGTTGAAAACAGTGGGCTACTTTTTGATAAATAAAGGGCCATAACTCCTGACCTAATGGACGAATATCAACCCTAATGGAAATTGTGGTCATAAACATTGTCATAAAGTCTGATGATGATTGTTCAAGAAATGAAGACGCTTGAGTGTAAAAAAATCTGGCATTTTTTTAATGGGTCGATCTCAGTCATCGGAACTTGATCAACATTTTATGGTCATAACATTGTCAAAGTTTGAAGATGACTGCATTAGAAGATGCTAGAGTGTAAACACTAAAATAGTTGCTCAAATCAATTAACAATTTAAATTGTCTAACACAAAGAAGAAAAATGAATATTTGAATGGAACATGTCTACATGTCTTTTTCTTTTAATTCCCAAGAAACAAGTGTAATACTGCATGTGAATTAAATAATATTTGATTTTCGAATTAATTAATAGAATTCTCCCAGGACTCACATGTTTGAAACTAATGTGTCCCAAGCTGCAGTTATGAGTCCCATGCAAAAATAAATAACTTTTCTTAGATTCATTTAAGAAACATGTTTGTGTACTGATAATAACAAAATGTGGTATAAAAACATTTTGAAACTGTTTATTTGAAACTGAAGAAAAAAACTGCTGAAATTAAAATTCCACGTTCAATTGTGTCTCACATCTAATCACATTAGCCAGCAAAATGAAAAGCTGTTGTAAGTGAAACCAAAGCTGGGGAAATAAACATACACACCCCAAAATTTACCAAATGTACAAAGAAGGAAAATTAGAACTAGCCACAAGAAGTTTCTTTGAAAGGGTTTTTTCCCTTGATATAAAGCAATATTTTTCCCCTACAAGAAATAAAAATTCCCCTAAGAATATGATTTTGTCATCAATAAACTTAGTGAAAGCAAATAAGGCATATTGCTCTACACTGTATATTATTTTAAAGAAAGCATTTGCTATGGGCAGAAAAATCAATGTCATTCTTGGCTTGTTATCTAATCAACAAGCTTTCTAGTGCTTCCTAATATTGCAATGATACAAAATGCTCGGTTTCACCTCTTTCACCCTCTCTACCATCTATTGATTTACTGTTAAAATTGCCGATTCACCAAAATGACGACCATTTGCAATAAACATCAACAGTGTTTGATGACCACTAAATAATTTAACTGATTGAGCTGTTTGCCACTTGAGTTAAGGCGCAAAACAAACAGGTAACCATGATGAAACAATGGGATCTTAAAATTAAAAAAGAAAAAAAAAAAATTGAAATTTCCTCCGATTCTAACTGCACTGCAGGTGTGTTTTTTTTCCTAATTTGAATGTGTATAAATTTGGATGCATGTATCACTTGTAGTGGCTGATGTCTATTATGGAAAAAACGTTATTAAAATAAAATACGAGTATTAAAATGGAATTAAGTTTCTGCAGTAAATATGACACTATAATGTAGTTTTGGTAATACTTTTGATGATTTAGTGACGTTAATATAATACGTATAGTGCTAGTTGATTCAAACATCAATAATATAAGCCAATTTAGAAATTCCATGCTCAGAATGATAAAATTGAAGACATTACAGATTTCATACTGTCAAAAAAATGCAAACATATAGATTTTTTTTTAAAATAATAGGACTGCATAGAGATCATAAAAAAAGAAAATCTGCTATATAGTACATTTCAATTATGGGTGTGTTTTTTCCCCTTTATCAGGGTTCCCACAAAATTGAAAAATCAAAATTCCTTGCATTTTCCCTGACCAAACTCAAAATTCCCTGACCAAATTAAGCGCAAATCCAGCGACAAATACAGATATTCCAAAACTAAGTTACTTCTAGATAATTTTTTATTTTCAAACATGAAATGATGGTGTGCCAGTTGGATGCTATTGGGAACTTATTTAATATTATGCCAATCTGACAATTCAAAATTCCCTGAATTTTCCCTGACCAAACTCAAAATTCCCTGTCCAAATTAAGCGCAAATCCAGCGACAAATACAGATATTCCAAATCTAAGTTACTTCTAGATATTTTTTTATTTTCAAACATGAAATGATGGTGTGCCAGTTGGATGCTATTGGGAACTTATTTAATATTATGCCAATCTGACAATTCAAATTGACTGAATAAAGCTAAATGGAAGAAACTGCCTTTGCCTTTCGAAATACAGACTTCAAATGGATTAAGTATATTAAAAATATACTAATTAAATGTGGACTGATTAATGTATGGGAGTTTTCTAAATGTTCGATGGCTTCAAAAAAGTGTATCTTATCAGATCTGTTTTTGAATGAGTGGTACTCAACAATAAATTCATCAAGAAAATGTTTAAACTATAGATTGTTCAAAGAGAAATATGGATTTGAAGATTATCTTGTTAAAACACCAACTAATTTGTCAAAATATATGTTAAAGTTCAGAACAAGAAATTCAAGACTTCCAGTAGAAATTGGTAGTTGGCAAAATATTGACTTATATATGATCGTATATGTAATTTATGCAATAGTAACAAAATAGGTGATGAGTTTCATTATTTGTTAGAATGTCAATATTTTTTAAATGATAGAAAACGTTTCATAAGTAAATTTTATTAAAGATGTCCCAATGTATTACTCTTTAAACAGTTATTGGAATATAAGCCTGAAAAATTAAGCAAATATCGAAAATTATGTCAGTTTGTGAAACAAATTATTATTAATAGCAGAAAGCCTCCTCCCCCCTTTTTTGTGTTTCAGCTGTGTGTATACTGAATATGCTCATTTACTATAGTTAATTGTATTGCATGCATGTCAACCTCGTTCCACACTTTATAATGATTACTGTTTTTTGTATTCTCATTTTGTCACATTTGACATGATATGTTGAAAATAAAATAAACTTGAAACTTGAAACCTTTCCTAATAATAACCCCTTCTGCTGTTTGGTCGACATTCCTTGATTGTAAAATTCCCTTTTTTCTGAATTTCCAAATTTCCATGACCAATTTCAAATTTTCCCTGACTTTTCCCTGACCGTGGGAACCCTGTTAATTAGTTACTGTATGATTCTGAAACTATTGCTTTTTTGCCAAAATTATTCAGGTAAATACACAAATACCCTGCTTATGTTACTCTGTAACCTTTTTATAATAACAACCAGTGACCTTTAGTCCTCTGGGAAACACGCAATTTCCAATTTCATGATAATATTCATATATTTTAATTAAATCAAGACAGAGACCGAAACTGATCTCTTTTGCTTTGCTTTCAAAATTTGAACAAGTAAAAGATCATAGCATAATTGTTGGCGCAGCTGTCTAATTTTTTGACTTACTGAGTCAATAATGGTTTTTACATTACCTAACTGATCAACATCCATCCAACATCCCTATTTCCAACTTTTTTTTTTCAATATTATATGATTAATTATTCACAGGTTGCATTTCACATGGAAATATATCCGTCAAAAATCTTCTGACTTTTCTGGACGGTATTCAGTACTGTAATAACATTACTTTTATTAAGTACTGTAAATATATATTAGGCCTAAAAAAAAAAAGGATATGTTTCCGGTTACCCGACCGACCTTATAATTTTCCCCCCGACTCAAAAGTTTTTATGCCCCCAAAATACTTTACACAGCACTTTCAGTATTGTCTTTCTGTTTGACCTCTCGCTTAGCACTATACTGTACTGTGTATATGCCGCAATCAGGTGTGTGTAAAATAATCAATAAAAAAGGCGGAGCGAGCTGTGTCCAATCAGCGTACGATTTTAATCTCTAATTTATGCCAAGAAATGTGGATTACTCGGATAGTATCGCTTAAAAATAATGCGGATGCCTTTGCCTTCTTCCTTCGCTTCACTGACGACATGTAAAATGGAGCGGTAATCAAAATGCATTTTCGTTGATTGCCGTAAAATTGCAGAAGTGTAAGCATAAAGAAAACGGTGTCAATTCCATAATTGCCCAGGGGTGTGGAATTCCTACGTCCGACTTGTCCGACTCGGTACTTTTTGCGGCTGGAAAAGTGATTTTTCCATCCCGCTTGTCCGCGGACAAGTCAAATATCCGAGATCGAAAATAATAATTATAAATAAATATCTTCTGAGTTTCATACTCTAACAGTAAAAAAATCAACAAGAAATAATAAAAAGAAACTGCGAATGTAATGTTTTTAATATCCCGTGGAGAGTCATTTCATTATGGAAAAACCAGCCTTGGGTCTAAATTTAGAATCCATTTCTCGCCTCCTGATTGGCTGCCGAAAGCGTCATTAGTCTCGCGTGACTTCTTCGCGTGGTTGCGAAGAAAATCAAAACTATCATTGAAATTGATAAATTTGCAATTTGTACATCATCCACGAATTCTTCAGATACAAATAAAACTGTTCGATGGCGAAAAGAAAATCTAAATCCCAAAGAGATCGCGAGTATGATAAGAAACGTGTTCGAACTTTCCAATCCTTTTGCGATCCGAATTTAGCTGGCTTCGTTCTGAAGATGATACATCATTTTGTCATTTTTTCCTGGTCGCACTGATACAAGTTCAATGTTATATATCGGCAAACCCCTTGACAGCTTGTCTAGAAAAGACATCCTGAATACGCACCAACTCTCTTCCAAGCATATTTCTTGTATGTCAAATTTTAACCACAAAAATAAACAGACAAAATCCGGGCCCCTGGATTAAGCGTGAATGAAGTTGACAGGATATAAATAAAAAAAAAATTAATACAGTTATGTGCAACAGTCTGTATAAAAGATAAGCAATTAAAACAAACAATACAATTTACATCATAATGGCTTTCATTACAGAAAAATGAGAATATGTTACATGGATGATGCATATTCCCATATATGTTGATAACTATAAAAGCATGTCAACTGCTATAGGTAAGTCATGATATATTACTGTGAATTATGTCAACAATGAAAACAAAGTTGTTGTTTTTTTTCATTCATATCCTGTAGTAAAAACTTTAGGCACATAAATCATATTTTTCTTCTGAAAATTCGGACAAGAAGATTTTGGCTGCGGACAAGTAGATTTTTTAGGTTGTTCACTTGTCCGTGGACAAGTGAAAAAAAAAAGGATTTCCACACCCTTGATTGCTATACACCATACCTCTTCAATCAACGATGTATTAAAATGACGCTGATATCCATGGAGAGATCGAAGGATGCAGGGTGGACGCGAAAGTTTCGGTAAGGAAAAAAAAAAGTTAAACACGCTCGTCGTATGTCTGAACTGCGATACATAAATCAATTCTGGTATTTAAACGTGCTCCTAGCCCCTATTCCATCACATACATACTTTAATATACTATAAATATATAAAAATGTTTTTCGGCCCTTTTGTTTTCGTACTTGTTTACACGTTTCTGCCGTAGAGACAAATCGAAAGTAGAAAAATATCGCGTGTTACAACACGACACAAATGTTGATTACAATCGAATTTATTTTATTTTAGCATTTAATTCCGTTCTTCTGACAATTTTAAGAAAATATTTTAGCAGAGCTACAGATAACTTTCATGAAATGGTTTATTTACCCTCGTATGTTTTATTGAACATTTATCTTATTTTTTGTAAAATTTAAATGGGATTTCGACCAATCTGATTTGGTATTCTGTATATTTAAATTTTTGTACAACTATGAACATTTTAAATGGGTTTTCAGTAATTATTTTGCTGTTTGTTACCACATGATTGTGAACACTACTATTTGCCAAAATTAATTAGGTAAATATGCAAATACTCCTATCTGTATCTGTAGCTCTGTTTTAGATAATACATTGATCCCCACTTGCTTGTTTGTTTTCACATTGTATATTTAAAAGTATGGTTTACTTGATTTTGATTCTGTTTTAAAATATGATACCAGATTATTTTTAAATGTAGATGCATTCATATTCAGATATTTGGAATTTCTTTTTGCAGACAAGCCTCAAAGATGGAGACATTCTGTCCGTCAGTTTTGAAAAGGAGATTTTCATTTTTCAAAGAACCTTTATTTACACAATACTTTACATGTGCCCATTGCATACATAGTTAAACCAGATAAATACCAGATAAATAGTGATTTATAGGAGCATGGGACAGTAACGTCAAATGTTCATATAAAATGTCAATCTGAATGCCATCTTGGGAAAAAAAAAAATTAAAAAAAAAAAAAAAAAAAATCCCTACCTACCGACCCATATTTTTTTTGGCATGTAACCAGAAACAAACCTTCTTTTTTTTTTGGCCTTAGTATGTCCAATGGGTTTTCACTTCCATTGGCACATGTGCAGATGTTTGCATCTTAACCCTTTCCCTCATATAGACTCATTTTGATGCACTTAAAGCCTGATTTGCAGAAAGTCAAACTCAAACCTTACCAAATTTAATTACAAAATCCTCATTTCCAGACCACTGAGGAGCAGTAGCAGCATAAAACCTGATCAGCCTGCGAGTTACTCGCAGGCTGATCTGGTTTTATGCTGTTCGCATAGGTCTTTTCATGGTTTCCTCTATGAGGGAAAGGGTTAATGATGTTTTTAGACATATGTCATGACCTACTTCACACTTCAGTCTGGACATTGTACATTTAAGGTCTTCTGTTTTGAGCTTATATATTAATATATAGGGTGGGATAATTAATGCTTAATGTTTACATGTATTTTGTTAATATGTAAACGTAATATAATGAACGTTTTGTGTAAAGTTTATACAGTAAAAGTATTTCAAACTTAGGAGGACAGTGTGCTTATAAGCCATCAATTAAAACATTTTGTTTTGATCTTTTCATGTTATTTAAAGAAACTTTCTATTTATTCAGTATGTCATGTACCATTTGTTGTAAATATTGTTAGATTTATAAAATAAATAAAATTCTGGTTTTCAGGAGAAGCCTTATGTTGGTGGCCATGGCAACCAGTTCCAAGTTTTATTTTAGCATTTTTGTGAAGGGCCACCTAAAGATCAATCATGCCTCAAGTGGTTTCTGAGGAAATGTTTTTTAATTCAAAGCATTAATAACATGGTGATCATGTTGTGCTCTCATGAACTAAGAAAATATTTAAAATAAACATTCATACCAATTTTCAGTGTGTGCTGATCATTGACTACAGAAGTAATAAACTCAGATTTCTGTCAGAAGACTTAAATAAATAATTAAATAATAAATAAATATCTATTTATTTGATAGCAATTTCATCCTCCC
>CM037779.1:55194989-55244989 GCA_021229015.1 Solen grandis
TGCTCTAGTTGACAAAGCATGCTAATCATCACTCCTTCAGTTCGTTTTAAGGCGTTTTAGCGTTTTTTTCTAACGGACAGATTTTATCTGATGTTTTGCACATAAGTACTTGAGACTAGAACTAAAATATTTAAAATATAGGCACTCATCATGCTTGTTTTAGACATTAAGCTTATGGTAAAAACATTACTGTTTGCTAAAATCATTCTAAATACTGTAATAACATATCAAGTTAATATTTTCAGAATTTTTTATCATAATTTGTAAATTACAGTATGTTTTAGTTACAGGTGAAAATACTGTCAAACATGCATGGGAAATACACTACGAGCAAAAATAGCCATTAATGTGGATCAAAAATATAAAAAAACTACCGAAAATCTTAGAAAAATTATATACATATACATATATTTGATTAAAATGTCAACGGACAATTTTCCGTTGTTTTCCAGGTGCAATTCTCATGTTAAAAAATACAAATCTCACTACATTTTTTTTTTAAAGTTAAACTTTTTTTTTGTTAAACTTTTAGCCAAATTTGCATAAAAACACGAAAATGAGACTTTTGGACCGTCAACATTTGGCAGATATTTTTTTAATCATGGTTTTAATACAGGAATCATAAAATTTGGGGTTTCCTTTAACTGAATGAGAATTTCACAAAAAAAAAATCCCAAAATTAAAATCAGTGGAAACCCGCTGAAACTTCTTCAAACATTAATATAATTTTTACCATACTAATTTCTTAATTTTATTTTTTTTCTTCATTTTTGACTGAACAATGGTTGTTTTTGGAGGAGCTGAATAGCGAACAGTGCATGGCCTGACTGCACGGATATGCAAACTGATCATGGTCTGTACTTATCGCAAAGGCAGTTCATTTTAAAGATCAATGGATCAATGGATACATGACCAAACCTTAAAGAAATCAGCCCACTCATTCAACCTAAACAAACTGATTTTACAACCAGAATTTTTAAATGCATATCTATTTGGAGTAGAAGAAAAACACAAATTTGGTTATAGTGTTAAGATATACATTGCATTAAATTGTATTTTTGTATGATTATGTTCTTATTTTAAGATGTATTTCGAAAATTTACAAAACTGTAATCTAGGGCTTGTGATTTCATTAACCTTAATAGCGGCGCCATATAATTCAGAATTTGTTTTATACATTTTCTCCAGTCAGTCCGTTGTTTTCTAGTTAAGAAATAATCGATCTCTACTCGTGTATTTAAACACTGGTTTAGAGGAATTTAAAATCAGCCTCAGATTTATATACTTTATACGAAATATCGTTGGCAGATGCTCAGTTCTTCCAGCAATACCACAAAGGGAGATAAGTCTGTCGATCTTAATTCGCAAACTTCTATCATTATACATATAATAGCTTTGCCTAAGTTTTCACAGTTCATTATAAAATAACCAAAATTAAATTTTGTTGACTTTAAGATTAAAAAAACACAAAAAAACAGGAAAGTATAATCACTGAAGGGATCTTTAAGACAGTGTATATGTTTATACAAAATATCGATGAATTTTATTCAGGCATCCATTCAATCTTAATATAATTTCCATGCATTTCTGTAAAAGCTACTTATATTCCTAATATTACCAAATTATGATAAAATTTACGTTGAAGACTTATATAATGATAAGCTGATACCTTTGGATTTGCACATGGTCAAATTAACATGACAATGCTTATGTTAAATGTGCACTACTTATCTAAGTAAATATCTTTGATATTTACAAAACGCTCTGTGTTGTGTGGAGAACATGTTCTCTACCGCCACCCTCAACACACACGAAGTTTAATGGCATTAATATAATAAGATTAGACTACGGTGACTTATATCCGATGTTAAAAATGGAAGCAGTTCGACGTGGGACAACATAGGTCCATATGGCGTTTTTGTTGTGTTACACTCAATACGCTTTACATTGTGATGTTTGTGGGTTTATCGGTAGATGGATATTAGTCATCTATTACAAAAATGTTTACATGAGAGTGCAGTTTTACGGTGTATATTGCATGTTAGTTTGTATTGTAAGCAAAATATAAACGAGATTATGTTATAGAATATATTTCAACCGTATTCTAGATAGCAGGAACTTAAAGGCATTCAAAATGCCCTTGTTTGTTGACCCCCCCTCCAAGATAAAATAAGAAGGAGATAAGAAAGTGACCCTGCTGTGAGCGCACAACGGAGATCCCATATAAACCCATCAGTGTGCACTGGCTCATTGCCAATATAAAGGTAGCATAGTCTTGGTCACATTGAATGCATCCATGAAGGGATAAATTAACCTACATTTTAATCATTTATAGATTTAACAGTAGCACAGATTGACAGTTAGAACAACATCTTTAGCTCTGATGCGTAATAAACTAACACTTCATAAAATGAAGACAATCCAAATTAATTATCTTTATAAAAAATAGGGGCAGTTAATTTCTAGTAGAAAAAACAACATTTCTTAAACAAATTATACCAATTTATTGATATTTTTGCACAATGTGCATCACCATAATTTTTTTACTCTCTTTATTTTCACTCATTTATCTTTTTTTATCATATTAGTCTCAACCTATCCTATAACTCTATCATTATACTGTTTTTCATATTAAAATTCTCCATTAAACTGCATTATATTAGACTTTTTATGCAACTTTCTCAAAACAATATTGAAATGATTTAATTATCAAATAAATGAGAAAAATGACAGCAGCAATGAAATGATGCCAGTATGATAGAAAGTATATTTATCAAGTACTAATAATTTTTTACACTGACAAAATAGATTTTTATAATTATTACATATTAAACATTTGTGAATGGTGTAATCATTTCATAAATCCAAAACGTAAGAGAACACTTTCTTATATGGTGAAGTTACATGCATTTACTTTTGCATACATATTGTTGGATTTATAAACATGTTGGACAATAAATTGATTTCAGAACCTATTCGTTTTAATTCTCTCTTATTTCTCTAATCAGAAATACTGAACAGAACATATTTTACTCAGGTATAATAAAATTATACATGTTTTTTGTTGTTGTTGTTGTTGTTTTTTCAAAATATTGGGATATTTGTCCAGTTATAACAATTTTCATACAATACACAAAGACCCAAAGAATAACAGGAAGAAAAGAAGTAAATAAATACTTATGCCGCATGGTGTGTGTGAGAGACAGGGTTAGAGAGAGCCTGTCATTTAAATTTATTCATCCTGTGAATAAAACAATTTAACTTTGTTGTCATGCATACTTACAAAACATGATTATAGTAAGCTCAAAATAATTATCGTATTGTACTTATAACGATAATTTATTTGAAATGACAAACATCAATGAAAATGTATAAATATCACATCAATAATTAGAAAAAATCCAATCACAATCTAAATGTTTGTCACAGTTTGCGAATCTCTTATTTTGGCAATTACTTGAGTACTTATTGTGATTATTCTTTATGACCCTCCCGCAAGCCCTTTTAGCCCCCTGCTGGGTCCAGACAGATAAGAGAGACAAGAGCCAGCAGTGTGACAGCAGGGGGCCACATTTCACACATATTAATTTTCAATGCCTTTAAGCAGGGTTAAACTCAACAGAGAAGCAAGGCCATTCGACGCCAAAAACCCACACGTTTACTAGTATTAAGTCAGCTGAACTAGCTTTTTGATTCATGATTCTCTAAGCGCCTTGTTTCATACTTATCCGGAGGTTCCATTCATAAATCATCAACATCCTCAACATCTTGATCATCATAATGAATTAAACTATTTAAAAATAAGAAAAACAGTAATATATTTGTCTTTATATTCAATGATTTGAACATATGAAATAACAAAAGTACATATTACAGTAATTGAACTATTAACGTATTTTCTTTCAAGGTACTACATTGTATTAATTTTTGATCTCTTAAATCAACATGCTTATCTGGATAAATATCACTTCATCCAAATATTTGGGGTCCATTTTTGGAGCTGACATCAAAGTTCGTTGAACCCACGTTGCATTCCCACAGACATATCATTTTTTATCATGGCAGATAATGGTATACATTTTCATATGATATCAGGCAATGTAATGCTATTTCATACTATATTATATATTCTTAAGCCATATCAGACAATATCATATAATTTCATGCATATCCGATTGTTATATAATTCTATATAATATTATATAAATTTGATACCATATCACGCCATACCATGAAATACCATATCTTTCATGGTTTATGCCCATTTGATTTTATTGTGAGCAAGTGATTTTTATTCACGAAATAAAAAAATCTGAATAATCAATAGACAAAACTTCTTATGACTAAAACCTACTATCTATTGTTTTCCTTTCTTTTAAAGATTTTGTCGAATTTTTGTAATATTTTATTCAGAGATTCATTTTATGGAAACAGGAGGCATTTGTATTTTATTTTCGATGTCATATAATTTTGCAGACAAAGCATTTCGTTGTTTTGCATAAATTGTTCATATTTAGAAACAATTATTCTTTTAATGTATGCAGATGAATCTATACTTTTGGAAAACATGAAATTAAATGGCACACAGATAAATAAAAAACTAGTTAATTCAAAGTCATGATCAAATGTCATAAGACTGGTAAGTTAAATATCAAAACCAGAAACATGTAGCTTTAAATACTTGGTTAGACAGTATCCATGTGTAACTTTTGGTGTTTGCGTATATATTTCATATGGCATTCATTAAAGAATATGAAACACAACAGCAATAAGTAACCATGCAAAATGACGCACTAAGACTTATGAGTATTAAGTTTTGATATTCCTGGTAATTCTTTGAGCCAAAACTTAATTTTGTCACTTCTAAAACTACTTCCAACAGGTAATGGGTCCACATTGGCCTGGAACATCAACACTCTCTGAGTGTCCGCGTTGTAAGTAGGCCAGTGTTTAGTAGATTGTGTTGGGTTTGGATCCCTGCAACGAAAAAAATGACAAAATATAGGATATATTTGAAGGTGGACTCTCAGGGGAATTCATGGAATTCGACGGGACTCGACGCTGAAATGTAAATGTATTCATGGTTTCCAAATGAGTTCCGTGGTTGCAGAATGAACTATAAAACTAGATGATACAAACAGGAAGGAAGGAGAAAATGAGAGTACTATTACGTTTGATACCAGGCTTGAAGCAAGTAGGTATGCCTGACCTACGATTAGGGTTGGACACCGGTACACGGTACTGAGACCGTATCGAAACTTACTTTGAAATATACCGGTATATACCGTTTCGGAAATTACCGGTACCGTTATCGGTATTGCCACACCTAATCCTGCATATTTCTGCTGAAATTTGACACATCTCAACGTAAAAAGTCGAGAAAATCGGCTTCTTTACTCGGGTAAACGCGCAGAACACTGTACGGGCGTACTTGATTCTGGTTCAGCTGTGTAACAACCTTGTTCCGCTAAAATCAAGTATCACCTGTCTTAGATTGTCTGCTTTAGTGATTCCTTAAAATTCGCCCACAAGACAAAATGGATCGCTTTTTCAACCGTATGCAACTAATTCCACATTAACTACAAATTAGCATTTGCTATTGATCTTCAACAATTATAACAACTATAGTCTATTTCAAATTGCGAATCGAGTACACCTAGAAATAACGTGATAACAATAGTTTCGTACATCTGAAAATTTTATTCAACAAGCATGCTTTTGAACAAATTCGAAGCTCTAAATAATAATGAATCAGTACAAATAAATCTAACAATTAAAAAAAACTGTTACATTCCCATGTGCGGTTTTTCACTTGAAATCACTCGTTTTACGAAACTGCGTAGTTAGTCTGACTTCGTAACCTAGGAAGCTAACATGGTCGGTAATCGTGCTAAACGATCGCCTGTCTGGGCACACTTTTCCCGGAAAAATGATGGGGGAATCTGCAACCTCTGTAACGTTTTCTGCCAAGGGAAAGGCGGTAACACGAGTAATTTAATAAAGCACTTGCGTCTTAAACACAACATCACTGTCAAGGCTTGAACGCTGTTCGAGCCACTGTCAAAACGAAGTACGGCGCCTGAACGGTCAGCCTCAGGTAAAGTCACATTCTAAAGTTTAAGTTAAGTTCTAATACATATATTTTCATTTTACTTTTTCCTCCAATTTTGCATGCATATTCATGGTAAAATGTTGACTGTAAAAAAAAATAATCGAATAAGTTTTTCTTGCAGTTTTCCAGGCCTATTCAAATTTTGATTTAAAACAAAACAAAACAAGCAGCTAGAACACTGTTTTATTATTTTTTTTCTTCATATTTTCTTCATCTTTATTTCAGGTCCATCAACCCAGATCGCTGAGTCTTCAGCCGGTCCCTCTGTTTCCAAAAGGCCAACTACTGATTTGGAAAATAAGCTGCCACCTCTCCCCCAGCTTGGACCTACACCTACTCTAAAGTGCCAAGTGGTCCAAGGCTCAGAGCAAGATCCTCCAACTCCTGGGAAAACGAAGCTTGCCCAAGTTACACTGGACGCATGTTCTTCCCTGAAAAAAATGAAAATGTCAAAAGATCAGCACGATAGGATTGGGAGATCTATTACCAGGTACATCGTAAAGGAAATGCAGCCATTTAGCACCATTTCTAGTGAACCCTTTCGTCACATGCTACAACAGCTTAATCCAGAGTACAAACCCCCCAACAAGGAGACCCTGTCATCGATCTACATTCCAGCGTGGTACAATGTGGAATTAGAGAATTTGAAAAAGGATCTCGAGGAATCCTCTGGAGTCGGTATCACTGCTGACCACTGGACCAGCTTAAATGGCGATCACTATCTCACCGTCACATCACATTTTGTGAAGGACTGGACTTTAATGAATAAAGTTCTTGAAACAAGGGCAGTCTATGAATCACAAACAGGAGAGGCTATCGGGAATGAACTCCGAGAATGTTTGACACGATTCGGAATAACTGATAAAGTTGTTGCAATCACTGTTGACAATGCAGCAAATATGGCTGCTGGTGCTAACTTTCTGAACATTATGCGACTCCCATGCTTCGCTCACAGCATGAATATCTCTGCAAGCAAGCTCTACAATGAGGCAGCTTTCACAAGATGGTTAGCGCGCATCAGGTCAGTAGTTGTTTGGTTCAAAAGGGTTCATATGGCTGGAGTAGTACTGAAAGAGAAGCTAGCTGCCTTGGAGCTACCTAATCACAGTGTGATCCTGGATGTGAAAACTCGATGGAACTCTATGTACTTGATGGTAGAACGCTTTTCAGAACTCTACCCGGCACTCTGTGCTGCTTCCAGAGATCCAAGAATTAAGAAAAGAGTTGAGAAGGAGAAGGTTGAGAGAATCACAGACTCAGATATGAAAAAAAGTGAGGAGTTTGTGGAGTGCATGAGAATCCTCTATACCAGTACCCTTGCTATATCGACTGACAAGCTTCCTACTGTCGGGCAAATTTTGCCTACTTGGCTGAAGCTGGAGAAAAGTTTCTCCATACAAGATGATGACAGTGAGTTTATTAAACTTGTGAAGAATACAGTATGGGCTGACATGCGGAAAAGGTACCAGGATCCTGAGATTGTTCATTTCCTCGAAGAAGCATCAGCACTTGACCCAAGGTTCAAATTTAAAATGATCCAGAACAATGCAGTGTGGCAGAGGCTGGAATCAAAGGTCGCAGATCTGATAAGACAACAGATTGCATCAGAAGTAGTAAAGACTGAGCCTGGTCAAAGTTCCCAGTCCCACACTGTCGACTGCACAGACATGCCTGGAACTCGAGCAGTAGACGAGGATGTGATTCTGACTGGAAGCCCCCCATCGTCAGTTGTAGACATTGATCAATGCACAGACACAAGGTCCAACCTAAAGCGTAAAAGATCAGCTATTGAGGAGCTCTTCGATGATGATGATGAAGCTGTTGTGATTACCCAGGTTGATCCTCAACCCACTCCTGAAGCCCGAGCCCACCTGCAGGTTGAACATTACAAAGGATTAACAGGGATTAAGATGGATGCAAACCCCCTGAACTTCTATAAAACACACCAAGAGAAGTTTCCTTTTGTCACTGCCTTAGCACTGAAATATTTCTGTGTATCTGGTAGCAGCGTACCATCAGAGAGGGTGTTTTCTCTGGCAGGAAACACTATCAGTCAGGAGAGAGTTCGCATTGATCCAGAAAAGGCAGATATGTTAATATTCTTCCATAAAAATGCTGATTGAAACTGCAATGTGCTGAACAGTGACTTGACATGAGTTGAGAAGTCCTGATATTTTCAGTTAATTGACTAGAGAATACTGATATGTGATTACTGATTTGTTTCTGTTGTTTCAGTTTATTGAAGTTTTTCACCTTTAAGTTGAGTTTAGTTTACTTGAGGATGAGAAAAAGAGATTACTGATATGTTTCTGTTGTTATTGTTAATTTGTTTAGTTAAAATTTTTAATGAGAAATACTGATTTGTGATCAATGATCACTGATTTGTTTCTGTTGTGTTAGTGCATTGAAAATATGATTCACCTTTAAGTTTAAAACTTAAAAGCTTATAATTGCTCTTGTTGAAAAATATTTTATTTGAAATTGATATTCATCAGTTAATTCAGTGTTTGATGGATCAATATGTCAGAAAATAATGTCATTGCCAGTCAATATCTTAAGTTGTTATCATGTTAATGTTTTGGTAGCAGACTAGCAGATGTGAGATATTAGTTGGAAATTGGAATGTGCCTGCCTGATATTTCTAGTCATTACTCATTCATTTTACTTAACATGTTTATTGTTAATAAAAATCATGAAACAAGACTCACCTGTACATTAGTCATTTCAAGTAATACATGAAAATGCCTGTTAAAGTATCGGTATCGGTATCGTTAAAATACCGTACTCGTTTCGTTGGTACCGGTATGGTATCGTATCGTTTCGTTCTTAACGGTATCCAACCCTACCTACGATATTAAATATCTTAAACTTTCATCAAAAAATAAATATCTCCTGTACTATTTTTCAGTAGCTATAAGTAGATATTTTTGTTATAGATATCATTGTCAAAAAATATGTTAGAAACATGTTTTAAGTATATAAATTCTGTTAATTATGTCTATGAATAGAGGTAATGCTCAATAAAACAAGAAATATAGCTAAAACGGATTTCTTATGTATATTAACTATGAAATAAACCAGGTCTAGGCATTAAAATGGCAATATCAATGTGGCAAAATGACCAAGGATTGACAACTCACAAAGGCAGAATAAAATACTAAGGCGCTTTTCTGTACAAGATATTAATGAAACAAAATTAGCTTAAAAACAATATT
This sequence comes from Solen grandis, assembly GCA_021229015.1. Classification (NCBI taxonomy): domain Eukaryota; kingdom Metazoa; phylum Mollusca; class Bivalvia; order Adapedonta; family Solenidae; genus Solen; species Solen grandis. Next base: position 55,204,317 of record CM037779.1, read on the forward strand.
TACATAAATAAGAAAATATTACTTTATCAATCCAATTAAAAAAAAAGGCTTTCACAGTTATCCTAATCTTCTTGAAAAGTTCAGTCAAAATATACTCTATGTGCGCAAATCACAAATCACTAAACTGTATTCACATCAGAAATACAAGTAACGTTGTTCTATTTGTCCCTTCTGGTTATGGGTATAAACATCTATGGCTAGGTAAACTCCCCATTGTTCTGCGTCGTCCTAAGTACCACCGACCGCAGTATATCCGTATCCCCGTTGTTCATGTAACGATTACGTAACTCAACCCAATGTCCGGATCGACAACCATATGCATGGAACTGCCCTGTCGTTCATACAACGAATATGTGGCGAACACGCTCATATAGCGGTGACCACCTGTGGGGTTACTGTCGTCTATATGTTGGACCACGCCCTACATCCGTCCCAGCTAAATACGGCTACAAATATATAAATAACTCAGATTTACTAATAACACATGGAATTACACAGCACGTAATTACATATAGTTGAGCTAGCCAAATAACAATTCTAGGGTACTTTTAGTTACATCAGTACAGCATACCATAACATGAATCTTCAAATATTCTAATTCGTATATACTAATTTGAACCCGTTTACTATGCTTCCCTTTTAAAACTCGAGCATCTCGAAAAACAGTAAACAACGAATTTCCATGCCTAATGTGAATCACTAAGTATTTAGAGATGGTCTAATATATAGAACGTACTTAAAGAAACTTTCGGTTTATACAATGTAATGATCTAAAGCAAACGATCAAAATCCAAAAGCAGGCACTTAAAGATTTCTTGAAGGAACAAAATGCAAAGCAAATGCTGAATGATCCAGACAGTCTTGAAGTTCAAGACTATGTAATGTTTCATGAATTTAAAATTACTCTATATAAATCTGAAGTAATCACATTGCAAATCAAAGCATAGCCTTTATCACACAAACTTACTGTAGTATGAGAGGGGGTGAAGTGATCAACACCCATAACTTTCTGTTGCGTTATTTTGGAGTTATTACCCTTGGTAAATCTTCATACCTTATTTTTGTCTGCGCCGTAACTCATAAGGTATAAAGGGTATCAAGATGAAACTTCATATATGGATAGATCTAAAAAAAAAAGGTATCAACGGAGATGGCGGGGCATAAAAAATCATGCTGGTGATAGAGAACAAGATAATATGCAAGGTATGATTTCACAGATGATGTTATATTGCAATGCAAAGGTTACAACCTGGTACTCTAATTAGGGATTACAACAAAATGTTTACCAATTGATAGAGGTAAATGTTAGAATACTAAGACTATAAGTGATGGTGATGTAATACCTTCAGAAGTTTTTGCTATGCAGTGCATGCGTTTTTGCGTGTGGTTAAGCTAGCCAAGAATAGATATGTAAGCATGTACTTGCAAGAATGTATCAGAAGGTTGTGCCCATTCAGAGCTCTCAATATCTTTTTTGAGAGCCGATACAGGGCACGATTCCCCTGGCCAAAAAGTATGTTTTTTTGTTTGTTTTTTTTTCCTCCATTCTAAAGCAAAAATCCCGCCTACGAACGTAAATGCAATAGTTTACATAAATAGAAATGATGGTCAAGTGGTAGATTGTTGTACTGTATACCATTTGAGTTCCATTTCAGTTTTACCCAATAAAGTTGCTAGACAGGAATTATTTTGTACAATTTTGTTAATTATTGTACAACCACGGAAATAAAGGCGTAAACGATGGCATGTGTTACCCACCATGTTGACTTATCGCGTACCTTGACAGACACAACTTGTGTGGAGAGCTAATTAAATTGATTGTTAAAAAAGAGTATACAACTTTGCTCACGCAATGAACATGTACAAAACTAGAGAATCGGTAGAACCGATGGACGCTCCCCGAATAAGTGCTAGTTCAAAAGTTTATTTTTAAATATTTCGTTCAAATATGTGTGATCAACTAAATATTATAATACAGTATTACAAAGGAAAAAACATGTGTATGACAAGGGGCAATAAGAAGGCATCAGAGATTATGGTGTTTGTGTTCTTTGAGTATCAAGAATTGCACTTTTGTGTACTGCACATCAACTCAAGTTATGCTCCGGACAAAATTTAAATATGAAAAATAACAAAGGGCAAAAACTCCTATATTATGCCCTCACTTCGAGGAGCATAAAAACGTCCCTTGAAGCTAGCATCAGAAGCTAGCTAACTGGTCCCTTTACTAAAATGGCCAAATAGAAGAGAGCATCACTATATCTTGTGTAATATAATAGACTCGACAGTAGATTGACGTGACGTTACAAGCGATATTGATTTGAAACTCACAAGGCAACATACGTCAACGATTCCATTGAAATGGTAACGTTTATGCTTTTATTTTCACGGCTGTATATCTGTGCAGCAAATATTGCCAAAAACAATGTAGACCTGCATCAATATATACCAGCCATTAACTTTAATTCCTATATATCCTATGTGTGAACAGAGGCTTCCCTTAACTCTAGTTGTTTAAATTACATCAAGATGTATAGGACAATAAAGTGTGCTTGTGGATGCTCCATTCCAAGAAAGGATTTATCAGAAATAAATGTTAATTGAACAAAATCTACAAAGTAAACTCTAAACAAATATGTTCACTTCTTATATTCACCTGTTAAAACCTATAGCTTTATTTGTTTGAAAATTTGCTGGTGAGATTAGATTGCAGTAAATAAGAATCTGTAGAAATTTTGACAGCTATTCAAAAAATGTTAATAATTTTAAAATTTACCATCTAGTACTCCTTAATTTCATCTAGTAGAACAGGTGCCTGTGAACTTTCTTCTCTTTTGTTATATTTTATGTAATCCTTCGAAAAGTTGAGTTGTCTTTTGGTTTAAATGATCTGTCCCTCTTTAAAGACCATAATCTCAGTTGAATACTCTCTTCTTGGGTCTAGTTTGACATATTGGACTTCATACAGCCTCTTCAGATTTCTCAGCAGCACGGAAAACTTAATGTTTGTCGGAACTAAAGCAGATTATTTTCTGCTGTTTGTCCTTGATGGTGTGCAATTGTTCTGTACATATCTGGAAAGTAAGACATCAAAATATACAGTTAGGGTGATAGACTCGTCAAATGTCCAGAAATAAGCCCAAGCAGTGAGAAATCTTGGTCCCAAAATCGCCCATATTTTGTTCTCTCGATCTACAATTACTTAACTTTGTCACCCAGCTGGCAATAAAAATAAAAGCAGTGTTCTTTTTTCTTCCATTTAAGAACTATTAGTATGAATCTGAATTTTTTCCTCTTCAGGAAATACAATATCTCTGGTAACAAATTATTTGTAGCACTACACTCCATTACTTTAAAAAAAAACACATGCTATAGACGGACAAAATATGAAACCAATAAGAAGATGGAGTAACTGACCCATCAGGTTTGTGGCATTTTGTCCAATAAACACGTTAATGTTTCCTTACCACAATGATGGCATTGCGTGCAAAAAAAAAGACAAATAAACGACTACTTAACGATCGATTGTTTACCTTATGAGCAAGGGAAAAGCGTGTTATATAGAGAACTTGTCAATTTGAATTTGGTATATACTATCGATAAACTAAAATGAAAGGCGCCTTAGATTGAAACTGCAGGTGTGTTTTAATTTTGCCTCATTTGAATCCTAGGGTTTAAATGTGGCTGTTTCAACTTTGAATAGCAACAATCAATCAGTATCATAGAAGTAATGTTCATTCAACTTCTAATATTGTGACTCCAGTAGATAAAAAAAAGCTACCAGCAAAATGTCGTATACTTTGATCAGATTGTATTGGTTTTGACGTCGTGTGTGTTACATATCGGCTGAGCATAAAATGATAAACTTCAACAGATTGTATGTAGTTGTATGTAGTTTTTGCGTAATAATTGCTATACGAAAACAGTGGGTGTCAGGTGTTCCGTTGAGACACTTTTCTGATTAAAAACCCATTATACATGTAATTCCTAAACATTCAGTTTTCATGTGTGATGGAAAGAAATTCAACATGAGTTGCCGTAACGTCTCTTTATTATTCATACATAAGAAAAACCATCTGAAAGTACACAAGTAAAAACTTTCACAACCTAACCAATTCAGCACAGCTTCAACATCAGCACATTTTAACAATTCAGTAAATAAATACAATATGTGGCTTTTAGGCACTCCTAGGAACAAGTATGTTAACAACAATACTGCTTTCATATGACTTACACACATGTCACTGTCTATTAATATGCATCCGGCTCAAAGCACATTAAATGTCAAACAGACTAATAAGTGACAAACAATGTACTAGTCATTCATCTGCAACTGTATTCACAATGCTACATACTAGAATTTAAATTGAATCACAATTAGCAATCTCAACTAAAATTCAAACACTCTCCTTAACTCACCCTAAATAAGGACGGTTCAACATCATAATTGGAAGATGTGAGCTGGCCAATTGATAGGACCCCCTGCTTGTGTACCTAAACAAATCCATAGCATAGCATTAAGTATGCATGTATTTGAACATACTAAATGACAAAATAGACTACATGAACAAACTTATCTATTATCTAAATGATATTATCCTGTGACATGCAGTAATGGTAACATGAATCAAAGATAACTGATTAACAACTTTATTCTAACAATTGTTACTTCACGCTTTATAAATATTATGTAGAAGAATGTTCCCTTAACCCAATGAGTTAAAATGTTCGGGGATTATTTTACCTGAACACCGCTAGTTAAAGCGCCAAACGAAACAATAACAATATAGGCTTAATAATACAACTTTTACGGAAATATCATGAAAGCATTCAAGTTCTAAAGTGTTGTGAGTATTGAGAAATCCACCAGACTGAACTTACACTCATGCGTTCACATTTTATCCCCAGAAGAACCGACATCGTGACTGCTTGCCGCCCTCATGTATAGGTAAAAGGAAGCCTCGAAGACAAGAAGGACGCGAACAGCGTTCTTTCAGACTTACTTCCATTCCGAAACAGAGAGTTCTTATTTTCATTAATGCACATTAACAATAAAATACACCGATATCATTCAAACATATTATGCTAATGACATAAAAATTAACCCGACGAAAACTCTTCTGATTAGAGATTATACGAGGGGTCAGTTCAAAGAACTAATGGTAAGAAGAGAAGTAGTAACATGGGGACCGTCTCTAACTTTCAAATTGACTCTCAACTTACCCCATTACATTTCTTCCCTGCTTAAGTTCATATCCTCATGAACTTGTTTTATATTAACATATCAAAAAAAATAGCAACAACGTTTCTATCTATAAGACTACGTAACTATAACAAAAAAATTACTATTAAACTACGTGAATTTAAGGGATTACACAATCAAAATTCCTTGAATACACGATTACATCCAATAAAATTTTTAAACATTATCCATTATGCTTAAATTTCACAACCAAAAACATTTGCAATGAAGCTCATTTAACTGACTAGCAATTCTAGGATCCATAACAATTCAAACAATAAAAAAAACATCAAAATATAATTACACACTGCATAAAAATAAAACTTAACAATTCTCATTAACGTATAGAATAATACTGATACGGGAGACTAGAACAATGTAATAAGAAAAGTCTATTAACTTTGCTTATTTTGCATCTGAGCCCATCCACTTAATAATGTCTTTCCTAATGACTCGCTCAACATTGCAACAGCTTTACTAAATTCATCAAAATTTGAATCAGTTTCCAAACAACATCTACCGCAACCTGTCTATTACTTGCACTTAATACAGACTTAGGCAGGTGATGGGGATTTGAATGTGTCCCTTTTGTTTCCCGTTTGGACCGTCTTAGTGGAAGCACCAGTTCTTCTTCTTCAAGTTGCGACTCAACTTCTGTCTGCAATTCATGGTTTTCTTCCTCATGCTTCCCTGCTTTTTTAAAACTGCATTCTCCCAGGCTGGTATCTGGTCTGTTATTTTTAATTTCGTCCTCTTCCATATAAGCTATCTCATATTCATCTTCAGACCCTGAATCTCCAACACTGTCAAAGCTGATCGCACATGGCTTAACCTTTCTTGAATCAACTGTTTCTACTGTTGTATCCTGTTCAATCTTATCAACATCACCCCCTAACTTTTCTACAGTGCTGTCCACAGCATCTCTACATAGTTTAAGACTCTCCTCTTCTGCATAATCCAACGATCCACGAAGATCTAATATTTCACGTCTTGTAACAGTCTTTTGAGGTCCTGTGCCATCAACTAGTTGAATCACATAAACATTATCCTGAAGTTTATCAACTACACGATAAGGAGCTGCGTCCCAGTAATCTTGAATCTTATTTCGTCCAGGAGGGTGACTTCTGAGCATAACTTTTGTGCCTACTGGAATACTAGACTCTTTGGCACTTTCATTAAATCTTTGAATCCTCTTTTCACTTGCTTGTTTCAAATTTTCACATGCCAATTCACGAGCTAACTGCAATCGTTTTTTGTGCACTTGGATCCATTCATCTTGTGGGTCTCCTGTCACATCTTGAGAATCAGCGCCTGTTCCCAAAGCAAAATCTAATGGCAATTTGGCCTCACGTCCAAACATAAGGTAATATGGTGAAATTCCGGTACTAGCTTGTGGTGTTATATTGTAATAATAAACAAGTTCTGGCAAATACTCTGTCCATTTATTTTTCTTTTCAGGTGGCAATGATCTCAGTAAGGTATGCATTGTCCTATTGAATCTCTCACACTGACCATTTCCCTCTGGATGATATGGGGTTGTCCGAGACTTTTCAATGCCATAAATGCCACAGAGTTCTTTGATCACTGAGCTCTCGAAATTACGACCTTGATCGCTGTGTAATCTATGTGGTATGCCAAACTTATAAAACCACTCATTTACTAACAACTTTGCTACAGTCACTGCCTTCTGGTTCCGTGTTGGCAATGCAACTGTATACTTAGTAAAAACATCAGTGATTACCAGCACATTTTCACGTCCATCAGATGCTTTTTCCAACTGAGTAAAGTCCATGGCTACTACTTCTAAGGGTTTGAAAGCAAGTAAACTTTTTATTTTTGGTTTGACTTGCGGTATAGGTGCCTTTGCAACTGCACACCTCTCACAATTTCTGATCCAATTTCTGACATCCTTGTCTAACCCAGCCCAGTAACAACGTCTCTTTACTAATGAAATTGTTCGTTCAACACCCTGATGACCAGCAGAATCATGTAGAGACTCAAGGACCTGGCTCTTTAAACTGTCTGGAGTAATTAAGAGAGAAAATTCTTCACCATTTATAACTTGTTTGCACCACAAAATCTCATCTTTCAGCGTTAAATTGTCCCATTTCCGTATAATCTTCCTAATAATTACAGATTCTCTCGCCAATTGTCTATCGGTAGGTTTATGGCTTGTTTTCAACCACTTTATAGCCTGACTAATGTGGTGATCACCCTGCTGACTTGTCTGTAGTACTTCCCTATCTAAAGTGGGAAAGGTTGTCGTTGTAGGCATTGCGACATCGGTAGACTCTGCAAAAGCTTGAGCCCTAGGATCAGCAACTTCCATATGACCCCTAAACTGCCCCAATGAAGTGGACTTTACTATAACCTGCAATTTATCACTTTCAATGCCTAGCGGAGAATGAACTTTGTCTGATTTGTCAGTATGCCCCACCTGACGACTAAGAGCATCTGCATTACCATTGCATTTCCCCGATCTATATTTTATACTGAAATCAAACTGTGCAAGTTGCGCAGCCCATCTCATTTCTGTTGCATCAAGTTTTGCTGTTTGGAAATAACTCAAGGGATTATTGTCAGTGTAAATTATAAATTGTCTGCCCAGTAAATAATCTCTGAACTTGTCAGTAACTGCCCACTTTAAAGCCAGCATCTCTAACTTTAGAGAACTATAATTGTCCATATTTCTCTCACTTGGTCTAAGTGCTCTTGAAGCATATGCTATCACAACTCTACCATGCTGTTGTTCTTGTGAAAGTACAGCACCTAAGCCTTGAAAACTAGCATCAGTTTCAACAATAAAAGACTGTGTGAAATCTGGGAAACCCAGAATTGGAGACCTGACAAGACACTCCTTAAGCTTCTCAAAGGCCAAGGTACATTCTAATGTCCACTTTTCCTCAAAAGCCTTATCACTTGAATGCATATTCACTTGCTTACGTCTTTTCTTCCCTTTCTGCACTTTTTCCTTACTACTATTTTCATTTGACAACAACCCGTGTAATGGAGCAGCAATGCCAGCAAATCCCTTTACAAATCTCCTATAGTAACTAGCAAGTCCCAAAAAACTACGCAATTGATTGACAGTTCTAGGGCGCTGCAATTCACGAATAACCCTGGTCTTTTCAGGGTCTGTTGAAACTCCCTCAGCCGATACTAGATGACCAAGAAATGTCACCTTTCGCTGGAGAAAATGACACTTATTTAATTTTAACCGGAGTCCATGTGCTTTGAGACGCCCGAAAACATAATCAAGTCTCTCAACATGCTCTTCCACGGATCGAGAAAATACCAAAATATCATCCAAGTATATCAACAAAATGTCAAAATTTGCCTCACTGAAACAAACTTCCATCAACCTCTGAAAAGTGCTTGGACTATTGCAAAGGCCCATTGGCATCCGAAGATATTCATACAGACCCCCGCAACCTACTCTAAATGCAGTTTTATGCCTATCCTTTTCGGATATCCCTACCTGATAGTAGCCTTGAGCCAAATCAATGGAAGAGAAAAATTTAGACCCATGTAAAGTATCAAGAGCTTCCTCTATCCTCGGCAACGGATATGCATCCTTGACCGTTTTGGAATTGAGAAGACGATAGTCAACACACAACCGAAGGGAATTATCTTTTTTTCTAACCAAAACAACTGGAGCAGCATAAGGACTAACACTAGGTTGAATCACTTTCTGCTGCAGTAATTTGTTGACATGTTCGCGTACTTCAGAAATTAGATTTGGAGGGATTTTCCGATGAGGTATCCTGACAGGGATATCATCCACTGTAGGTATATTGTGAGTAATAAGATCTGTGAATCCTAGTTTATCTTCATCGTGAACGAAAAAATCCCCATATTTTTTAAATAATGCAGCAACCTTCTGCTCTTGTGCAGTAGACAATCCTGAAATGTCAACATCGACTTCAAACGGTAAATCACTAATACTATCACAAAGCACCATCTCATCAACAGACTCAACTTGCATCTTCTCAAGCCGGACAACTATTTCTGAGGCTTGAGCATGAACATCACAGTGTGGGCCTGACAGTTCATCTACAAGGTTTTACCCTATGAGCCACCCCAAGCCTCGCTTTATGGTCTAACCAAACGTCTTCTGAACCAATATTTACAACTCTTACAGGAACATACCCATTGGTCACATGTGCAAATGTATCCACCACTATTATATTCTTAGGTAAAGATCCATTGAATCCTGCAATAGCTTGAACCGCCACTGTATTAGGCTGACCATCAATGCTAGCTCGAGTAGTGCCATTTACAACAACCATTGAAGAAGCTGGAATACGAACCTTCCCAGATGCACGAACAAAAGATACAGACTGATCACATTTAACAGTGGACATCTCATACAGAGACAAAACTTGTGTCACTTTATCAGTTAGTTTACAGCTGGATTCTGCCTTAACATTCTTCAATTGCGCAAAAACATTACTCCCCAACAGCCCTGGCACCCTTGCTTTCCTTTGACAACTAGATTCATCAACCGGATCCTTAACAACTAAGATACCCACTTTTGGAAGATCAATATCAGCAATTTGCATTTGCACTTCTGTGTACCCTAAAAATGGAACTTCCAAATTATTAGCCCCAGTGACTTTAATCCAGTTACTGACATCAACTAAATTACGATCTTTCAATTGCTTAAAAAATGATTCAGTTAGAGTCGAAACCTGACTTCCTGTGTCAATTAAACAATTTACAGGAATTCCCTCAATTTGAATAACAATTTCTGGACATGAGGCAACAGCCCTATCCAGTATCCTGGCCTTCGAATCTGCAGAGTCACTGATGCTTGTGTCGACTGTTTGACTCACAACAGTAGACTTCACTAGTTTAACAGCATCTCTTCAGCTGCCGTTTGGGGACAATTACGGATCAGGTGATCCTTACTCCCACACTTGTAACATGCTCGTTTGTTTTGATACCTGGATCGGTAACCCCCTCTGCCCCGGCTTGATTCAAATGATGGGCGCCTATTGCTACTAACTAACTCTGTCAGCTTGTTCAGCTGCTCTTGCTGTTTCGCCAACATATCCTGCTGCCCCTGTATCAGTTTCACAAAATCCACCTCCCTGTTTTCAACCTGTACATCTTGTACCGCTGACTGCACCAGGCTGATTCCTTTTCTTTCATCTTCGCACCATTTCAAGACAACTGCTCTAAAGTCTTGAAACGAGCAATCAGGTCGTTCCAAAGCAAATCTGCGCAATTGACTCTTCAGCTGGCTATCTAAAATACCATCTACAAATCTTTCCCTTAGTATAACATCCTTATTCCCAATAACACCCTTCTGCTTCCTACTCAACCTTTCCATTATTTTCATCAAGGAGAGGGAGAACTGTTGCAACGTTTCTCCCTGCCTTTGACCCCTCTGAAAGAACGTTTGCTGTATTTGGGCCACAGTGTCCTCATGTTGAAAGTATAGACTCAGCAGAGCGAACACTTTATCGGGTGTGTCACGATCACCTTCTGATACTACCCTCAGTTCATCCCGAGCCTGACCACATATGTGATCTAACAAAAATTCTACTTGTGCTGTTACTGGTGTTATGTTCTTTACATGGTAAGAGGCATCATCTATCCATTCTTCAACTGTCAACCCCCCATCATTCTCCTGCCTGCCTGAGAATTTTTGTAGTTTCCTCTCCTTACTAATATAAATGGTTTTTGATTCTGGTCTTAGCTTATTTCTAGTTTCAGCTAACTCATTGGCAGTTTTATCTCCATTAATTTTCAACTTCTCAATAAATCTTTCATATCACTTAACTGTGTTTCTAATTCTGCCACTTTGCCTTCCGACATTTTCGCTATCTAAAAACACTACTAAAACATTACAATATATCACATATAAACATTATAAATAACACATAAGTAATAAATTCAAATTAGTAGTAAACATACTACTTTTCATCAAGTTAACTGTCTATTAAGTCCATTTTTCAAAACCCTCCTACAGATTGCAGTTCCTGGCCACTGTCCTGTCGTCCAAATCAATTGACCCCTTGACATCAACATCAACAGCTATGGCTGACTCATGGTTGCTCGCAGCGCCACATGTGATGGGAAGAAATTCAACATGAGTTGCCGTAACGTCTCTTTATTATTCATACATAAGAAAAACCATCTGAAAGTACACAAGTAAAAACTTTCACAACCTAACCAATTCAGCACAGCTTCAACATCAACACATTTTAACAATTCAGTAAATAAATACAATATGTGGCTTTTAGGCACTCCTAGGAACAAGTATGTTAACAACAATACTGCTTTCATATGACTTACACACATGTCAGTGTCTATTAATATGCATCCGGCTCAAACAGACTAATAAGTGACAAACCAATGCTACTAGTCATTCATCTGCAACTGTATTCACAATGCTACATACTAGAATTTAAATTGAATCACAATTAGCAATCTCAACTAAAATTCAAACACTCTCCTTAACTCACCCTAAATAAGGACGGTTCAACATCATAATTGGAAGATGTGAGCTGGCCAATTGATAGGACCCCCTGCTTGTGTACCTAAACAAATCCATAGCATAGCATTAATATGCATGTATTTAAAAATGAACAAACTTATCTATTATTAAATGATATTATCCTGTGACATGCAGTAATGGTAACATGAATAAAATAACTGATTAACACTTTATTCTAACAATTTTACTTCACGCTTTATAAATATTATGTAGAAGAATGTTCCCTTAACCCAATGAGTTAAAATGTTCGGGGATTATTTTACCTGAACACCGTTAGTTAAAGCGCCAAACGAAACAATAACAATATAGGCTTAATAATACAACTTTTACGGAAATATCATGAAAGCATTCAAGTTCTAAAGTGTTGTGAGTATTGAGAAATCCACCAGACTGAACTTACACTCCTGCGTTCACATTTTATCCCCAGAAGAACCGATATCGTGACTGCTTGCCGCCCTCATGTATAGGTAAAAGGAAGCCTCGAAGACAAAAAGGACGCGAACAGCGTTCTTTCAGACTTACTTCCATTCCGAAACAGAGAGTACTTATTTTCATTAATGCACATTAACAATAAAATACACCGATATCATTCAAACATATTATGCTAATGACATAAAAATTAACCCGACGAAAACTCTTCTGATTAGAGATTATACGAGGGGTCAGTTCAAAGAACTAATGGTAAGAAGAGAAGTAGTAACATGGGGACCGTCTCTAACTTTCAAATTGACTCTCAACTTACCCCATTACACATGTGAAAGAAGAAACATAAACTAACATTGGCATATTATAGACTAACATGGTACATAATGTACAAATATTTGCTGCTGTAAAATGACAGTAAAACGTATTGAAAATGTTGATCAATTACGCAATTTATAATTTTGAATGGTTGTCATAATACTCTTATTGTTAACATTCGCCAACAACCTAAATACTGGTGTTATGACATTAAAACGGGTGTTATAACATAAAACTTCGTCTTTATGTTACACAATGTGTACTGTTTATGAGAAAGTCCTGAATGCAGGCGTAGTTGAGACACGTGTTACAGCGAGTTGTGCAGTGAATGCTTCATATTTAACATATATACTTTTATTGATAAAATGAACAAAAATCAGCTGTAGATCCTACCCCTAGGTGGGCTTGATCACTTATAAAATGGAATTTTACATTTAAATGGTAAATATGCAAAGCATAAATAAACATACAAATGCCCATATGAATTTTAAGAATGTCGAACTCCCTTCCTGAAGCAATCATCTCATACAAATTGATGCCGAGCCAATGGAATGCACCGGAGTTCTCATACGTTTGTTAAAATTATTGCACGTAGGAAACAATACCCACAAAGAATGACATACATTTATGTATATATAAACAATCATTGCGTAATCAAGAACAAATACCAGCTTCCTACTACGTGATTTCCTAGATCAAAGATAACCTAATTTTTTTACTACAAAAAGGGAAATAATTTTAGATTGATCTATGCTATGCATATTTTTATAGTTGGTTTTCAGATTTTTCTGCCGAAATGTTCCTAACAGTATTATTCTAAAATGAAAACTTGTTACAAACATCAAGACAAATAGAGATCAATCGTTTATATATCAACGTCTTTGAAGTGTACATTGAAAAAAGATATATCCATGAACATTTTTTATCACATTAACTAAAAGTTAAATAAAAGCGTTAACTAAATGCACTTTTTCTAAGAGAGCGTATAGAAATATTGGAGTAATTTCATTTTTTTTGTCACAAAGACAGATGAGTTTATTATTTCGTTCAACTTACTGGTGTAGAAAATCAGCCTTAAAGGTCGTATTTACCTTGTGGCCATATTTACCCACTAGCATGTGTGTGTGTGTGTGTGTGTGTGTGTGTGTGTGAAGATTCAAGTATGCGTCGCCTAACATCGAGTATGATGTACTAGGAAGTATATTTGTTGAACATTTGATTTTGTACAACGTATAGAAATATGTGGCTTTTTCTTTCCTTTGAATTTGTGAACCTTTTGGGATTAATATGTTTTCATGCGTTGCAAGAAATATATTTATAAAATACATTTTCTTTCAACCATTTGAGATCCTATCGTATTTAAAATCCATGCTTTGAATAATGATTTAAATTTTTCTAAGGCCGTGAATGAATATGCGAAATTTAATTTTTACCGTCAACGTTTTTACCAAATAAGATTAAATTTAGCTTGAGAATAAATGTCACATTGCACATCTGCAGCTTAAACATTTAAAATGAATCAAACAAAAAATCTACCTCATCTGTCAATGAGGACATTGGCTCGTAGACTATACAATTTTTACTTGGATACTATTAATAGAATCTTCATTGATCTATCTCCGTATCTTTTACAACACAAGTAGCCAATCCTTTGTGAACACCTTATTGTTAAAGTATATATATTTACAATCGTCAGAAGCAAGTTTAATTTTATATTCTTCTATTTTCGGAATGTTTTACAAATCAACTTGAACACTAGTGGACTGGGCATCGACCAAGATTAGTATGGTGGAATGGTTTTCTAAATGACTTTGGGAACTTTAATTCGTCCTACTGCTTTGTTTTAACCGATACATAGGTAGCAACACGTGATCAACAGGTGTATAAACATTCAATCCATTCAAATACTAAAGATTAAAACCTTAAGAATGAATACAGGTTAGTGGTTTGTTTTTTTCTATAGCCACCCTCGACGACCGCTGTATAGGGTTCATTTAGTCAAATAGAATGATACAAGATGTTTTTACATGCATACAACTATTTGCACATCTATTTCACACAGTAAACAATAAAAAATAATTACTGAACATTAAGTTTTTTTTAATCTATTATAATCAGTTGCTGAAGATATTAATTTAGAAAGAAATTATTTAATAAATACTATTTTATTACTATCCTTTATTATTATTATTAGTTCATACACTTAAATTATTATTAACTAGCATAAAATCATGATGAATCTTTTCCCATAATGTTAATTGATGTTAAGACTCTTATGCGTTTTAGTTGGGGTAGACATTATATGTGGTATTAAATAATAAATTTTGATATTATTGAAATTAGGATTGATCGAAAGGATCATAGAGTTTACCCATTTGAGATGTATGTTGTTGTTGTATTGGGGTTTACCGTCACTGCGATAGTATTTCAATCATATAGCGACGTCCAGCTAATTACAGGTGGAGGAAGACCCCGAGTACACAGAGGTACCCGGGTAGAACCACCGACCTACCGCAAGCCAGCTGGAAGGCTTCCTCACATGAAAAATCCGAAGTCCCTACCGGGATTCGAACCCACGGCGGTGAGGGGCTGAGGGATTTGTAGTCCACGACTGTAACCGCTCGGCCACGGCGGCCCTTGAGATGTATGTCTACAATATATCTACAATATGTCTAATATATGTATGGAAGGGAAAACATTGGACCAGAAAAAGCATGTACGATATTTTTGGAAGTTTGATATATTCGAAGAAGTACCTCTACTGAATAATACGAGATATAATTTTAACAATTGAAAACCGTTCTAACATTTCAAATAATACCTATGTTTGCACTCCGATATAGAAATTTCTTCTACACGGTGAAGATAAACATATTAGAACTATATTGATTGCATGTTTCCAATATTGATTAACAATCGAACCTAGGAATGCGTCTAAAATAACACAGTGTTATTTAGGCTCAGCTGAAATGGTTTAAAACATTTTCACTCGCTATTCTATAGGTATTCATTTCATTGATCTGTGCATAATGCGTAACTTTAAAAAAAAAAAAGAGGCACGCTAATAAAATGCGAACACACTTCCTTCTTCAAAACGTTTTACACAGTATAAAATTTCAGTATTATTCATGGTTTGGTCGACTGTTAGTGTGCATGTGTCATTGCACGTTATGTTCAAAAGGGTCTAGTGATCATCTCATTTAAGTTGAATGTGAAGCGGACAATGGCGGAATACAAACTCTATCTTTGCCATATAATATTGTGGCTGGTAGGATTTGCTGATGGTAAGTTTGTTTATGATGGTGTTGTAAGATGTGTTTATTTTTGAACACATTACAGTTGTTACTTCATTGGCAATACTGCGGCGTATTCATAAAATCTTTAATATTACAATCCTCATTTTAGTGTAGATTCTATTTACTCAGGTTTACCCTTGATAAAAATAAAGTTATTAGATTGGCGAAGATCGGCGGGTGGATGAAAGGGCGGGCTTCAACTATTTGTCTAGATTGTAGCTTAGCAATGCATTGATATACTTTCGAATGAAGTTGTGCAATTGTTAAATTTGGGTTTCCACATCTCTAGATTTATTTCTTTTTCTGATATTTATAAATAGTTTTTAAATATTTTTTAACATTTCCTCGGCAAACTGATAAAAATAACTACTGACATTATGTCGTTCATATTCGACTCTTATGTAGTTATGAACGAGGCTTTCAATGTCGGATGGAACGGGTAGAATATTGTTTTACATTTTACTGTCTGGGGTCTAAAATAAAAAATAAAAAAACAATTAAACACAAGAAACTGTAACTGAATAAAGATGCGTTAAAAATGATTAGATAAGACTTAGATAAGAACCGTACTTTTAAGGCTTTTCAAATTCCTCCTCTGAAAATGGTGAACATGATTAATTTTCAGTAATGTGCTTAATTATTTGATTACTCTACTTATTACAACCACTTTTCAAATAGTAGTTCCTTATGCCAAACTGGCCGTCGTCGAAAACGCACAGAAAGCCTTGATATAAAATGTGTATATATACTTTTTCGGAAATACTAAAATATAACATGCGTTTTCTAATTTGAATTATATTTTATAGGAACGATCGTTTTGGGAAATGTTAAAATGTGCACAATATGTATTGCAGTTAATATTCATAATTATCTTATGTAGGCACGATTCCAGCTGAATCCTCCACTACAGCAACTGCATCAATGTGTAATGGTAACAACCTCGCCCCAGTATGTCCCAGTGGATCCCAGATCGCCATCACCTCCTACCACGATGGCTTCAAGACAGCCGCCTCTAGCTGTCCATTGGATGGAACAGCCACCCTTAACTGCTGTTCATATAATGCCAGTAGCGATTGTCTCCAGGAGAACCCGACAGAATCCAGATATGTTGACCAACTATCTGGAAAGAGTGACGGCGTCATCTCTGCCGTCAATGTTTTGCCTATTTCCGGTGGGACATGTGACAGTGTTAATTATTCTCCGGTGTCGATGTTTAGTAAATTGGACTACCTCTGTATCCAAGGTATCAACCCAATCCTTTCGAAAGTTATCTTACATTGCATGTGACGTGTGCCATAATGTCAGATTTAAATACAAACCAATAACTAAAAGACATGTCACTGTAAAGTAGAACTTGAAATTATTATTCTATTATTATCATACTGTTTCTTTGTTTTTATCTTCAAGTAAGTGACAATCGCAATATATGTGCATATCCACGAAAATGAAACGAAGCCAGTTTTATATTTGGCCTATAATCAGCTGCACATATTAAGGTATGAGGTTGCATCCCAAATATGCAATAATACTGCAGTTATACCAGTGTTACTGCCAAACCTGGCTGGAAAACATATCTGATCCCATTTAACAATCACTTATTTAAACCATCTTCTTACCATACCGGTATCTACCGGCTGCTAAGGTTTTCCCTTTGTATGTGTATTTGTGTATGACTATGCATTTAGCCTACACATTAATCTGTCATTGTTTCTCTACGAATCTTGTAAATAAATAGTTTCCAGTTTATGAAAAATTTAATGAAGTTTTGTTAAGATTGTGTGAAATTGCTATTGAAGTATTATGTTAGGAAGGACGTTACAAATGAATTTGAGTCAAACAAGAAGTTGGTATTTATATTCGTTATTTTGTTGAACACTACTGCATACGAGTAAGGGGAGATTATCATAAAAGACATATATGGGAGTATATAGGACGGTTACCACATTGCCGCTCTAAAATAAAATTTCGTTCATGCTCTGTTTTTATATATGTGAAAATAGCCTGTCATTATGAGTTTCATGTAATATGTTAATATAATTACTGATTTTATAATTATTAATACATAATACTACTTCTACCCGATGGCCGAGTTGAAAGAACCGGGAGGTCGTGGGTTGTATCCCTGGCCACGACATTCCAAAGTCGTAAAAAATGGTAGAGGAATAGCTCCCTTGCTTGACGCTCAGCATGCAAGGGTAGTTCCAGGATTGGTTAGCCCGATGACAGGATAATGTGACTGGATGTGGTATCATGTCACATGTCTACGGCGTGATACTGCAATGTGGCAGCACTATATCTGTCTCAAGTACACCTCGTCCCAAAATGACTGAAATATTGTCGGTGGGACGTTAAACCCAATAAACAAACAGACTTCACCAAAAAGTTAAATATACACTTTTTTGCTTATTTTTTTATCGATATTTTAAACTTTTTCAATTTGATTATATTTGTTGCTTTGCGCTGGAAATTCTAGCCAGTGACGGTAAAAATATATCCGAAAGATTTGCAATTTATTCACTAGGCGCATTCTCTTTATACAATTTATTAAATACGTCATCTTGAACATGGATTTCCAACATATTTAAATTCACTTTCGACTTCCAAAATGCAATTGTACTAAAATAAACATGAAAATCAACATCACTTAGTAATAAAATAGTAAAACAACATTTGGAACTTTATCTCAGAGGGAAATCTAAATATAGATGTTTAAATATAGCCCCAAAATGTAGTCCCATCCAGAGCCCTGTTCAAAAACAGAACTAAGTGATATGTGGTAATACACCAAATGCAGTAAACGTGCTGTTATTCCTTTTAAGCATTTCGTATGGGTTAATTTACATGTTTAATCATTTAATGACTTTTCATCTTATTCCAGATCAACGGATATTTTACATGTGTGCGTCGGTTGACGGCGGAAGTAACTCATTGCCTCTGTACCTTCAGAACCGGAACTATCCAGATGGTATTTTTGACACAGACATGAACTGCTCCTGCTCGGTGGAGGCGAAGACCGGCGGAAGTATAGACATGTATATTGTACACATGGACCTGTATGATACACCAGGGAACTGTCAACAGACACTTAATGTTAAGGATGTTGACGGCATCGTTCAGAGGACATTTAATTGTGACAATGAAGAGTTCAATGTCATTAAAAAAGAAACTATAGCAACCAACTACCTAGAGATCGAGCTGAGTAATATCTATAAAACAACCAATGCAGGGAAATTTTGGTTAGGATTTCAAGGTATACA
Source organism: Solen grandis (assembly GCA_021229015.1). Taxonomy (NCBI): domain Eukaryota; kingdom Metazoa; phylum Mollusca; class Bivalvia; order Adapedonta; family Solenidae; genus Solen; species Solen grandis. The sequence continues at coordinate 55,223,358 of CM037779.1, forward strand.
TAAAAAGTTCATCTTTCCTGGTATTTTTAATTGATCTGTAAAAATTGATGCAAACAGAGGATTTCAAAATAACAACAACATTTGTTTGAGAATTTTGATTTGGATTTAAAGGTAACCTTGTGTATATATGAATTTGATTGTGTGAACTTTACAATTTTGATTATAACTCTGGCCAGACTATACAACTGAATGAAATCAAAACTGATTTTGATGGGGCATTCCTTTATAAAAAAACGTTTTCTGACACACGTCGTACATAATCTAACTATGGTATCCCATTTAATTATTTATTAAAAGAGATTTAATATTCTTGCATTTCTAAATAATTGTAATGGTTTTATTCTTTAAGATACATCGGGTGCAGATATTGTTGTGAACTGTCCAACAAAATTTATAAGTACCAAAGACTGCGGAGCTCCCCCGTCAATTGCAAATGGAAGAGTTGAAAACACGTCTACACGTTACGGAAGTGCAGCAACTTACAACTGTAATACGGGTTACAATATGACGTCAGGAGATGACGTTAGATACTGTGGGGCGGACGGAAACTGGAACGGGACACTGCCAGTCTGCACAGCTGTCGGTAAGTCCACTGCCTAGATACAGCATTATTATAATAAGCCTTAAGTATCGAATATTCCTAAAATACCTTATTTTTGAAATATGATAAAATAACACCGGAGTAAAGTTTTATGCGGTGGGGTCTCATTCAATCTATATGGTAAAAATTACCAGATTTCAATTTTACAGAATGTTGTGCTGTCGTCCTTTAGAAATGAAAGAACGTTGATCTATTCCAAATTAAGGGTACAGTGGTCGCCCATTCAGACACACGTGTGTTTTCTCCCGGTTCTCCGCCCCCCCCCCCAACAATAATGACCACATACGCCGCCATCTGAGCCATCGATAGTGATTAGTATAAATTTTCAGAACTTATTTCGAAATCGATATACAATAAATTAAGTTTGAACTTTTTTTTAAACTTTAAGCAAAAAGGTCTGACACGAAGGATGAGTTATATAATTATATATATAATACAAGGGATACTACTCCCGATTAACCAAGAATTATACCCTCCATGAAAAAGTGCCAATATCTCAGTCATTTATGTAACAAAATCACAACTTCTTCACCCATGCAAATGTGAGTATCCTGCAACGAAACCCGCATTGCGAAAATAACCCGTATTTTTAAGAAATTCGACACGGGTTCGTAAACTTGGTCTCTTGAAAATACAGGTTAGTTTCGTTTTGCAATGGGGGTTACGAGGCTTGCCGAGGATTTTTAGTTGTATCTCAAACCTTGGGTGGGATTTCCTTATCAACAACTCAGTGGGCGTGGTAGATTATTTTCTCACCCACCAGCGATCTGTACGAGATAAGATTATCTCACACAGGTAAATTTTGCAATAACTGTCCGATAGGTGAGAAAATTACTTTTGCATGGGTGAAAAAAATGTGATTATCTGTTACACAAATGTAGATGCCGAGTATTTAAATATAACATCATAAATGACTGAGATATTGGCTTTTTTTTCAAGGAGGGTATGAATTATGGTCAGTCGGGAGCAGTATCCCTTCATGCTTGTATTATATAATTATAGTGATTTACGACTCGCCTTCCGTGCCAAACCCCTGTGGATTTAAGATACAAATGACGCTGTATGACATTCTGATGATCTGGTAAAGGTTGTGACTTAAGTACATATAAAACAAACTGATTTAATGATAAGTCTTCCTAAGTCTTATTCCGCGTTATCCTACACTAAACGTTGGTAAAATCAGGTCATTCTCCTTTTATTCATAGTAAAGTATTGAATTGTATTTTTATAATCCTTTCTGTCTTTTTTTTTTCATTTTTAATCTACTTCCAATAATTAAGAAGCACAATTATTTTATCAATATTTCAAAAAGGACAGACTTGTTAAAATTATATGATTATATCATATTCTTTCTGTTTTAGGCTGTGGAATTCTACCACAAATCGCTAACGGAACCGTCTCTCACGAAACTACCGACTACCAAAGCACTGCTACCTACAGCTGTGCTACTGGCTACGAGATCACTACCGGGCAACAAACACGCACGTGTCAGGCCGACAAGTCATGGAGTGGCACAGAACCTACATGTTCTAAAGTCGGTATGTTTTCATTTTCATTTCATTTATACGAGTCACATCTTCACTGACCGTCGTAAGTATCCGTATTAGAGTCCGACAGGACGGCGATGGTCCGGAGAGGTCGGCGAAGAACATAAGGGATTTTTAGTCGGATCACAGAATGGAGTGGCACCGAACCTACATGCTCTGAAGTCGGTGTGTTGTGTTTATTTTAAAAGTTTGTCTTCTACTCACAATTTTGATTTTGCATTTTTACCATCAGAAATAATTTACCAAGATACACTGCTGTATTTGCAATTGTTTAATTGCATGTATTCATAGTCGTCATTATTTAATCGGATGATCTGACCAAGGAACCAAGGAACAGGAAAGAAGGACTACAGAATAAAAGGTCTGAATAGGATTATTGCATTTGATGAATGTAAAGTCTGAACAGGACTTTTGCATTTGTCGAATGTAAATCACAGACAATACTTTATTTTATACAGAAATGAGCGGCGAGAGTGAATCATTAAACAAATTAATAGTATGAGTGTATAAAACAAATAGAAGAAAATCCTATTGACTGCTTATTTTTTCAGTCTTTTAAAATGTCTCCAACCTTTGAAGAAATGGGGAAAAATAGATATAGATCTAAATGTCAGAAATAAAGTGTACATTAATTACAATTATATCAAATAAATAATTTTTTGTACTCAGACTGTGGCAATCTAATACAAATCGCTAACGGAACCGTCTCTCACGAAACTACCGACTACCAAAGCACTGCTACCTACAGCTGTGTTACTGGGTACGAGATCTCAACTGGGGATCAAATACGCACGTGTCAGGTCGACAAGTCATGGAGTGGTACAGAACCTACATGCTCTAAAGTCGGTGCGTTGTGTTTATTTTAAAAGTTTGTCTTCTACTCACAATTTTGTATTTTTACCATCAAAAATAATTTACTAAGATACACTGCAGTATTCGCAATTGCTTTATTTAATGTATTCATAGTCGTTATTATCTTATATGATGGTCTGGCCATAAATCATCAAGGAATAGGAAAGAAGGACAACAGAATAAAAGGTCTGAATAGGATTATTGTGTTTGACGAATGTAAATCACAGACAATACTTTAATTATTATACAGAAAGGAGCGGCGAGGGTTAATCATTAAACATAAAAATAGTATGAGTGAATAGTACATATAAAAGATAATAGAAAAAAAATCCTATTGACTGCTAATTGTATAAGTCTTTTTAAATTTCTCAAACCGTTGAAGAAACGGGGAAAATAAATATAGATCTACATGTGAGAAATAAAGTGTACATTAATTACAATTCTACCAAAAATGTACTTTATTTTTGTACCCAGACTATGGCAATTTAACACATATCGCTAACGGAACCGTCTCTCACGAAACTACCGACTACCAAAGCACTGCTACCTACAGCTGTGCTACTGGTTTCGAAAGCTTGGCCGGAAATGGAACACGCACGTGTCAGGCCGATAAGTCATGGAGTGGCACAGAACCTACATGCTTTAAAGTCGGCATGTTAAACTTTTATCCAAGTGAACAGAATGAAATTCCACGTCAATAGAAACCTACCATTGATTTTATGGCGATTGAATTTATCTAATTGTATTAAAAATCTTACTAATTTTATAGACAAACTTAGGCTGGCTCATCGATTTATGATTGTCAATAGTCAGGTACGATATTAATGACGAATTCTTGTTAAAGGATAAATAACTTTTTTTTTCGAATAAAGTATTAGTTATTTCTGTACTTAGGAGACAAGAAGAAAAACGAATGTTGTTCAATTAACGTTACGATGATCTATTTTTATGGTATTGAGAAAAAAGGTTTGTTTTACGAAAATAAATATAGTTGCAAAACCCGCACATACAAAACACAGTAAATGTACACTTGAGCTACGAATGTTTGTTTTTTTTCTCTATATTTAGAAGATAACCAAATAGTCATCTTATGGGATATCACAACAGAGTTTTCTCACTTTCTATTAAGAGTATGGAGTTATAAATAAAAAAGAATAAAACTCAATTTCAAAGGACATTGTTTAAAATAGCTAAAGATCAGAATAGAATTCTAAAAGTGAAAATGGGAATTTAAAACACAAGAATAAGAAACCACACACACACACATATATACATATACATATATATCAGGAAAAATGTGTAATCATTCAGTTTTGGCATACTTTACAACAACTTTATGTACACGGGCCATCCTGAAGCACTTTATCTGGGTCGCGATAAGCGATATCCGTTGCCATTACGGTAATTAAACTTTTTCTCATAGATTGTGGGCCACCACCAACAACCCCGAATGGCAATGTATCATACGAAGCCACAGACTACCAAAGCACGGCTAGCTACAGCTGTGAACCTGGTTATGAAGTCTATAACGGAAGTGAAACACGCACGTGTCAGGCCGACAAATCCTGGAGTGGGACACAACTAATATGTTCTCCAATAAGTATGTGTCTCATTTCTGATTTCTAATATTAAATAACGTATAATGCGCAGTCTTTAAAACAATCTGTGGAACAGTCTAACGTATTCAAAATATAAACATTGTCACTACTTTTTGTTACCTTTCGCAAATTTGGTTTATACTGGAGTATAATACATTTTAACGCTATTCCCATTTCATATTACGATTAAGTGACCAGGTACTTAGAGAATAATTAACTGACAATAAATGTAAATCATTGAAATACTCGTATATATCATTTAGAGGGTCAGAGGACGTTGATAGGAGCATATTTTTATTTCCGCCACATGATTGACAAGTTTAATCATTGAAAATTAAAAGGGACTGTACCAGAATTTGACACAGAGAAAGAAAAGGAATTATACATTAGAAAGGAAGGGGAAAAGAAAACAACAACAAGTATACGGATTTATACAATTATGTTACAAATGCAAAATTCCGTTAGACGACAATAAATGCCCTGATTGTTCGTACTTGAGGTAGTAACATGCAGCTTAATTTTTATACTCCATATTTAATTGCTTAAATGTTAAACATCTGTATTATTTTCTCTAATCAATATATGTTCTGCTGCAAAGGACAGTTTGGGGGATGTTGATGTGGCAAAGATAAGACTAAATTAAAAGATGCTTTTCTGAATTGGTAATAAGGTGTGCTCATATCCTTTTCACTTTAATACTCACTCAGCCCCTCGACGCGAGGGTCCGAGTCCCGGCAGGGTCATTCGAATTTTCATGTGAGGAAGCCTTCCAGCTGGCTTGCAGAAGGTCGGTTGTTCTTGCTGGATGGCTTAGTGCATTCGGGGTCTTTCTCCACTTGTGATTAGCTGGACGTCGCTATATGATTGAAATACTGTCACAGCGTCGGTAAACCCAAAAAATCAATCAATTAATTATATCCTTTTCAAGTATCCAAGGGAGAAAAGTCATCTAATTCTTATATAAACCTAAAGGTATTTAAGGTAACCACTGTGAAAGTAAAGGCACCGATACAAAAGAGAGAGGAGGGGATGAGGAATCCGGTTGAGAACGATGATGTGTACCTATAAACATGTAGTGAAACTTAATAAAAGGGGAATATAACAATATATGATACTTTATCGGCGCATGCGCATCAACAGCTGCAATTTCCACACATTTAAAAAGGGGGAATGGAAAAAATGTACTTTCAACTTCAAATAAACCTAAGTTTCTAAAGATTTAACAGTTTCTGTATCTTCTATCAAAATTTTAATGTCATTCACTTTCGGGATCTCATTGTATTGCGCTCCTGAGAATATGAACTCCTCAATCGGCCACGTGCTATTGATATTGGAAGAGAAAGTGAAATGAACAATTACAAAACATCAGGGCTCACAAAACCGTCGATAATGTGTAATAAAATGATGCTGGAAGTGTACTAGGAGGAAAGAGGGCTACAGTATTTCATTAAATGTGCATTGTTTTTTACATTGTTATGTTAATTCACGAAATTCTTATACATTCATAGCGGAATACCTTAGCGATTCTGGAGTTGAATACATTGAATGAAATACGATTAGATGGGTGCGTCAGAAATGATATTTGTGATATTCTAAATGTTGGAAGCTAAATCACTTATCCCTAGATTGTGTTAAATGCACTTAAACACTATATAGCACCGCTAAATACTTATTTGGATTTAATATTCTTTTAGTTCCACTTTAAATTTAAAATTTAAAAATTATGTACATTTTATGCTATTATTCATCATTAAAACAGAACATAGGACAATAATGTTACAGATCCTTATCCATTGTGTTTAATAGGCACTTAAGGTGAGATAAATTGATGAAACAAAACGTATTCACAAATAAAAATGTTATGGTTTCGTCAATTTTATCAAACATTGTTTGATTTTCTGAAAATAGTTCATTTGATTTACCTTCAGTTTGCAGTGGTCTAGGGAACATATCGAATGGCACGGTGTCAGCGCCAGAGGCTGAATTTAAAACCTCTGTGAATTATACGTGCACAGAGAATTACTTTATAAGCTCAGGAAACCAGATTAGAACGTGCCAGGCAAATGGAACCTTTGATGGAACTGAGCCCGTGTGTTTCCCTGCTGGTATTTGAAGTTCATTTTTCTCTTTTGTAAATTAGAAATTATGAAATGTGTTTTGCATTGCGTAACCTTTTTGTTAACCGCAAGTTGTTTCGATCTCCCATATACATATATACATTTAGACAACTATATGTACCCAGTACAAGAGATACGTACAAGTGTATGTATGTCACATTAATATCCATAAACTATTTTCAACAAATCAAATTTGATATGAATTAATTTAATAATGATACATTGATATAATATTTCAAATAAACATATAAAACATAATTTTAAGGTAGTCCACAAAATTAGCATTTCAAAAACTAGCCATCAGCTTCGCATAAAAACTTTGATTACCTATTCCTATAGTGTACGGCTATTTAATATCATTTGAAAATGTTGTTTACAGATTGTCCGGTGTTTAACATTGCACAGGAGGTAATATTTAACTTGACTGGCGGATATCTGCATGGCAGTATAGCAGACTTCTCATGTAAAACAGGGTATGTCCTACAAGGTACAAACGTATTGCAGTGCAATCAAACAACTTGGAACGGGACAGTTCCATCCTGTTTTATAAAAGGTATAACCATTTACACTTCTATCTTGTATAAGTTAGTTCGAGTCCTGCCAGGGACACTGCTAATGTCATTGAGCAAGAAATTTACCCCGCATTATTTCACTTCACCAATATGTAAATGGGTACCTGAGAGGGTGGAATAATAATGTGGAAGGCATAAACAGTGTGAACGACTGCCCGGGAAGATTTATAGATGGATACTTGTAGCTTGATGACCAGGTGATAAGCTGAAAAGTCGTCGGTGAACGTGCCCATGGTATAAAACTTAAGACTATGAAATGCCCTTAACTTTGTTTTACTTCTTATTCTTTCAACTGTATTTTTGGCATATCATGATTTGAATCATTGTTTAGAAAGAAGAAATATGATACCTAGGTGGTATCTTCAGTTTCTTAACTCGACATAACATTGTCTAGTACCTTTCTCACCTTCGTTGTAGACTGTGGTTCCCTCGACAGCATCAGTAATGGGAACGTCAATACATCATCCGGGACCACTTTTGAATCCGAAGCCATCTATACATGCGAGACGGGATACAAAATAGATGGAACTTCGACTCGAACCTGTGGTGCAGATGGAATCTGGACAGATACAGAACCTACTTGCCAGCTACAAGGTTTCAATGTTTTACATTCTAGTCATTGAAAGTGTTAATCAATTAATAGGTCAATTATTAGTACTTAAGTTTTTCCTAATACAGTAGAGTTATTGTCAAATGTTATAAATAATAAAACAGACACTGGCGTCTAAACCCCCTTTCAAACACTTCTTAGAACTGTGTTCTGCTGTTATGCGTTAAATTATTCTAAACTGCTATAAAAATGTCACGGAAAAAAACTTGATAATTAATATATTCAATGCATTTATGTCAAATCATAGAAAAAAACGTATAGATGCGTCTCTAAAGACATGAGAATCATAAACATCAATCGATAATGCCACCGCATCATTGCAGTTAACAAATATAACTTTCTTATAAAACGGTCCCAATAAGGTTCATTAATGATAAGTGAAACTTGTGGTAGGTTTGATGCCGGTTCATCCCATACATTTCTGCATTTGACCTATAGTTACTGTAGCATTTTTGTCTTGATGGCTCATTTTTTGCGATTTTATATAGAATGAAATGTTTGCAAAAATATGTGAAAACATGCTGTTTTCTGATTCTGAAATTAAACTTATGTCTGTAATTGGGTGTAGTGCCTTGTTACCTGGCATAAACGTTTTTTCGTTTTTAGCTCACCTGAGCACAAAGTGCTCAAGGTGAGCTTTTGTGATCGCCCGTTGTCCGTCGTCCATCGTCCGTGCGTCAGTGCGTCCGTGCGTGCGTCCGTCGTCAACTTTTCGTTCAAACGACTTCTCCTCCTAAACCACTGGATGGATTTTGACCAAACTTCACAGGAATCATCCTTATTATGGCCTCTATCAAAGTTGTTCAAATAATTTTGATTGGGTGAATAAGTAGGTCACAGGAGCTAAAAATAGATTTTTAAAATGCAATCTTAGAAAATCTTCTCCTGCAAAACTGTAAGGCCTAGAGCTTTAATAATTGGTATGTAGAATCGTCTTATGAACATCTACAAAAGTTGTTCAGATCATGACCCTGGGGTCAAAATTGGCCCTGCCCCAGGGGTCATTTTATTTTTCATAGGTTTATATAGTGAAAAACTTTAAAAATCTTCTTCTATGAAATAATAAGGCCTAGAGCTAAGATATTTGGCGTGTAGCATTGTCTAGTGAATCTCTACAAAAGTTGTTCAAATTTTGACCCTGGGGTTAGAATTGGCCCTGCCCCGGGGGTCACTTGTTTTACATAGACTTACATAGGAAAAACTTTAAAAATCTTCTCCTATGAAACCATAAGGCCTAGAGCTAAGATATTTGGTATGTAGCATCATCTAATGGTTCATTACCAAGATTGTTCAAATCATAGCCCTATGGTGATAAATGACCCCGCACCAGGGGTTACTTGTTTTACATAGAGTTATATAGGAAAATCTTAAAAATCTTCTTTTATGAATCCATAAGGCCTAGAGCTTAGATAATTAGCTCACCTATGCACAACGTGCTTATGGTGAGCTTTTATGATTGCCTTTTGTCCGGCGTCTGTCGTCCGTCCATCTATCCGTGTGTGCGTGCGTCTTGCGTCAACTTTTTCCATTAAACAACATCTCCTCCTAATCCGCTGAAGGGATTTTGACAAAATTTCACAGGAATCATCCTTATGATGTCCTCTAACAAAATTGTACAACTTATTATGATTGGTTGAAAAAGTAGGTCACAGGAGCTAAAAATAAAAAAATGCAATCTTAGAAAATCTTCTCCTGCAAAACTGTAAGGCCTACAGCGTGTAGAATTGTCTTATAAACCTTTACAAAAATTGTTCAAATCATGGCCTCTGGGTCAAAATTGCCCTCGCTCCAGGGGTCATTTTATTTTACAAAGGCTTATATAGGGAAAAACTAGAAAAATCTTCTTATCAGACACCACATGGCCTAGAGCTTAGATATAAGGCTTGTACCATTGTCTAGTGGATCTCTACCAAAGTTGTTCAAATCATGGCCCTTGGGTCCAAATTGGGTCCGCCCCAGGTGTCACTTGATTTTACATAGGCTTATATAGAGGAAGAAAGGAAAATCTTCTTCTCAGAAACCACAAGATCAAGAGTTAAGATATTTAGTGTGTAGCATTATACAGTGCCTTTAGAGCAATGGTACTCAGGTGAGCGATACAGGGCCATCATGGCCCTCTTGTTTTCTGGTGCCGTTGCGGATACCATTTGACGACACATTTTCCAATTTACCAGGATTATTTCGAGGTGTTATTGACGGTAAATCATTAACCCCCCAACCCCCCGCATCCAGAAGTGTGGCAGATGGGCGTGGTAGATAAAACAAAGATTCCAAGATTCTGCACTAATATTTCTATGCACCTATTCGCATGATATCTTAAGCCGAGACTAGAAAACGACATGTTCGTTATCTTTAACTAAGCGGACCATATACATACTTCCCTTTTGAAATTTTGTATATATATGTAGTCATATATTATTGTGTTCCTGCCTCAGGAGCGGAAGGTCGTGGGTTCGATCCCTGGCCGCGACATACCAAAGTCGTAAAAAAAGCTTCCATGCTTGGCGCTCAGCACATAAGGGTAGTTGCAGGACTGGTTGGCCCGGTGTCATGATAATGTGACTGGGTGTGGTATCATGCCACATGTCTTCGGCGTGATACTGCAGTGGGGCAGCACTATATCTGTCTCAAGTATACATCGTCTCCAGATGACTGAAATACTGTCGTTAGGACGTTAAACCCAACAAACAAACAAGTTTATTATTGTGTTCGATTCCTAATTGGGAAATATTCTCTTAAAAAATTCTAGTTAACGCACGATGGTATTTGTCTTCTGCGTTGCTTTTACATTGCCGACAATGGTAGTAATTGCATGCCTTTGTTAAACAGGGCAACATATGATATGGTCGAGACCGTGACAAAGCAAATGAAAAAAGAAAGATAGCTGAGGAAATGTTTAAATACGTAGAGTCTTAACTAAATATTTGCGATATCTGAAAAAGGTAGTATACCGTATATATGATATGCTTAGTGTAATACAACACACATGTTATATCTAGTCTGTCTATTACATGCAAAATATATTAATGGTAACCTACATAATAAATCCTTTAATATGCTCTTTAGAATCTAGCAACTTTGACCGGCATCTTTTGTTTACATCGACATAAGCCGGGTATAGCGTGATATCGCAGAAAAGCCGGCATCTTTTGTTTACATCGACATAAGCCGGTAATAGCGTGATATCGCAGAAGGGCTACATTATATTTGTCTTGTGTGATAAAGGATAAAATACTCATTCTGTCTTTGTAACATTAAAACAAATCAGACTTTGTTTCGCTCACAGACTGTGGGGATTTTACTGTTCCCAATGGATCAGTCAGGACCCAACAAGGTACAACTTACAACGCAATAGCCCTCGTCAGTTGTAACACTGGTTACACAATCAACGGTGATAGTGGGGTGACGTGTCAGAGTGACGGTTCGTGGACTACGATTCCTACTTGCGACATTATAGGTATATTATTAGATTACATTTTTTTTAAATGGTGCTTAAGTCATTTTTAATTTGTGTATAGTTGTTGAATATAAATGATGATATGAATAGTCTTATGCCTCCTTGATCTGTGATCGGGGTCGTATTGTTTTTGTCTTGTCTGTTTATTTGTCAGCAACTTTAACATTGGCCCTAACTTGAAAACTGTAAAAGGTATTGACTTCAAACTTTATATATGAATATAATTGCAGTGACTAAGACCCATAACTCTACCTTGATCATTTTAATTATCTCCCATTATTTAAAGTTTCAGTGAATTTTTGTCCAGATAATAATGTTTTAACTATATACTTGAAAACTTTGCAAGGTAATGACTTGAAACTTCATATATAAGTAATTGACAACAAGGAAAAGTGCAGTGACCAAGAACCAAAACTCTACCAAGTCTTTTTTTTAATTATCTCTCTTATTTTTATTACATGCTTTTGGGAGCAAAACTCATGAACAAAACAAGATATGGACTTGAAACTTGAAACATATAATAGCAAGTTGGAGTGAAGTAACCAAGAATCATAACTCTTCCTGGCCTAGATAGTGAAATTATGAAGTTAAGAGAACCATAACCTTACCTGGACCAATTTTCATTTTATCTCCTTTTGATTATAACAAAGCTTTGCCAAGAGAATTACACATTAATGTATACTTGAAAATTATACAAGGTATTGACTTAAACATTCATATATAAGTAGATGTCAACTAGGAATAGTGCAGTGACTGAGAACCATAACTCTACCAAGGTTTTTGATTATCTCCCTTTATTTTCTATAAATTTTTCTTGGAAACAAAGACCGTACGATCTTGAAACCTGAAACATAATATGATAACAAGTTCCTTTATTTTATTTATTTTTTGCCAAGAACATAACTCCTAAACTATTCTAGGTAATTATTTAAAACCTAAAATATAAATAGATAGTGAGTAGCAGAAGTGTAATGATTACGAAACAGAACTCTGTCAGGTATCAGATATCATTAATATTATAACATATGAATTTATTGGTCAGTTTATCTTTTCACCAGTCTAATACTGACAGAATACCTCAATTAATTTAGATCAATTAGAAGTTAGCCTAAATGATGGCGAATTTCTTTCTGTTTTTAGACTGTGGTAACCTACCACAAATCGCTAACGGAACCGTCTCTCACGAAACTACCGACTACCAAAGCACTGCTACCTACAGCTGTGCTACTGGCTACGAGATCACTACCGGGGATCAAACACGCACGTGTCAGGCCGACAAGTCATGGAGTGGCACAGAACCTACATGTTTTAAAGTCGGTGCGTTATGTTTATTTCAAAAGTCTGTTTTCTACTCATAATTTTGATTTTCATAATCAGAAATAATTTGGATATTGGAATTAAGATTTACCAAGATGTACTGCAGTATTCGTAATTGCTTTATTTTATGTGTTCAAATTCTTTAATATCTAAAACTGATTGCTCAATCTGGTGATTTGACCATAAATCACCTAGGAACAGGAAAGAAGTACTACAGAATATAAATTAGGTCTGGAAACCCGGTGAATTATAAATTATTAGATCCGGTAGTCCGTTATACCTCTCATCCGAGGTTACGCTTTTGGGTGTATAAAATACACAAAGTCTCTTTGTTGTTAAATTAATATTTCAACACAGATAAATCAATTAGTAATATACAGAATTCTGTGCAAAATTAAAGCACGATATTTAACATCAAATACTTAACGAGATTGTCCTGACAGACTTCTGCACAGGGCGGGGGTTAAACGATGAAATAATCTACGGCTACAACAGGTCTAAACATGAATTTTGCATTTGTCGAAAGTAAATCACAGACAATACTTTTAATTATACTGACAGGACGGGAGTGATTCACTAAATATAAAAATCGTACGAGTGAATCAATCATATACTGATAGAATACCTCAATTAATTTAGATCAATTTAGAAGTTAGCCTAAATGATGACGAATTTCTTTCTGTTTTTAGACTGTGGTAACCTACCACAAATCGCTAACGGAACCGTCTCTCACGAAACTACCGACTACCAAAGCACTGCTACCTACAGCTGTGCTACTGGCTACGAGATCACTACCGGGGATCAAACACGCACGTGTCAGGCCGACAAGTCATGGAGTGGCACAGAACCTACATGTTCTAAAGTCGGTATGTTTTCATTTCATTTATACGAGTCACATCCTCACTGATCGTCGTAAGCATCCGTATTAGAGTCCGACAGGACGGCGATGGTCCGGAGAGGTCGGCGAAGAACATTAGGGATTTTTAGTCGGATCAAAATCGCAACTCTGTCGTGATATGTTCTGCTGTTCTGGATACAGTTTAATCGGGAATGGACCTATCAAGGACGGCAGTAAATATCCTGAATGTAATGGGGCTTAATGCTGCCCTACGTGGCTGAAAATTAGACCGGTGTTTTATATATTCGATTAGCATATGAAAAAAGAAAATGTTAATATTTCCTATGTTTATAGCTGGATAAAAATGTAACCCTAGTGGTTTACGAATTGCTATATCAAATTATCAAACCAAGATTTTTTTAAAAATTGTGTATTTTAACTTTTATTACTTAAATACCTGGAATAGTCAGGAAAAATACTGTGCTGCAAAATGTTACAAATTTGATTATTGAACGCAAGTTTATAAATACTCTGAGGCATCTTGAGTCTTTACAAAATACATTACGATGAAAGAAATGTGGTGATTATTAGTCAAGCCTGAAAAGAGAACAAACATACGCAAATCGATTTTTTATTCTAAACAACCAAATCGAAACTACTTTTTGTATCATAATCTCATAACGTGCAAATTATTGATATTCAGATTGTGGTAACCTACCACAAATCGCTAACGGAACCGTCTCTCAAATTCTTTAATATCTAATACTGATTGCTCAATCTGGTGATTTGACCATAAATCACTTAGGAACAGGAAAGAAGTACTACAGAATATAAATTAGGTCTGGAAACCCGGTGAATTATAAATTATTAGATCCGGTAGTCCGTTATACCTCTCATCCGAGGTTACGCTTTTGGGTGTATACAATACACAAAGTCTCTTTGTTGTTAAATTAATATTTCAACACAGATATATCAAATCAATTAGTAATATACAGAATGGAGTGGCACAGAACCAACATGTTCAAAAGTCGGTATGTTTTTATTCTTTTTTTTTCTTTTTTGTTATTGTTGGGTAGACAGTTTTTACAAAATTCACCCATTGATCCTTTGTTAAACTTATTAGATTTAAAAACTACATACTTCTATTTTTCTTTGGTTTACATGAATATATAATATGGTACTGTGTTGATATAACAAATTAGAAAATATATGAAGAAAATTCACTGACATCTGAAACATCCGTCGTATATCAATAACTTGTATGTGTTAGACGTTTTTTCTGACGATCGGGAACGAGTATTTTATGCTTCCCGAAAGGGTGAGCATATAGTTGCCGCTTTGTTCGTCCGGTCTCCGTCCGTCAAACTTTTTGTTCGGAGCATAATTCATGAAGTTTTAAAGCTATTAACTTGAAACTTTACAGGTGGATAGGTCTTATAGAGGAAAAGTGCAGTGCATAAGTATCGTTACTCTGCACATCATATTTTTGGAGGTTTTGCCCTTTGTTAAATTTCCTGCTTTTTTTTGTCTGGAGCATTGCTTATACACTATGAGACATATAACTTTGAAATTTTGTGGATAGATCTCATGGAAGAGTAGGAGTGCAATGCACACGAACCGTAAATCTGCACATCATATTTTCAAGTTATTGCCCTTTGTTACATTCTGCACTCAGTTTTTGACACTTTTTCCTATTTAACCGTACTTGACAGCATTGAGATCTTCTCACACTACTGCGGTACTCCTCGCAAATGATAACGGAAGAAGAAAATGAAATCATTTAATACCAAAAAAAAAATTACAATTATAGGCTGCGACTGCGCAGTGGGCTTAGTCAAGGCGTTTGCACGGTCATTACGCTTTTGGGTCTTTAAAATACAACATTACTGATACTAAATAATCTCTTTTCCCTCTAGTTAACCGCACTTTATAGCACCGTGAACGAACTTCAAACGTATTCAAATTCTAAATGGTGCCTCTACTTAACTGTTTGTATTAACTGCAGTACCATATTACTACGGTAAACGCTCGGTGAAGTAGGGTCAAATGCTCCAAACAAGGGGCAAATGCATACTATTTTTTGTTCAAAAATCTAACCCCAAAGTGCATCGGATGTGCTACTATCCGATTTTGTGATGCAACAAGGCAGCGCACTTTGGAGTCCAACTCTGACCCCAAAGTGCGTTCGACTGCAAAGTGCGTTCCTACACACCGCCATGATTGAAGTGACAAAACTTAAAGGACCGTGATATGATAGGGAAAACATGTGATTTCCGTCCCACTACGGACCTCCTCCAAGTTATGTTAAGGCCTATTAAGTCCTGTCACGTTTTGAAGCATTCATTACGTTTTACTTCGGCCTAAAGACTTTAAGATACCTTATGTACTAAATGTATTTTAAATAATTCAAGAAATGAAAATGTTTTATGTAAAATAGAAAAGTATCTGTATGATGATAACTATCATGTAAAATGTTTTGTTTTTCTGCTACACTGGTTGAATTCAAATAATACCTTAAAAGATTCTCTAAAATAAATCAAACTTAGAATATTTCCTTGAGATAGATACATAATTATTTTTTTTAATATGGTTTCATTTTCCTCTGTTATTTTGCCATACTTTTTAAAAGGTTTCAATATTCAATGATCTGCTGTGTGCCCTAACATTATTTTCCACTGGCTTTTACAGGTGTTTCCTATCTTTGTTTAATATGCCTTTGTTCGGCCTAATAGGCTTTTCATCGGCTAAGTGGCATTCGTGGCTATATTTTGACAGTTGGCTCGACATCCACGGCAGTCACGACCTGTCATGATTGCCCATCCCGTTGCTCCTCTCCCAACACACAAACACGTACTTCCCGTTTTGTCCACAATGGCATAATACGTGGTTGCCGTTGCTGCCGGGAGCGCATTAGCCATACAATGTGTGACAGCAAAGACAATCAAAGCGCACAATGCGCTGAGAGACGGCGACGGGATTAACATTCTAAACCCAGTGTTTCTGAAGTTATTGAAGCAATCACATGACGACAAAAACTCCATCCGCTGTTGCAACAGAAGTTCTGTTTGTAACATAATAATCCGGAGTAAAGGTCATGAACCTTTCATTCATAAAGAGCTGCATACCTAATTAGGTCATTCTCTTTCTCTAGTGCTAGCGAATTCTATCTGTTGTTTTGTATGTGTAGAAATTGACCAGGTATTTGATTATTTAAGATACTAGAATGTTTGCCTATCTATTTCAAAGTTAAGAAATGCCCTGGGAGGAACCTAACTCGCCATCATGCAAAATATTGTGTGGACTACTTTAGGTCAATTACATACATACGGAGCACTACTTTTTCTTTTTACAGGAGTCGATCTTCATGTACGTAAGATGGGTTGCTGTTCTGGTTAAGAAATGTCACGGATATTTTTTTCACGCTTAAAATTGATGCTTCCAGTGCAAAATAATGGCAAAAGAAAACATGTTAACAAACAATAACACACTAAAAGCGGTTACGGTAATGATTTAAACGTCTATGTAACGTATTCCATTCGTATTCGTTAGTGCAGAATCGCATTGCATGGATCCGCACTAAGCGCGGAGAGGTACAGTTAAAAATGTTGTGGAAAATATGCAAATTAGCAAGGCCTGATTTCGTTCTTCAGCATTAGACGGCTATCGCCGTCTAAAAACCAACAGATTCGCTACTCAATTAAGCGTATGAAGGAAATCTCGTCTACTCTCGGCGCGACCGCTATATTGTGAGAAAAAGCTTGTGCGCTTGTACTTTCAAATAAGGGAAGGAACTAATGTACGGAGTTGTGTAATCTGATCGACACATTTCTGGCGTTTTTATCCAATAAGGCGTATGCGTCCGGGTAGCTCAGTCTGTTGAACACTCGTATTGTAAGCGATATGTGACGTCATTTATTGTAACATCATGGCGGAGGATGCGTTCACACTGACGCTCGAAAAGCATATTGCCTACATTAAGACTGAAGCTAGACGGGGAAAAAGCGCATCTGAAATTCTAAAAGCTCTTGAGGATGTTGCTTTAGATTCTTTGTTCGAATACAGTACTATAAGGCGATTGGTGTGATAATTTAATAATGGACGAACTACCGTTAGCAACCTGCTCCTATGCGGATGGACTTTGTCAGCGACAAATGACAAAAATGTTGAAAATGTTGCAAAACAACTTGAGTTTTATAAAAGATACACATGTGATGAGATGCATAAAAAATTTGACATAAGTCACGGGTCGGCATATCATATTCAGACCAAGCGTTTGCAAATGAGGAAGATCGCCGCTAGGTGGGTACCCCACATGCTCTCAAAAACGGAAAATCCATATGTGAATATTGCCTGATCAGATCACTCCTACAAAGGGCAATGAAATGCTGCAAATAATTGTTGTTATTGATGAAACTTGGATGCGATCGTTTGAACCTGAATTGAAGCGACAGAGTAGCGAATGGCACACCAAAAAGTCGCCGAGATCGGTAAAATTCCGCCAATGTCAAAACTGTCCTAGATGATGATATTTGCGTATGATTACAGTGGCGTTCTGACCTCACATAGGGTACCGACAGGTGAAACAGTAAATAAATATGTACTATAAGATGTATCTTAGGATAATACTTCGTCCAGCATTACGCCGAAAGCGCCCAGAGCTCATTGACAGCACACCGCTCATTTTGCAGGACATCGCTAAACCCATCAAAAGGAAAATTGTCAATGAGCTGTTGGAGGGTCACCCTCCATAATTCTCCAATCGTGACTATGTTGTGATATACTCCGCTGTATCGGAACAAAATCAGATAATCCTGGGAGTTTCCAGCAACGAATCAGATGATGATACATTTTAATTGGGAATGGGCCTATCAAGGAGGGTAGTAAATATCCTTAATGTAAAGAGGTTTATTGCTGCCGTGCTTGGCTAAAAATATGATTGTGTGTTTTATGTATTCAAGTATTTTTGTTACAGATGAATATAAATATTGTTCATTTTCCCTAAACTGGATATATATGTCATACTTTTAATTTACGAATCACTATATCAAACTTGGCCAATATTTTTTAAAGATTTGTATATTTTAACTTTTATTCCTCAAATAACTGGGCTAGTTCCGAAAAGCTTCTGTGTCGCAAAATGTTACAAATTTAATTAATTAACTCACGTTTATTAACAATCTGAAACAACCTAAGTCTTAACAAAATACATTCCGATGAAAGAAAGGTGATTATTACTCAATCCTGAGAGGGAACAATCTTACGCAAATCGCTTTTTAATTCTAAACAATTAAATATGAACTTCTATAATTACAAATAACTTATATTCAGATTGTGGTATTCTAACAAAAATCGATGACGGCAGCGTCTCTCACGAAGCCACAATCTACGGAAGCAATGCTACCTACAGCTGTGTTACTGGGTACGAGATTTCTGCTGGGAATGAAACACGCACGTGTCAGGCCGACAAGTCGTGGAGTGGCACAGAACCAAAATGCTCTAAAGTCGGTACGTGTCACAATACTGTCACTTTAACCCATTTCTTATTTGAAAGATAACTTTGAGTCTTTTTTTTTCACAGATCAAGCGATTTATTAAAATTTGGAGCTCACCACTAAATTCATTTTGTAAACCTCCAGTTGTCAAAAACGTAAAAACGGTACTGGAATAGCTCTCTTCTTTGGCACTCAGCATATACTGGTAGTACTTGATGGCCCGGTGTCAAGATAATTTGACTGGGTGTGGTACCATGCAACATGTCTACGGTGTCATACTACAGTGGCAGCACTATATCTGTCTCAAGTAGATATCATCTCCAAATGTCTGAAATATGGTGGGACATTACCCAATAAACCAACAAATAAACAAACATTCAGATGATTAACAATGATAAGCTGTCATGATTATTGCTCATAACTAAACATTCTTGCCTTTGACTTCATTATTAATCATATATTTAAGTACTTTTTGTATGATTATACAAATTTATCGAATAATGCCAAAAGATTATACTATTTTTTCAAAATGAGTCAATTGATCGTCGTCGGAATTTCACTGAAAGTAGTACCAGAGAAACGTAGACACATGTAATGTATAACCATACTCAAAAATAAGAAATAAAAATGATTATGTTCTTTGTGTTTTGCGAAAATGCATGTCCTTTATAATTGTAATAATGGACGTATGCTGTCATACTTTATCAATATTCGTTTTGGGAAATGGTAGTATGTGCACAATTTGTATTGCAGGTAATATTTTGAATTAGTAAATTATCTTATGTAGGCACGATCCCAGCTGAATCCTCCACTGCAGCAACTGCATCAGTGTGTAGCGGTAACAACCTCGCCTTAGTATGTCCCAGCAGATCCCAGATCGCCATCACCTCCTACCATGATGGCTTCAAGGCTGACTCCCTGAACTGTCCTCTATTTGGAACAGCCACCGGTACCTGCTGTACTTATGACGCCAGTGGTGACTGTCTCCAAGAAGCCCCAATAGAACCCAGATATGTCGATGCATTTTCAGGACGAGATTCCGGCGTCATCTCTACCAGCAGTGCCGTGCCTATTTCCGGTGGGACATGTGGCAGTGTCAGTTATTCACCTATTTCGGTGTTCCTCCAACTGACCTATATATGTATCCCAGGTACCATTTTATTCTCTTCTGTGTATGATAACCATCATGCCATATTTAGTCGCTTTAACTTCTGAAAGGTTAATTCTGAAAGTTATTTGTCACTTTAAGAAAGTTTTTCAATTTACAAGTCGCTAAAGACAGTTGTCATTAGAATAGATACGGTAAGAAAGTATATTTCACCTATGCTACTTCCGTCATCCTTCTATTCTTCGTCTGATAAATATGAAATCGATTTTTATTGAACTAGAATAAAAAGTTTACCTCACAAAACTGATATTTATTTTCATATCGATAATTAATTCATATCAAATTAGTCTTAGGAAAGAGTTAAGTTGTTGGTGTAATCGCATGGAGCATGTTTCCTGGACACGATAAAAGTATAAGACACTTGCAGTTGTATTATTCCTTCGTTTCGTTTGAAACATTTGCGGACAAGAATATAACATGTGTTTTGTTACATTCTCTGTTCTAATTTTCCGGAATTATGATGGCAAATATTTCAGTGAAGACTCGGCCCGACTGAAACCAATGTATGTAATGCTAGCTTTATTTAAGGAAGAAATAGTAATTTGGTGTCAAACAAAGATTCTCATTTGAACTTTTCATTTGTATTTGTCCGGGATGCTTGTTAACAAGAATGACGGAAGCTATAAACTTAACAAAACTTCATACGCAATTAGGCCAAACAAGTTGTTTGTTTCCGCTAACGGCTCAAAAAATAATATGGTAGGTAGGCAAAACTGTTTTTTGGGTTAACTTTTTTTCTACAGCATACAAGTTTAGTACTGTTTAACCTCAATTACATATCATCTTTTTCCTTTTTCCAAAAAGACGCCATACGACAGCCACCCTCCCAATGCCCATGCATTGAGAACAAATTGGCAAAGCCAACATAAACGTTAATTTTAGAGATTTATCAACAACATCACCATCTCCACCACACTGGCAACAAATGTCTTTTGCAGTGACAAGTTGGCAGGAATAATGACATATTTCCACTGGATTCCCACATGTAAGGTCTTTTGTAACTACTACCTGTAAACTTTTGAAACGAGTGTACCAAGTGTGATCCACAATTGAAGCCATGTTCTGAGTTAGTTTCATTCTGCTCTAGAATTAACGTGGTTTAAGGCACTCAACATGAAACAACACCACACGCTGATTGTACTGAGAGTGTAAATGTATTTTGATAGCTTGGTCTGGTGTTGGATTCTGGTTAATTGGGCCCTTGATAACTTTATATGGTTTCTGCATAGCTGGATCTTGGATGGCTTGATCTGATCTGGTTCCTGCGTAGCTTGAGCGTAGCTTGATCTTAGATAGCTTGATCTGGTTCCTGGATAGCTGGATCCTGGATAGCCTGAAATAATTGGCAAGAAAAAAAAACACATAATAAAATTCTATGCAAAGTCTTTTGAAGCTTTGAAAATACTATTCTAATAAAAGTACGAAGGATTAAAAATGTACTGAAACACACTGCATCCCTTCGA
>CM037779.1:55245089-55295089 GCA_021229015.1 Solen grandis
TAGAATTTCTTGTCCATGAACCTAAATTCATGTTTTATGTGAAATGAAATAAGTTTAAACAAATGGGATCCCCCGGTAAATCCACGACGGTCGTAGGTATTCATTGAATGCTTTATGTGCATAAATTGGTGTCATGGAGCGTTTAAGTGTTTACATGGTATTCAAATCCAAAAGGTACAATGGGATAATGGATAAGCAATCAGTCATGCCAGGTCTTTTTAGCATTTAATTTGTGCGTGAGACAATGATTATGTGCTATATACACCGTCCCCGCTGGCCGCATACCAAAGTCGTAAAAAATGGTACTGGTATAGCTCCCATGCTTGGCGTTCAGCATGGTATGTAAGTATGGTAGTTCAAAGTGTGGTTGGTCCGGTGTCAGGATAATGTGACTGGGTGTGGTATCATGCCACATGTCTACGGCGTGATATCACAGTGTGGCAGCACTATATCTGTCTCAAGTAGTCTCCAAATGACTGAAATAATAGGACTTTAAACCCAATAAACATAAGCTATATGCTATATAGAGACAATGTTTTATAAACATACACACATAACATTTATTTGCACGATGGGTTAGACAAAATATATTTTGTTACTTTCGACAATACTTTAAAAAGGTGTAACATCTATTTATGGACTATTTTTAAGCCTCAAAAAATTAACATCATTTTTGAGATTCCACATAATTGTTTTGTATGGTTTCCAGTTTTATTTACAGAATGAGTTATTTGTTATTAATTATAAGATAATAATAGCTATTATTTCAATTGATTTGAAGAACAATAGTGACGCATATATATACATATAGTTTTAGTTATGTATTACTTTGGTAGGGCTTAACGTCCCACCGACACCATTTCCGTTATTTCGGGATTTTCTTTCAAATGTGACAGAGAAATTGCTGACTCACTGTGATATCACACTGAAGGCAATTAAGTGGCATGATGCCACAACCAGTCACGTTATCTAACCAGTCCTGAACTGAGCCTCGAGTACACGGGAGATATAAAAGAACCATTTCTAACCACTTCAGTATAACAGCTAAGGGGAGCGAACCACGACCCGGTTACTGGCCAACACTCTGATCTTTGGCCACCGGGACTGCTTTCCTATGTCGTATCTTTGCCGTGCCATATATGATGCTGGCATTGCCATGGTCGTTATAGAGACAAACACTGATTCGAGTTAATTGTCACTTGGTTTGATATTGGTGGTAAGCAATTACAGAATATAACGTTTAATATTATAGTTTAATGTGTCTGATCAATACCGGTCCCGATGACCTCGTGGTCAGAGCATCCGTCCCGTAGACTCGATCTGCGTTCATGACATTCAAATGTCATTAAACTAATAAAACTTAACTCGTAAATGTCTCAGTTGCTTTCCATAACTCAATCAGTGACTGACTCAGCGTCAGGATTAACTGACTGTTTGTGTTATCATACGAACTTTCTACGGAGTGATACCTCAGTCTCAAGCAGACCTATGTAATTGAAATGTTGTTGGTGGGACGTTAAAAATACGCCAGCAGATCAATGTTTTCTATTTTTACAATAAATAGTTTCCATTTATCGTCATTTGAGCTTGCTTAAGCAAACAGCCTGGTGTTTACGGGTTATTTTCAAAGGTGTGTATGTTGAATTCAACCTAAGTGTGTTATTAGTTTTCATATTTAATATCCTTGCATTAAATAGATAGTCTCAATACGTAAAGAGGATGAAGACATCTTCCGGTTTACGAATAAAATACACTCGCCAGATCTGGCTAATCATGTGGGGATTGAATGGCGAGACATCATGTTGTTTGGTGTTTTTATGTATTGCATTTCATCATAAAACACTAAGTTAACAAGCAGAACAAGAACGGCAAAAATTAAGATACAAACAAGGCAGTCCAAAGGACAGCTATATCCCCCGCCGCTGGCCAAATATTAGAATTTGTTTGGTCATAGGATTATGTTCACCTTAACCTGGCATGGTTGTAGCAGACATAGAAGATCAGTTTAAGACAATTTAACTTTCCGGAGTTATGTATGAATCTCAGAATTCGGAGGCACATATATTAAAAGTTTACTGACAAGTTTTACATGGCAAACAGTACAAAAAGTGAACATCAATGAAGTATAGGATGTGTTAGGTAACCACAAAGTACATGTGTAACTCAATTAAAAACTTTATATATCATGAAATAATTTGTATGATTGTGAACATGACATACTATTATTTACCAAGTACAATAAATCACTGTGGAAGTGCAATCCAGGTCAAGAAGTGGTCTGTGTAAGGCAAGGGGAACACTCCTGAATGAGATATGGAGCGGACACGAAAATAACATTTGACCTGCAAGTATGACCTTGACCTTGAGCCAGCGTGACCGACTCATGCCTTCTGCACATCAGCTCAATGAGGCAATTTTAGCCGAGTTTGAAGAAAATGTGTCCAAGCGTTCATGAGATATGGAGCGGACACGAAAATAACATTTGATCTTCAAGTATGACCTTGACCTTGAGCCAGTGTGACCGCCTCATGCCTTCTGCACATCAGCTCAATGAGGTTAACATTTTAGCCGAGTTTGAAGAAAATGTGTCCAAGCGTTCATGAGATATGGAGCGGACACGAAAATAACATTTGATCTTCAAGTATGACCTTGACCTTGAGCCAGCGTGACCGCCTCATGCCTTCTGCACATCAGCTCAATGAGGTTAACATTTTAGCCGAGTTTGAAGAAAATGTGTCCAAGCATTCATGAGATATGGAGCGGACACGAAAATAACATTTGACCTTCAAGTATGACCTTGACCTTGAGCCAGCGTGACCACCTCATGCCTTTTGCACATCAGCTCAATGAGGTTAACATTTTAGCCGAGTTTGAAGAAAATGTGTCCAAGCGTTCATGAGATATGGAGCGGACACGAAAATAACATTTGACCTTCAAGTATGACCTTGACCTTGAGCCAGCGTGACCGCCTCATGCCTTCTGCACATCAGCTCAATGAGGTTAACACTTTAGCCGAGTTTGAAGAAAATGTGTCCAAGCGTTCATGAGATATGGAGCGGACACGAAAGTGTTTCGGACACACTGACGGACTGACGGACGGACTGACGGACGGACGGACGGACGAAGGGCATTCCTATAACCCCCCTAACGCTTCGCGGCGGGGGATTAATAAGAGTTCAGATACCCCAACAATAGAAAACAACGCACACGGTTAAATTAATGGTAGCTCTATACATTTTGTAAGATCATTTTACAATAAATATCATGTGTGAACTTCTCTGATTGAAATCCATATAAAGCATCATTAGAGCTTTGTTAATCTTTGAAATTAAGAAAAATACATATAATTACAGGGCTAGGAAAAGTGGTCGATGAATCAAGTAAATCATTAAGGTTTGGTACCGACCCTAAACGGAAATTTAAGTGGTCAGTTCGCGCAACATGAGCTTCCTAATATCCCTGTCTGACAGTCAATACAGTCTTAGGGGACAATATTTATTCAATTTAGGCATATGACTTCACTCATTTAAAAAAAAACAATGTTTTGTGCACGTTCTAAGTAAAGGGCCCGTAACTCTGCTGTAATTAGATTTCACATGCAGATTTATTCAAGACTCAAATTGAAATAGTTTGAGAGATACGCCCGACACCAAATTTTGTGACAATCAGACGGCAGAAACAATATGCCCACGCCCCAACTTTTATAACTTTCTTTTTTTTTCTTTTAATGTAATGACTAGCTTTTTTTTGGCCATATTTAAGGATTTCCCAACGTGAAGGTCCTTTTTTTTTTTTTTTTTTTTGCTGAAGATACAGCATCGCAAGAGACAGTAGTTGGATACAAGGCCCTGAAGCTCATTTTGCAAACAGGCCTTCTTAGTTCTTTTACGTGCTCGATGTATAGCACCGAAATACACGATATTTTGGGGGAGACATAATTAATAAGAAAAATAAAATCTGTCAGGGAAAGAAAGAACGAGTGAATTGAAGGCAGGGTTTATCTAAAACATCTTAAAGATGCATTTGTTTCATTGTCAGTGCATATCGAGCAAAAGAAATATGTGAATGGAAAATTCACAGGTGCCGGTAGCCGAGTGGCTAGAGAGACCGCTCCGTAACGGTGGATTTAATCCTTGTCTCGATATACTCATACATATTTTACAATTTCCCCGATTTATTTTCCCCGATACACACACGCGCGCGCGCACGCGCACAGCCCCAACCACTTATGTGCTCTAGGAAGTTTTGAATGTCAATACTTGATATCTCGTTTCTGCCACCTGATTCGTTTATTGACATTTAACGCAACCGGTGCACTACTGGACTGAAATGTGTTGACAACAAAGGCATGTATGAATCACTACATTGTTTACTGTGTACCAGACTGGCTTTAATCGTATCAGGACATGCTTTGTTTCTTAATGACATTTTTTGTTTAGGGCAAAATGAAGACAAAGCATTTATCATGTATTATCATTAAAATATTAAATCATGAGATAGATAAGTAGTAGAATAAAATAGCAGTGGTTATGGTGGTAGCAGTAGCTTAATAGTAATTATAGTAGTTGTTTGGTGAAAAGAGTAGTAGTAATATTTTTTTATGAAAGAATCCAGAAAACTAGATATTCAGAACATTGCAAGCCCAGCTCAAGTACGAGTGAGATATCGCGTCACGTGATTCAGAGTTTCCAGGACACTCGAATAGTTTTAGAATTTAGAAGCTGCCAAATCCTAGACCGGGACCATTCGTGGTTTAACTAAAGGAAATGATTCATATCCGGACACGTGCATTCTCAACTACCGGAACGGAGTTTGTCCCTAGTTAAGAATCAATCTGCTGATCATGTCCGTAGTTCAAGGACGAAAGTTCCAGGTTAGCTTTCAATTATACTGTTTTGTTTGTGAAATTCAAAAGTTAAGATTTCATCCTGTAGTAAAATTAGTAGTAGTAGTAGCAGCAGTAATAGTACTATGGTAGTTCTCGTAGTGGTTTTGGTGGTGGTATTTGCTGAGGCAGAAGCAGCAGTGGTAGTATTCGTCGTAGAATTTGCAGTGGCAGTGGTAGTATTAGCAAAAGCAAACGGATATATAGAAGTATATTATTAGCATTTGTTGGTCAAGATTATGTTAAAAGATGAGAACAGGAAGTAGAAGAGGTGGTTTTAAAAATATGATACGCGTGCATCATAATACGCAAGAAAACTACGTTAAAGGACAATGGTGCAGAAAATCGATGAAATATCCCGGTGGATTATAAAGCATGTTGGTATATGTCTAACTATCCGACCTTAAAGCCCTTTTCAGTATAAATATTTATCTCATAAATATATGAGCAACTTGATCATCTATAAATACGTATATTGGTTAATACATACATACATACATATGTAGCCGGGTACAGGTATTTGGTGATAAATCAATAGGCAATAAGACATGAGTGTCTCGATAGCTCAGTGGTAGAGCGCAGGAACGGTAGTCCTGAGGCCCTGGGTTCGAGTCCCGGTCGAGCCATGATTTTTTCACCACCTGTTACATTTGGCGCCCAACGTAAATAACCTACTGTTTGATATGGCTACTGCTTCGGCACCTCAAGAACTTTTCACAATGTTCTTTGTCTCAAAGAATTCGGGACGAATTCTAAATTTGGAGGGGGAATATGTAGCCGGGTACAGGTATTTGGTGATAAATCAATAGGCAATAAGACATGAGTGTCTCGATAGCTCAGTGGTAGAGCGCAGGAACGGTAGTCCTGAGGCCCTGGGTTCGAGTCCCGGTCGAGCCATGATTTTTTCACCACCTGTTACACATACATACATACATACATACATGTACTTTCATTTTACAGTTATAATGTTGGTTTGAAGGTATACGTTAGTATACGGTCCTCGTTTCTCCGCACCGTCGCTTTGCGCGAGAGAGTACAACACATATAAACATATTCATCTGGTACTTCGATTTCCTCTCGTCGGCTGTGGGAGATCTGTAAATCACAAGCAGATATGTAAATCTTAAGCATCTATGTAAACGTAAATACACTATTGTTTTGTCACTGCCGCCCTGTATAGAATTTCCCTATAAGTCATTCTTTCAAGCCGCTTATGTCATTCCACTTCAATAATTACCTGCAAAGCGGAAGTAAGCAATTTGGGGTGGAAATATGGCGGAGTATACATTCTGTTGGGGCTTCCATGTCATGCTGATAGGACTGGCCACTGGTAAGTTGAATATACCGGAATAGTTTACTCTGTATTTGTAGTAAGTTTAAAATCTATTTTTGACCACGATACAATACGTGTATACATATCTCTGCTTCTCCAAAGTTATTAGATTTAAACAGGACATTTTGTTGTTATATACCCACTCAAGTTTTTTTTATCTGTTTTACAAATGGCGCAGTATATTAATTAGATCTGCATACACTCTATGAGCTTCACAAGAGAAGAACGAGTAAAAGACAAATGAATGTCAGTAAAATCGATAAATCATTTTATCCGGTGCATATGAATATTGCATATGCTATAAAATGGGTTGCATTTTCTCTAATCATAGTATAATGGGATGAGGCTTTATGAATACAATCATAAAACGATTTGTAAAATATATAAGAGATAAACAGTCTGTTAGAGCGAACTATTGCAATCAAATGTATTGTGTACAAAAACAACGACAATATACCATACTTTAAGCAGCGCAATATATCGTTCTAACGAGAGGTACCCGAATATAGATGCTATTAGGCTTTTAGGGTCCGCGTTTCAAGAAAAGTATTACGGATTGAAATTGACGAATATTCGATCTAGAATCAAATTATCGATGTCAGTCCTTTTTTGTTTGCCATGAACATACTCCTACATTTAAAAACATGTTCCTTCTGTTTTGTTTCATATAACATTTTACAGTTTTATCAGACTTGTAGAATGTGTCTCTTAGATTTCCTTCACTTTGTATAACAAGATAATACAAAAATAATCGTTACACACTGTAAGCTTCTTCTATTATAATGATTGATAAATCACTCTCTACTGAGAGCTCCAAAGCTTTTATAATAAAAGGGAGCATACTCCACGACGAATATATGTCATTGTAAACGGGGTAATCTTAATAACCTAAACATCAATAGTTAAGTGAGAATATTTATAGCTATAACATTATTTAAAACTATCGTAAAACTATAATAAACAGACTGATAACCCCGTCATTTAAAAGTCGTTTGAAAGCTAAAAGGTATTTGTGAAGACATTAAAGAATGGTGGATTGTGTAGTTTCGTTTGAAATTTAAGAATGGCTGCGATAATCACTTACCTGTCGACTCTCACGTATATTGTCTGCATGCTATTTTCCACGTTAACTTTTTTTTTTTGGTTTTTTTTTTTTTTTTTTTTTTTTTTTTTTTTACTGAATTGTAGTCACAGGGGTTGAAATGAAATCGTTTAATTTATTATCATATTTTTGGAATATCTTAACTTCAAAATCGACAATAATTGGTGACCCAAGAAGGGAAACAACTCGTGATTGCTATGGAAATTCAACTGAAGAACTCGTATATCGCTAAAAGTTACTGAAATAAAGTTCGACGTTAGACCACATTACTGTTCCGTTGGAATATGATTATCTTCAATGGATTGTTTGCTTATTGGTTTGACGTCCCGCCGACAAGATTGCAGTCATTTGGAGACAATGTTTACTTTGAGAGTGCTGCCACACTGTAGTATTACATGCCACACCCAGTCACATTACGCTGCCACACTGTAGTATCACATATGGCAAGATACCACACCCAGTCACATCACGCCACACTGTAGTATCACATATGGCAAGATACCACACCCAGTCACATCACGCTGGCACCGGGCAAACATGTCCTGTCACTACCGTAATATGCTGAGCTAAGCAAGGGTTTTACCAGTACCAAGGCAGGGAATCAAACCCACACCCCCCCGGAAACGAATCCATGCTTCACGATTCCAGGGCGACGCACTTACCACTCGGCCAGGAGGACCAGTTCTCAATGAAATAACTTATCTGTCCACAGTATGTGAAGTTGGGAAACTATTAAACCCTTACGTATTAATTTGGAATCAGGCTTATTATAACCATCGATTGGGACTTTTTTTTATTTCTCTGCAATATCTTAACACATACATATAGGTCTTGTGAGCGTTGATGTATTTTTATTTTGAAATATCTGTCGGTTCTCCTAAAGGATCCATCCCAGACGAACTCAGTACAGCAAAATCATCTTTAGAGTGTTACACAAACAACCTCGCCCCAGTATGTTCCACTGGATCCCTGATCGCCATCACCTCTTACTATGATGGCTTCAAGGCAGCCTCTCTTAACTGTCCGCTAGATGGAACAGCCAACGGCACCTGCTGTTTGTATGACGCCAGTGGCGACTGTCTCCAGGAGAACCCAACAGAGTCCAGATATGTTGACGAGTTTTTGGGACAGAGTGACGGCGTCATCTCTACCAGCAGTGTAAATCAAATTCCAAACGGACCATGTGATAGTTCCAATTATTCAGCAACTTCTGTGTTTTCTGAACTGGACTACATCTGTATCCCAGGTAACATATCAGTTCTTCTTTTTATATGTAAACACCATCTGATAAGTTATTGTTCTGTAAGTTTTCTGGGTCAGTTTACTAACACGTTCGTGAATTCGTGCAATGTCGCTCAGTCTAGGGTAATCATTATTGTATTTTAAACCTAAATACTTATCTACAGTATCCAAATCAGTAAACACTTCATTATCGATTATGACTTGTATATGCTGAATAGGGTTGAATTTAACTTGAGCTGTTTCTTTCTTTTTTTTCCGGAAGACAATGAAAACATTTGCTTCGTCGTCTACAATCCATTTGTTATCATAAGAATATGACTCGAGATGATATAGTTTAGGAAATTAATGACCTAGATTAACTTACACGTTTGATTTCACATCAAAATTAGGTATTAGGTTAATTTCACTTAATCATTGAAATTAATTCAAGTTATCTCAAATGCACTGGCCAAACTTGCAATTCCATGGATCGAAGTATCTTTTTTTTTGTTCAATGCGTTGCTGTTTGAACATGCTGTATGTAGGATCACATCGCAAGTTATTAGGAATTGCTTTCAAAGCAAAATGAACAACATTCCTTTCCCTAACAATAAACGTTTCTGATGAAAATCGCACAGCTGAAACTAGGCAATATTTATATTTATGACTGCCTTTGTTTTTCAAAACTAAAGATCATAATTATTGTTAAAAGTCGCTGTCGTATAATGAGATATTTAATGGCGCATTGGCATCTCAATATTTCAGCAGAGAGCTCAAGAGGGTTGCATTTATACACTGGCGAATAAATCTGATATGATTTTTACACATTTGTCATATTACTCGTTATCGTTAGTGATTATTTCTTTCAGAATGTGTGTTTACATTCATGATCTTCATTCAATATCATTACAAGGATTTTATGATATTTAAAAACAGCCAAATGTTCCTCAAAGCAATTGTTCAGTCAGTGCAGTACCCAACCAGATAGGTGGGCGTGTCGGGTTCGAGTCCTCGCCTGACTCATCAGTTCTCATTATGTATTTTCGTTGAATAGCAATATGAATGCGG
The DNA here is from genome assembly GCA_021229015.1 of Solen grandis. Classification (NCBI taxonomy): domain Eukaryota; kingdom Metazoa; phylum Mollusca; class Bivalvia; order Adapedonta; family Solenidae; genus Solen; species Solen grandis. The sequence goes on from CM037779.1 coordinate 55,254,699, forward strand.
CTTAACAAATTCATTTAACTGGCTTGTGATTTATAATACGTATAAGAAATACTATATTCAGTGAAATCGTCAATATATGCGAAAACGACACTTGTCGAAACCAACAGCGTGTTCAGAAAATTCGGATAAGACGCGTTTTCAAGTTAATAAACCGTTATTGCCATGGACTTTAATTAGGAAGGGCAGCATCTATAGCTTTCTATATTGTCATTTGTATTTTTTTTTAAAACATAAAAATATGTCGGGAACCATAGTTTAGGACCTTTACACTGCTTATAAAGGAACCCCTGGCTAAATAGGTCATCATACGCCTATAACTAGTTTTTCCTAGATTTATGTGTTAGTTATCGATAACCTATCTACAGTTTGTCACATACGCCTCGACCTCGCATTATGGAAACGACTCCCGTTTGATTGACAGTACACGTGATGGTTCAGAGTCAGAATCACTGGGTATACTTTATAAGGCTACATGCAAAACATGACCTTATCAGTCACCGCAACAACAAGCTCCGTCCATTATACACATATATTTTCTCCATATTAATACCCCATGGATCATTTTATACAATATATTTTCCAAATTTTGAACGAAATACAATTATTGGGCGATTAAAAAAGGTATAGTTTGAACTTTTCAAAAACATTTTAATTGAAAGACATAAAATGTCAACATGAGGGTCTAAGGGATATGTTTTCATTCATTCCCAGATTAATAATTATCGTTTTATATAATGAAGATCAATCTGTTCTCTCTCTCTTAGTTACAGGTTGTAATGATGCTTGTATTTCATTCAAAATTTGAAGAAAAAAATATATTGCATAAAATGAAGACTTGATATAGAAAAAAAATGAGTGCGTATGGTGTTTGTGATGCCAACGTGACCAAAAGGGATTATGGGCGGAGCTAGATGCGGCAGCGACATCTTTACATAATGTTTTGCAAGCTCAAGATATTAATGTACCCAACGACTCGGAAACATTACGCGATACTGTCAATGAAACGGAATGTGGGTCCATAATGCCATGTCAAAGGCAATACTGAAAATACGTTATCATTTATATTTTAAATTTATATATCAATATAAAAAAAAGTATTTATGTATGAAAATCTCTCTTCCGCAATGGTTATACCTATTTTGCAATTACTTTTGAATTAAAATGGTAACCTGAATCTATTGACTGAAATTCTGGTTGTTCTCCTCCCAGATCAACGAACATTCAGCATGTGCACGGCGGTAAACGGCGAAATGAATACATTACCTTTGTACCTTCATAACCGACAATATCCCGACGGTATACTGAACACCGACACGAATTGCACGTGCTCTGTGGAAGCGTTGTCAAGCGGAAGTATAGACATGTATATTGTACACATGGACCTGTATGATACACCAGGGAACTGTCAACAGACCTTAATATTACAGATGTTGACGGAAACGTTCAGAGGACATTTAATTGTACTAATAAAGAGTTCAATGTCATCAAAAAAGAAACTTTAGCAACTAACTACTTAGAAATCGAGATGAAAAATAATTTTGCAACAACAAATGCTGGGAAATTTTGGTTAGGTTTTCAAGGTATATTTTTTTTTATACAGTAATTACACCGTGGCAATATTCGTTTCTTTTTCTTTAAAGATTACCTCAAAGAAAAGAAAGACAAACATTGATAAACGTACTTAATTTAAAAAATTTTGATTAAAAATCTAGCCATAATATACAAGTACGTGTTTTTATTTTCATTTTAATGTTATTCTGCATTGCCGTACATTGTCAATAATTCTAGGAGTAAATTTTTTTTTTTTTTTTTTTTTTTTTTTTTATTTCTTTTGAAACCGTAAATTTACATTCTTTCCTGGTCTTAATGTTGCCTATATATGAGTGAAATGATTTTATCCTCCAAGGTGAACCCGGTGTAAATATTGTGGTGACGTGTCCAGCAGCACTGATAAGTATGACCTACTTTTAAATTATAATCTATACATTTGATAAATTTCCAATATAACTGAATTAAAATTTACGATTTTAAACTTCATAAATCTCGAAATCAGTATTGTCATAAGAACGCACTTTCCTTTTTAATCATTTAAAAGTAAGATACGTAAGCACTTTAATAAAATATTACCGTGAGTCATCATAGAAAGGTTGAAAATACTGTCCGTAGGACTTAGAAAAAATCGCAAACTCTCTGTCTCTCTCTCTGTTTAATTGTCTTTCTCTCTCTCTCAAGGAAAATATAACTTTTTAAAGTAAATGTTTTAGTGCCAATATATGCTATTAGTAACAATATCAAACTACTTCCTGGTACCAAAGACTGCGACATTCCTCCACAATTCGAAAATGGAACTGTAAATGTCACATCTACACGTTACGGAGGTAAAGCATCATACACCTGTAGTACGGGATACAGCAAGACGTCAGGAGATGACGCCAGGTACTGTGGAGCGGACGGAAACTGGAATGGGACACTGCCAGTCTGCACACTTCTAGGTATGTACACTGTCCAGATTACAATACTTGTATTATCATTTGAAAATAATGTACTTATTTGAATTGCCATTGTTGATCTGAAAAAAAAAGAGATAAAATCTTAGTAATTCACACATGGTAAATTACTCAAATTTTAAACCTGTTTCTACTAAAAAAAAACAACATTTATATAAAATTTGCACACGCCTTAGTCCTTACATCTCTCTCTCTCTCTCTCTCTTAAGATAAATATTATAAGAAAGACACAACTATTCTGAAGGTAAATGCTTTCTTGACCATATATGTATTCTACTGGTTTCAATAACAAACTACTCCTATATCTCAGACTGCGGCAGCCCTCCATCAGTCGAAAACGGAACGATTGAGGTAACTTCTACACTTTACGGAGGTATAGCATCCTATACATGTAATACGGGTTACACCAAGACGTCAGGAGATAATGTCAGGTACTGTGGAGCGGACGGAACCTGGAATGGGACACTGCTAGTCTGCACACCTGTAGGTTTGTACAATACATTGTATCAAAATGATGCCATTCCTTGCGTTAAATCGTTGCCCTAGAAAAAAAAAAAGATTTGTTATTCTGACATGGATATTTACACTGTGACAAATGTAAGCAATGTGTTAACATTTACGCCTTTAAAAATGTTAATATATACATTCACACTTCAAAATCCCCACATCAAAGATTTTTATTTCTGCCACTCTAATGTATATTATTTAATTAATAGTTATTGCTTTATTGACCGTATATGTCATTTGTTAAAATATCAACCTACTCCTTGATATGTTAGACTGCGGCAGCCCTCCATCAGTCGAAAACGGAATTATTGACGTCACGTCTACACTTTACGGAGGTATAGCATCCTATACATGTAGTACGGGATACAACATGACGTCAGGAAGTAACGTCAGATATTGTGGGGCGGACGGAAACTGGAACGGGACACTGCCAGTCTGCACTCTTGTTGGTTCGTACAATACATTGTATTAACTTAATTATTTGACAAGGATGGCTTTTAAAAAAAAACTGGCAGGCGGCTGGAATGTTATTTATTTTATTGTATAGCTGAGAAGTGCGTGGTTTGTGTGTGTGTGTTATCCTTTTATATGGTTCTCTAATTTGATTTTAAAGACGGTCTTGGATTTTTTCTAACATCATTTCTCATCACTACACACATGCACAGTTGAATAGGGCACACACGTGTGTGTGTGTGTGTGTGTGAGAGAGAGAAACAGGCAATTTACAAAAGAGACACATCTTCAATGGAATGAATGCTGATTCTTTGCTTCCTTCGCAGTTTCTTACGAAAATATTCTTACTGTATATCCGGCCGCCCTAGGGCAGGTCGGAATAAGCGGATCTTACGACATGAGCTCATTTCATAAATAAGTCAGTTCATCAAAGGGAACCAATAACGTAATCCTATAATATAATATACATTTTACAGTTGTATACAAATATTTGTTGAACAGATAACTTTATGTTTAGCGATACAAACCAAACTCCGCGCACCGTTTACGTCACGCTACGTTATTCTCAACTGTAAGGGGAGGTAACTACTGCGGCGGAGTTTGGATACAAACAACAGATTAGTTACGAATTTTTAGAGGGCGGATCTGTTCGGAACCAAGACTATTAATAGATTAAGGAGAATCCAATGGCTAATGACGTCAGGAAGACAGGCCTCAATGTCTGGTTCTGTCGTGATAATATGTTGTCTATGTAGAAGTCAAGAATTGTATATACTCCTTTGATTCGTACAGAAAAAAATGCTATCGTATATAAAATGAATCCCTGTCTTGAGTTGCCATCGTTTATCTGAAAAAAAAAAGACAAGAAAAGATAAATAAAAGCTTTGTAATGCCGACATGGCGATTCACACAGATGTTAGCAATATTTTAACATTTGATCCTTATAAAAAATGTTTTAATACATTTCAAAATCCTCACATCAATGTGTTGTTACCTCTTTACCCCCCCCCCTCTCTCTCTCTCTCTCTCTCATTCTTCTTCTTCTTCTTCTCTATTTCTTTTAAAAGTCAAAACAAGTGCTTTATTGACCGTATATATCATTTGTTACAATATCAAACTACTTCCTGATATCTTAGACTGCGGCAGCCCTCAATCAGTCGAAAACGGATCTGTGGAGGTCACATCTATACTTTACGGAGGAAGAGCATCTTATATTTGTATTTCGGGATATAACATGACAGGAGATGACGTCAGATATTGTAGGGCGGATGGAAACTGGAATGGGACTCTACCAGTCTGCACACATGTAGGTTCGTACAATACATTGTATTATCATAATCATTTGAACACTTACTCAGCCCCTCACCGCGTGGGTTCAAATCCCGGCAATGTCATTCGGATTTTCATGTGAGGAAGCCTTCAAGCTGGCTTGCGGTAGGTCGGTGGTTCTACCCGGATGCCTCCGTGCATTCGGGGTCTTCCTCCACCAGTAATTAGCTGGACGTCGCTATATGACTGAAATACTGTCGAAGCGATGGTAAACTCAAAAAGTCAAGTCATAATCATTTGAAAATGATGTCTTCTATTAAGTTGATATTTTTATCTTAAAAAAGAAAGATAAATATAATATTTTAATTTCGACATGGTTATTCATACAAATGCTAGTGAAGTCTTAATATTACTTCTTATAACAGACTTTTGGTACACTTCAAGCTCAAGCCCCCACCCCCCTTTAAGACATAATAAGGTAAATGCTTTGTTGATCACATATGCTATTGGTAACAATACCAAACAACTTCCCTGCATCAAAGATTGCGGCAGCCCTCCATCTGTCGTAAACGGAACTATTGACGTCATGTCTACACTTTACGGTGGAAGAGCATCCTATACCTGTATCACGGGATATAATATGATGTCAGGAGACAACGTCAGATATTGTGGGGCGGACGGAAACTGGAATGGGACACTGCCAGTCTGCACATCTGTAGGTTCGTACAATACATTCTTTTACCCTAATCATTTGAAAATTAAACATTTTCTTCGATGACCTGAAATAAAAGTTGAAAGCTTAGTAATACCGATATGGTTATTCACTCAGAAGATAACACCTAATAAAGGTGATAACAAGCCTAATAAAGTTAGCCTAATTATTTAAAATCACACGTCAGACTCCTCACATTTAAAGTATTTAATCTCACCAACCCGCTCACTCTCTCTGGCTTTCCAAGTAATGTATCTTACTTTCATATTTCTTCTAAAGGTTAAGTGTCTTTTAACCAAATATGCTATTTTAAACAAATCCAATTTCCGGCATCAAAGATTGCGGCACGCCTCCGTCAGTCGAAAACGGAACAATGGATGTAACATCTATACGTTACGGAGGTAGAATCTCCTATACCTGTATCACGGGATATAACATGATGTTAGGAGATAATGTCAGGTACTGTGAGGCGGACGGAAACTGGAATGGGACACTGCCAGTATGCACACTTGTCCAGAATGATATATGTTGTATTATTGTAATCATTTGAAAAAGAAATCTTTTCTTGAGTTGACATCGTCCAGCTTATAAGCTCTTCAATTCCAAGATGCTATTTTACCCAGAGGATAAGAATATGCATATATTTACGCCTAATGGATAGTTTTTGTATACATGAACCTGTCATAGTCATTTTCACAATATCTCTCCACCTCTCTCCCTCCCTCCCTCTCTCAAATGTATAATACTTTAAGAAAGACATAACTATCTGTAGGTTAGTGCTTTACTGATTATACTATATTAATCTTCTTCCCGGTATCTAAGACTGCGGCACCCCTCCGTCAGTCGAAAACGGATCTGTGGAGGTCACATCTACACGTTACGGTGGAAGAGCCTCCTATACCTGTATTGCAGGATATAGCATGACGTCAGGGGATGACGTCAGGTACTGTTGGGCGGACGGAAACTGGAATGGGACGCTGCCAGTCTGCAAACATGTAGGTATGTATACTGTCACGAATGAAATACGTTGTATTATTATAACCGTTTGCGCTCAGCATATAAGGATAGTCGCATGTCTTGTTGGCCCGGTGTCAGGATAATGTGACTGGGTGTGGTACAATGCCACATGTCTACGGCGTAATACTGCAGTGTGGCATCTATCTTTTTAATTACCTTCTTTTTTTTACGCCCTTCCAATGACAGGGCGTAAAATGGATTCACCTGCGGCGGCTTGGCGGGTGGCGCCAACTGATGTTGTCCGCCCTCTAACTCAATTGAACATGAACAGGCCTTTACCATACTTGGTTACTATGTATATAGGCACAGTATCTCGACCAAGTTCATCATTTTTGTCGTTTGGGTTTTTGATCCTACAATACTGGGCCCGTCGACATATGCACTTTTTTGTTTTGCCATTATCATATATGACTGCTTAGAAATCATTTATTTATTTCAGATGAAAGAAATATTCTTGAAATATTAAGATATTTCTTTTTCGGGATTCCGATAGCCATTTTATTAGCGGTTATTGGAGCCATGGCCTTTCAACTTAAGAACACCACCGCCGGCATGGCATCCGCTGAAACACAGGTTTATTCATTAATTTTGTATTTTGCTGCCAAATATATATAAAGTATATCAAAAACTCGCATATATCTTCCATAAATCAGCTCTTTCACAGATGGTCATTAACTAAGAATTTTTTACTGTATGTGTAGATGGAAAAAGGGTGTGACGTCAAATTTATGATAACACAAGTCATTAATACCAAATATTAATATTATATAATGGTTTAAAAATATTGGTCGGTAATACAAGGCGTTCGGAAATAGCCACATCCGCTCTATTGCATCGTCATCTATTGCGACTATCCTTGGTCGTGAAAAAATGACCGGTTTCCCTATTACAGACAATACCTTCACAGACGGTATTGAAACTATATTTAGAATTATAAAACCTTTATTATATTTTCTATTTTCATTTGCTATCACTTGGCATAGGAGCTTGGTGACTTATTATTATTATTTTATTTTTATTTTTTTATTTATTTAATTGTTTTTCTACATATTTTCACTCACAAAAACATAAAAAGCAAAAGTAAAGTAAAAATATTCGATATTAAAATTCATCATTTTACATCCATTTCTCGGTATTCTATAAAGCCTCAAGGAGTGACACCCGCCATTGTTTTCGCAACGTTGTCGCAGAGTAACATCCCTTGTATGGAATACAGTAATTGCTTTATCCAGTTTTGCTTTATCCCGACCTTTTCTGAATGTCAGTCTTTATTTAGATTTTGTACGGAGAGCTACACACCTTTCTCAAACAATGTGTCAACACCGGTCTTGATGACAAGTGCAAGCTTGTGACGTCACAGTCTCTATTTATGGAACGTTTCTCTATAATCGTCATTTTTTTAATGAGGGAACCTAAGCTGGTAGCCTGTGCAGACTGCAACAGGGAGTTTGGATGTTAGAAAGAAAACAACAGTCTTTTACAAATCGAAATGGATGAAAGACAAAACTTAAAAAAATGGTATGATGGAAATAATAGCAATAATCTATGATAAATTATACGAGACTATCATGAAATATTACCGTATAATTGAATATAAAAGCAGGATAATTATACATGTGTAGAGACCCTAAAAAGTCTAAAAGTATCAACCTTATATAGCTATTAGGATGGATGCAGGCACGAAGGCAGTTTTAAAAAAAGCAATCGGAAGATTAGGGGATGGGTTTCCCGTGCATGTCAAAAACAGCGAGTGATTTTCCGTTGTTAAAATGCGCCGCACGATAGAAACAGGAACCAAGAACGAATAAAGCTGGATCAGTTTTTCAAAGGGATGTTACTCTGTGACAACGTTGCGAAAACAATGGCGGGTGTCACTCCTTGAGGCTTTATAGAATACCGAGAAACGGATGTAAAATGATAATTTTAATATCGAAAATATTTACTTTACTTTTGCTTTTTATGTTTTTGTGGGTTAAAATATGTAGAAAAACAATTAAATAAATAAAAAAATAAAAATAAAATAATAATAATAAGTCACCAAGCTCCTATGTCACTTGGCTGATTACATTCACTCTTCGCGCATGCGTTAATTTAATAGGCTTAAATCGCTACCCTGAACTGGTGAAGTTGTGGTTTTATTAGACACTGAATGGGGTATTTCGTCCTGAATAACATCAGGGATTACATTACTTAGATATTATTTAGCTTCGTAGTAACATGATCTGAATATATAATGACTGTTTCTTATCATGTCCAATCACATCACTGTATGCTACAAGTTATAATGTCACTATTGTTGTATGTTTGGTGTAATCTTTGTAGTTACCATTTGCTTATATACCATTCAGTATAAAGCTGACCAGCTAAAGGTCAGGGGAAGAGAGAGACCTAGGAATAGGTCTAAAGGGAGCAGAGCGGAAGAATGCGTAGGCATCGCTCCTTGCCGAGTGGCCCTCCTATTGATGTTGACAACGTAAATAAAGAGTATTAAGACCGAGAAGGCTCATGTGTTTGTACGGCCATTATAAGACAAAGTAACCATGTTGCGAACGTGTTACGTGGCAACGTAACCACCTGCCTCGGGGATACCTTATTCTATATTTAGCCGATTTTACCGAAGTTGCGTTTATGAATAAAGCGTTTTCCCGCGTAATGTGACTAGTATGGAGGCCAACTTGAAAAGAGTTGTTGGGCTATGGCATCGGAGAGTAGAGCTTGGCATCCATGCTACATGTTTTCTTAACTGTATTGTTGGTGCGAAAATTCCGGATGCCATTGCTGATTTTGCTTCATTTTCTTAGAATAAGGTCAAAGGTCAAGTAAGAACACAATTTTATATTTAATTTTGAATACCCTTATGTTTTTATAAATAATGCTTTTAAAATAAATAATATCAGTATCAAATTGAAGGTTAAACATAGATATTTATGAAACATAAAAATTGTTTATTTAAATTTGTTTTTAATTTGTTAAATTTAGGAAAAATGTTGAAAAAAATACATTTTTCCAGAAAAAAATGTATATCATAATTTTTTTTACTTAGCTAGTAATGGCTTCAAATTGTAATAAAAACAGGATGGACCACTAAGCTACTGATTTTTATCTTTGATATGATGTTTCTGTCACAAGTTTAGTTCATACTGAGTGTTAAAAGGTGGCAGGGTAAGTTGACCTCAAAACTTGAAAATGGGCAATTCAGTGTTATTATGTCTATAAACGTCTTTTTATTAAAAATTTTCAGCAAAATATATGATATGTTATTCATGAAATACACATTACATATTAAATGAAATCAAATACTATGATAATAAGAGACATACATAGATTTAAAAAAAATCACATTTTAGGAAATCAGTTACATAGCAAAGAACAGTTCCACCTAACATACTATGGGGAATTTTTATTACTAAAGTTTACATTAACCCTCATTTGGGTTTGCGCGGTCAATGCTATCACAAGCACATGCTGGGGTACATTTCAACAGAATGCAATAGATTGCGATAAGCTTCCTAAAGAGCCTCTATCCAAAACCTTTTTTGAGTATAAGTCCAAGTCCACTCATTTTGTGATTTGTAGCAAATCTTGTAGTAATTCTAAGATGGGCAGATGTTAGGTACATATATCAATGAATTGAAAGATGCCACAAGTGTCTGGGAATGGCCTATTTCTTCAGATTTATTGCCCTTTGTTGAAACATTATCTACAGCATAACTTTTTTCATATACAAAACGGGCGTTAAATTTTCTATATGCTACTAGTCCTGCAGGACTAGTGCCTGGAAAACGTAAAATGCTCAGAAATTAGAAATTAACTATTGACCGTTTTCGTATAAGACACTATATACATTTATTACGATAAATATGACTAAAAAGGGCAATGGCATGATTTCTATATCCTATTTATAGAAGATAACATGATTTCTTATTTCATATTTTACTGTACGAGTTAATGGAAATGTTATTAGCCCCTGGAACGTGCTGTAAATGAATTACTTTAATTTGTAATCTTAACACCAAGAAAATAGTTTCAAATAATAGCTGAAAATATTGATTTCACGCATGTATTTCTCGTACACTGTCAACATTATCTAAATATTACATATTTCCTTACAAAGTTAGTTACATCAAACACGTTTAATCCGGGGGTTCGGGTTAAACACAATATACATATACGCGCATGACGCGGAGTGATGCAGTTCGACGTGTTAAATATAAGAATACGTGATGGTTATACAAAACCGGAAACGTTTGTTTTTCATATGATACAAATTTTTAACACAATTTTCTTTCTGGATAATTGGCAAATGTCTTCAAATTTGGAAAAGGCATCGTCTTTTCTTTTAATATATTTAGTTGTATGCAACGGATTTTTCAAATATAAGTTTCAAGGCTCATGGTAAAATTATAAAATCAGTATCTATATGCCGGCATGATGTCGTGGACTAGATCAGTCCAGAGGAAGTCATTCATCCATGGTATTTGAAATGAAGCATTTTAAATGCTCATAAAAATAATTTATGGCTCAATCTTTGCCAAGCACCAGACCTACTGACAAATATCAAGCAACTTTGGCTTTCAGTTTACCAGTGGCAATGTAACTACGATTATATCAGCATGTTACCATTTCTTCCATTTATGGTGTATGATTTCTTTCAATGGTTTCTTTAAAAACATCCAGACTGCATAATGCATGTTACGCTATCTGTAATGGCAGCGTGATACTCGTGTTCTGGAGCTGAACTCTTAACAGCTGAATGCATTAAACACAATTCAAGACTTTTGCTATCTTAACATGTTTGGTCGCCACATTTTATATTGTGTCAATCCAGTCTCCGACAAGCAATTCATCCTCATCCTTGCATCAAACACCAGCTGGCCATCTTGGGATAATGTAAAGTGACATTTATAGTTGTCTAGGGAAAGTAAACTCATGGCACCTTGTATGCATCGCCTTTCTGCAACAAATCGTAAACCTTTCTTTCGCAGCTTGATTATGAACCTTTGAAAAGGGGGCAAACTCCTTTTTGGTCTGCTTTATAGCAAAAAGCAAGTCTCGTCCATGCTAAATTCTCAGTCACCAGCCACTGCTATGGGCTTCTTTGTAGAGAATAGGTCTTTTTCTTGCTGTAGAAATTTTCTTTTCTGTGTTTTTCTCCATGATGTTCGCTTGAAAAGGAATGGAGAGCTTTAATTCCTGTACAGGACAGTTCTTGATACATTCTTAAAAGGAGTGTTAGCAACTGTTTTAGCATAAACCCTTAAAGGGACTACCTGCAACAATTTCCAGTATTAATATGACTCTAAGGTTTGTTGAAGTACTTGTGATAGAAGTATTCTATGTGTTTATCCGGTAGAAGAGAAGGGGACAATGTTGGAATTGAAATTGATTGGGATTTCTGTATAAACACTGTAACCTCACTAAACCTGGTTTTGTGGACCACAATAGCCCAGCAGCATCTGCTTGCTTTCTTTAACAGAACTCAACTGGTGTAAGCAACTTGTTCTAAGTTTACCCAATACATTTTCTAATGCTAAGATACCTCATTAAATTGCCACCTCTCCTCAAATAGTCCCGTCTCGAAGAGCTTAAGGAAGTTCATCAGGCATGGGTTTTTACTTCAGCTGCACTCTTGTATGTAATGTTTCTTTGCACAAACGCATACAAAACTAGTCAAAATAGATTATTTTCTATCAAGAACAATGATTTGCTGCACAAGGTTTAAGTATGTATCATTTAACAAGACTTTGAGAAGAATTTGAATTTAACATCAACACCTTTAAAAGGGCCGTGTTAAAAACACACATTATTTTCATTCAACTTCCAACACATTTCTGAAAAGTATAATCTCTCAAAATGTTTTTTTGTGCAATTGAAGTATTCAATTTAAAGATTGACAAAAATAAAATTCTTTGAATTTTGAGAAAAAAAAAAACACAAATTCTACCAAAACGATGACATTTTGTTTTTCAATTACTGGTTACATTTCAGAAAATTGTGATGGGCAAATCACATTAAAGTGCCTTTTGTATTAGTCTGATCATTTAGTTTTATTTTGATACCAATTCATTTTGAAATCTGTTATACTGACCAAAATACAACGACTTCAAAAATTGTGGAACAAAACGTGCTCTAGATTGACCTTTGACCTAATTTTTGGAGTTCATAGGGATCTATGCAACTGGCATCCGGCAAAACTATATGCGGGATGCGATGAGCAACACCTGTAATGCATTCATTTAGCTCTACTCTCTGATGCCATGGACCATGATATGGAGAAGACTTTTTTTTTTAAATGGACTCCATTCTAGACATACACTTGCCTAGTTTGTCAGGAAACAAAGACATAACCAACATTAACAGAGGAGAAAAGAAAATTTCTTTTGAATTTCTACCGATCATCTGTGAACGAGCTATTTCAATGGTCCGGTTTTGTTTATACCATTTATGAAAATATAAACACTTATTGTAAGCATCATTAATAGTTCAATTCTAAACTAAACTTACAATAAAAATTAAAGCCAATGTTACTAAGTAATAATATGTGAATGCAAGAAAAAGTGGGTATATTTCAATTTGTACATATTTTAATATGCAGGTACCAGCTAATGTACATTTTAGAAGCACACCAACGGCTTATTACGATCGCAGATTTTATACGAACAGAGACCATGCAGAAAACTACATGCGAATGTGTTAACAAGGAATAGATCATTTCACCAGATGATCGGCAAAACCCGGTATAATTCGCTGATTTAAATTGACCAATCAGTGACTGTAAGAATATATCACATGTATGTTTATTTCCCAGTGAACAATACATGAGCATGTAGTTAAGATGTTCAGGGGATGCTAGTTGATTTACGTAGGTCTCCGTTTCATTTCGAAATGAAATGGTCTTTTGCTATCAACAATGTTAAATTATATAAACATAACGTGTATGAATGACTAATCAACTTTTAGCGGATTTAGCCAAATGACAATTCAAATAAAAAAAGAAATATCTTTTTTAAAAGGTATTCGGCGAACTAATTAATTGTCAATTGTAACATGTAAAACAGTGATATTTTTTTACAACTTTTGCTTCAAGAGTCCTGGAACTCGATAGGCTAAAATAATATGAGTACCAAAATTGAAAACTTTGCATCCTACTTCAATTTCTGTAGCATTTTTTGTATATTTTTTGCATCCAGTAGATGCAATTGAATAAAAACATTGCATCCATAGCGAAGACATTGCATCCTGGATGCAGGATGTGGAGGTTTAAAAAAATCACTGAAAACAGATTAAAACTAAAAAAAAATTTAAAATGGAGGAATTGTGAAGACTATATACAAAACGTAATTTACAAACTTAAAAAAAATCTTCCAATTTCCATTAAATATAATGCATTTGCTGATTTTTAAAGTAAAGACAATTCGTATGTAACCAAGCTAAACCGAAAGATCATGAATCGCGAATATCCGATTATTGTTTCCAGATCCGCACGCAGTAGTTACCTCCCCTGAAGGCCGAGTCCACTTTTACAAATTAGGGAAAATTGTGGTCTAAAAATAGACATACACTTGCTACTAATTTAATTGTTTTAAATCATATTGGCAAAGCAGCATTCCTAAATTGAAAAAGAAGTGTTTAATTTTCAGTACTGTGTTACCTTTCGTGTTTAAACTGAAAAAAAAAACACAACTATTATATCAAGTAGAGGGAAATATACAACCTGAAATACCCATTTTAAGTTGGAATATCTTAAAAATAGATTATACAAACCAATGATAGCATTGTATTTACCTTGGCTTCATTTGCATACCAACATTTGATTGGTTCAAGAAAAAGGTAAAAATCAATTTTACACAGCTACGCCGAATAATGCTGCATCAATCAAGAACAATTGACATTCAATATTAAGGTTGTCATGTTAAAAACATTCCTGTAAAGTAAAACATATGTATTAATATGGGATGGCAGGGCTAAAAGGCTGAAATAAATAAATTATAGTGAGTTTACAAGTTGACCGTTTTAATGAGTATTTCAGTTGTATTTCAAAATGTGGTGCATTGTTTAGACAGGAAGTAATTATGTAAAATATAATACAAGTCAATGATATATAAATATTTGTTCAGAGCTATGTAAATAGACTGTTATAATTTATATATATTGTTGCTTCGATATGTATAACCTACGTAGCTTTCAATGTATCTTTTGTTTTTAAGATTTTAAGTATTGTATAAAATATGCTATGGTACTGTTGGAATACATACTAGTATACTTATACATAGATTAAAGAAACGAAGTATAAGATAAGATAATCTGACAAAATGAAATTTAAGAAATTCATATAACTGTATTTAATATGAACACCCGACCCAACGGGCCTAAAAGTCACCTTTACAAATGTTAGTATATTAATCAATCAATAGAGATGGATATTTAGTATACACAAAACCATAAAATTTTTACTTAGTCTGAAAAAAACATTCTATATATTGTATAACAATAGATAAAGCTAATAATATAACGAATATTAGTATTTAATGAAACTAATAAATAGTGAGACTGAAGAGGCTGTATAAATAGTATAACACAAGCTATGCATAGTAATTATCATTAAGATAAACAGATACTAGATTGTAAATCCATTGTTTCTTGTACCATAACTCAATTTAATTCAATTCAATAGTTTATTTGCTAATTGGCCACCGGCCCTTGCAAAAAAAAATATACATACAATGTGTACATAAGGAAATGACAAAATATATGCAATTATTCATAAGATCTAAAAATGTCATTGAACAACAACTACATATATATAACCAAGTACATGTGTTAATGCATCCACTAAATATATCATATCATTGACTGACCAATACTATTGTAATAATTCTTTGCATTTTTGAAAACTGTAAAACAGATACATTGCAACATTTTTAATCACTAAGTCTATACTATCAGATAAAATGTAGAATTTATCAACAGTTGGATGATGGTGATACATATAAGGAAGATATTTCTGTCTCAGATCATTATAAATTGAACAAACAAATAAAAAGTGAAACTCTGTTTCTACAACATCTTTACAAAAAGGACAAAATCTATATTCCCTATCAATATTTAAATAAAGACCTTTTTCTATTTGTAATTAGTGAACAGATATCCTGAAACAAACATATGCATTTCTGAACTTACGTATATTAAGAAAATCCAAATAATTTTCAAAATGTATAGTAGTTTTTATTCTCGAATAAATATCTAACTTGGTACTGTTACAACAAAATTTCTCCATATTTGATAATATTGATCTTTTAATCTCTGTGTTTATTCAGAAATGTTTTTCATTTGGAATATTTTGATTTTCCTAGATATACCCAAACCCTATAGAAAATAAATGAGTTTTTACGTTTGTTACCCAATTTTTATAACCAAGTGAATCGTAAACCTTTAGCATTTCGTAACATTTTTTGACATAACGATGTTCTGACATATGTAATATACGAACCCAATACTTGATAACTCGTTTTGATGTAAAAATTATATAAAGGATATCGACCACAATCCCCCAATATAGCGGCATTAACTGTATGAAGAGGAGCTAACATAAAACGTTTACATGAATATAAATGTACTCTTTCAACAACATCAAAAGATTCTAAGCCGCACAATTCACTTCCGTAATATAAATAGGTAACACTTTTGTATCAATTATTTTAAAGAAACAATGTTTTGACATAGGCATACTATCATAAAGTGTCGACAAAAATGAAATTAAAACACGTTTTGCCTTAACTGCCATACATTCTGCCATTCTGTGCATAGATAACTGAGATGTTAAATATAAACCTACATATTGAAATCCATTAACACATTCTAATATTTTTCAATTATAGTACCATTTTTCTAATTTTGACAAACGACCTCCATGTTTAAAAACAACAATTTTCGTCTTCTCAACATTTACTGATAAGCTCCATATTTTACAAAAAGAATTTAACTGTTTTTGTAAACCCATTATAGTATCAGAAATTAGAGCCACATCATCTGCGAACTATAACATAAAAACCTCTAATATATCTGGGTTAAGTTGAATACCTCTTACATAATTATTTTCAATAAATTCATACAACTCATTAATAAAAAGAGAAAATAATATAGGACTTGCATTGCAACCTTGTTTCAAGCCAATAGGACAATCCATTTCTGCACTCATCTCAGCCCCATTCCTCACACGTGTCCTTACTGATAGATAAATAGACTTAATGGAAGTAAATAACTTCCCTTTAATCCCCCGTTTTATTAAGATTTTGAATAAATTACTACGGTCAATATAATCAAATGCCTTCTTAAAATCTACAAATGCTACATATACCTTCCTTTTTTTTCATACTTAAATCTTTTCGTATAACAGGAAACAAAATATAAGCATTATCAATTGTAGAGTATCCTCTTCTGAATCCTGATTGACATTCGGTAATTTTATTAAAGGCTTCGCAGTATAAAGTCAAGCGTTTATTCAATATATTCACATAAACTTTACTTAATACCTCAACTAAAGATATATCCCTATAGTTATCTGGATTATCCAATGCACCTTTCTTATAAACAGGAATAAGAATAGAAGTTGCCCAATTTTGAGGGAATACTCCTAGTGTAAAAATCCTATTATAAATTATTTTAACATAGGATATAATATATCTTATACTATATTTCAGATGTTTAGCAGTTAAATTACCAGCTGTTCCTTTATCTAGATTTAAATCATTTACAGCATGTAAAATTTCTTCATCTGTTATTTCAGAATTAAATATACAATCTTCAATATCTGTAGCATCATCAAAGAATAATATAAATATTTAATTCATATAACATTATAATAATATAATGCTTCCGGACTCCAAAGTCTTGGTAGAAATAAGTCTAAATATACATGATATATGGTTCATTACATAAGTGATACAAAATGTTTCACCTTGGCATAAATGCTTCAGTTTAATTTTTAAACCAGTTGATCGCTTATATTGATCTTGAGTGATGATATCTCCAAAATTAGAAGTTCGAATAGTTTCATATAGCGGGCACTCGGCAAGAAAATGTATCTCATTTTCTACAAGTCCACTGTCACAGAACAAGCACAGTCTCCGTCCGGAGCTTCACCGTTACATCGTCCGGTTTCTATCCTGATTGGCAGCATATCGCAGGATTTGAGCGAGCATTGAACGTTCGTGTCTTTTCACGTCCAACATGACGTATTTCTCGCACTGAAATTGATGTTTAAAAGTTCTATATATCCATAGCTTGGGCTTCGTTTCACATTGCTGTGTCCATATACCCGAGTAATGTTCTATCAACCTCATCTTAGCACAGTCCATGTTCACATACGACTCACTATAGAAAAAAGTATATGTACTCACTACCTTTAATGCTTTCCAATCTCATTATCTTTAAATATCATGATGTTTTTGATTTATTGATTGTATGTTTAAATGTGAATGATTTATATAAATGTCATTTTACATGTTGTAACACTGAGCTGAGCACAGGATTGTACTTTTAACCAATAAGTCAGTCAAAGTGCTTATAAAGGTAAGAAATTTCTTACTGGTAGTTTTGCTCTAGTTGACAAAGCATGTTAATCATTACTCCTTCAGTTCATTTTAAGGCGTTTTAGCGTTTTTTGTAACGGACATTTTTTACCTGATGTTTTGCACAAAAGTACTTGAGACTAGAATTAAAATATTCAATTTTAAAAATTTTTAAAATTTAAAAAAATTAAAAAAAATTTTAAAAAAAAAGGGCTCATCATGCCTGTTTTGAAATTTTAACTTACAGTATATTTTATGAGTTACAGGTGAAAATACTGTCAAACATGCATGGAAAATACACTACGAGCAAAAATAGCCATTAAATGTGGATCAAAATATGAATAAACTACCGAAATCTTTGAAAATGTATATATATATTTGGATAAAAATGTCAACGGACGATTTTCCGTTGCTTTCCAGGTGCAATTCCCTGATATAAGACTTTTTTGGGAATGTAAAAAATACAAATCTCACATTTTTTTTAAAGGGAAACTTTTTTGTTAAATCTTTTAGCCAAATTTACACGAAAATGAGACTTTTGGACCTTCAACATTTGGCAGATATACTTTTAATCATGGTTTTAATACAGGAATCATAAAATTTGGGGTTTCCTCAACTGAATGGGAATTTCACACAAAAAAATCCCCAAATTAAAATCATTATTTTATTTTTCAATTTAGACTGAAAAATGGTTGTTTTTGGAGGAGCTGAACAGCGAACAGTGCAGGACCTGGCTGCACAAATATGCAAACTGATCATGGTCTGTACTTATCAGTTACAATTGTCTACATCATTTTAAAGATTAATGGATACATGACCAAATATTAAAGAAATCAGCTCACTCATTCAAACTAAACAAACTGATTTTACAACCAGAAACTTTAAATGCATATCTATTTGGAGTAGAAGAAAAACACAGACAAATTTGGTTATAGTGTTAAGATATACATTGCATTAAATTGTATTTTTGTATGATTTTCTTATTTTAATATGTATTTCGAAAAAACTTGACAAAATTGTACAAAACTGTAATCTAGGGCTTGTGATTCCATTATGCATGATAGCGGCGCCATATAATTCATGAATATGTTTTATACATTTTCTCCAGTCAGTCCGTTGTTTTCTAGTTAAGAAATAATCTATCTCTACTCGTGTTTTGTTGTGTTTTTAAACACAGGTTTGGAGGAACTTAAAATCAGCCTCAGGTTTATATAATTTATACGAAATATTGTTGGCAGATTCTCAATTCTATCAGCAATACCACAAAGGGACATAAGTCGGTCGATCTTGATTCGCAAACTTCTATCAGCTTTGCCTAAGTTTTCACGGTTGATTATAAAATAATCAAAATTAAATTTTGTATACTTTAAGATAAAAGAAATGAAAAAACAACAAAAAAACAACAACAGGAAAGTATAATCACTGAAGGGATCTTTAAGACAGTGTATATGTTTATACAAAATATCGGTGAAATTCATTCAGGCATCCATTCAGTCTTAATATAATTTCCATGCATATCTGAAAAAGATACTTATATACCTAATATTACATTATCAAATTATGATAAACTTTGCGTTTAAGACTTTTACATAATGATTAGCTGATACCTTTTGATTTGTACATGGTCAAGTTAACATAGAGTGACAATGTTTATGTTAAATGTGCACTACATATCTAAGTAAATATCTTTATATGATATCTACAAAACGCTCTGTGTTGTGTGGAGAACATGTTCTCTAACGCTACCCGCAACACACACGAAGTCTAATGGCATTAATATAATAAGACTAAGGTGACTTATATCCGATGTTAAAAATGGAAGCAGTTCGACGTGGGACAACATAGGACCATATGGCGTTTTTATTGTGTTACACGCAATACGCGTTACTTAGGGAAGTTTGGTAGATGGATATTAGCTTTTACAAAAATGTTTACATGTGAGTGCAGTTTTACGGTGCATATTGCATGTAAGATTGTATTGCAAGCAAAACATATACGAGATTATGTTATAGAATATATTTCAACCGTCTTCCAGATAGCAGGAACTTAAAGGCATTCAAAATACCCTTCTTTGTTGACCCCCGTCCAAGATGTGATAAGAAGGAGATAAGAAAGTGACCCTTCTGTGAGCTCACAGCGGGGATCCCCAATAAATCCATCAGTGTGTATGTCACGCTTAGATCACATTGGCTCATTGCCAATAAATGTTTAACATTGTCTTGGTCACATTGAATGCACCCATGAGGGAATAAATTAACCTTCATTTTAATCACTTTGCTTTTTTTTTTTAAATTGTGTGTTGCATTTCTGGTATTTATTATAATATAAACAAACGTTTAATAATTAAGGAGATTTTAACAGTAGCACAGATTGACAGTTAGAACAACATTTATAGCTCTGATGCGTAATAAACTAACACCTCAAAAATTGAAGACAACCCAAATTGATTATCATTATAAAAATATGGGCAGTTAAAAAAACATTTCTTAAACAAATTTTACCAATTTATTGTTATTTTTTCACAATGTATATCACCATAACTATTTGTACTCTCTATGTTTTCACTCATTTCTCTTTTTTAACATATTAGTCTCAACCTATCCTATAACTCTTTCATTATACTGTTTTTCATATTAAAATCCTCCATTAAACTGCATTATATTAGACTTTTTATGCAACATTCTCCAAACAATATTGAAATGATGTTATTATCAAATAAATGAAAAAAGACAGCAGCAATGAAATGATGCCAGTATAATAGAAAGTATATTTATCAAGAACTTATAATTATTTACACTTGACAAAATAGATTTTCATAATAATTACATATTACACATTTGTAAATAGTGTAATCAATTCATAAATCCAAAACGTAAGAGAACATTTTCTCTTATATGGTGAAGTTATTCACTTTTGTATACATATTGTTGGATTTATAAACATGTTGGACAATAAATTGATTTCAGAACCTATTAGTTTTAACCTTTCCTATTTCTCTATTCAGAAATACTGAACAGAATATATTTTACTCAGGTATAATAAAATAATACATGTTTTTTGTTTGTTGTTTTTTTTTTCTTTCAAAATATTATGAAATTTGTCCAGTTATAGCAATTTTCATACACTACATACAAAGACTCAAAGAATAACAGGAAGAAAAGAAATAAACAAATACTTATTCGCATGGTGTGTGAGACAGAGATAGAGAGAGCCTGTCATCCTGTGAATAAAACAATTCAACTTCGTTGTCAAGCATACTTATAAAACATGATTATAGTAAGCTCAAAATAATTATTGTATTGTAATTATAACGATAATTTATTTGAAATGACAAACATCAATGAAAATCTATAAACATTCCATCAATAATTATAAAAATCCAAGCACAATCTAAGTGTTTGTCACAGTTTGCTTATCCCTTATTTTGGCAATCACTTGAGTACTAATTGTGATTGATCTTTATGACCCTCCCACCTAACCCCGCAGGCCCTTTTAGCCACCTGCTGGGTCCAGACAGATAAGAGAGATAAGAGCCAGCAGCAGGGGGCTCTATTCCACACATACCAATTTTCAATGCCTTTAAGCGGGTTTGAACTCAGCAGAGGCAAGGCCTTTCGACGCCAAAACCCACACGTTTACTAATATTAAGTCAGCTTAACTCGCTTTTTGTTTCATGATTCTCTAAGCGCCGTAAGCGCTTTGATTTTTTTTCATACTGATCCCGAGGTTCCATTCATAAATTGCATACACACAAACGCACTGGATTGATACACTCCTGAACGCGGAGTAATACAGTATTTACCCCATCATTATGATAATCATCATCAACATCGTCACCATCTTGATCATCATAATCATACTGAAGAACTGATCATATCATAACTGATAAAAAAGAGACTTAAAACGCCATTTTATTCGAAGATTTAGGTGGATATTAAGTGACTTAGGACTAATTTTATAAACATAATTATGATTTTGCCATATTTTGCATACACTGTTCTCAAAATCAATAAATTTAGATTCAATATCTTCTCAATGACTGTTAGAAGTTTAAGATGGGCAAGTAACATACATTTAATAGTAGCCTATGCAACAAGTTCAAAGACGGCTGTCATTTTATATTTGAATGTATTTATATTACGAAATACACACCCTTGTATGTTA
This sequence comes from Solen grandis, assembly GCA_021229015.1. Taxonomy (NCBI): domain Eukaryota; kingdom Metazoa; phylum Mollusca; class Bivalvia; order Adapedonta; family Solenidae; genus Solen; species Solen grandis. The sequence continues at coordinate 55,276,898 of CM037779.1, forward strand.
CAATGAATTGAAATATTCAAAATATAATAATAATAAACAACAGTAATCTATACGTCTTTATATTCAATAAATATTAAAATATGGACTAGCAGAAATACATATTACAGTAATTGACCTATTAATATATTTTCTTACATGGTACTACATTTTATTAATTTTTGATCTCTTACGTCAACAAGCTTATCTCGATAAATATCACTTCATCCAGATACTTTGGGTCCATTTTTAGAGCTGACCTAAAAGTGCGTTGGACCAACGTTGCGTTCCCATAGACATACAGTTTTTATCGTGACAGATAATGGTATACATTTTCATATGATATCAGGCAATGTAATGTTATTCCATACCATATAAGGTAATGTCACATCGTTGCATTTCATATTAGACTATATTATATATGTTTAAGCCATATCAGATAATATTATATATATTATTATATATAATTGATACCATATCACATCATACCATGAAATACCATATCTTTCATGGTTTATGCTCATTTGATTTTATTGTGAGCAAGTGATTTTTACTCACGAAATAAAAATCTGAATCATCAATAGGAAAGACTTCTTATGACTAAAACCTAATAGTTATTGTTTTCCTTTCTTTTAAAGATTTTGTCGATATTATTTAATATTTATTGTATTCAGAGATTCATTTTATGGAAACAGGAGGCATTTGTATTTTATTTTCGATGTAATATAATTTTTGCAGACAAAGCATTTCGTTGTTTTGACAGATTGTTCATATTAAGAAACAATTATTCTTGTATGCAGATGAATCTATACTTTTGGAAAAACATGAAATTTAATGGCACACAGATACATTAAAAACTAGTTTATTCAAAGTCATGAACAAATGTCACTAAACTGGTAAATTAAATATCAAAACCAGAACCATGTACCTTTAAATATTTGGTTAGACAGTATCTATGTGTAACTTTTGGTGTTTGCGTATATCTTTCATATGACATTCATTTAAGAGTATGAAATACAACAGCATTAAGTAACCATGAAAAATGAGGCACTAAGACTGTATGTGTGTTAGATTATGATATTCCTGGTAATTCTCCGAGCCAAAACTTTATTTTGTCACTTCTAAAACTATTTCTGCAACGAAAGAAATGACAAAATTTAGGATATATTTGAAGGTGGACTCTGAGGGGAATTCATGGAATTCGACGGGACTCGACACTGAAAGGTAAATGTACTCATGGTTTCCAAATGAGTTTCGTGGTTGCAGAACTATAAAACTAGATGATACAAACAGAAAGGAAGGACAAAATGAGAGTACTATTACGTTTGATACTAGGCTTGAAGCAAGTATGTATGCCTGGCCTACAATATTAAATATCTTAAACTTTCATCAAAAAATAAATATCTCCTGTTCTATTTTTCAGTAGTTGTAAGTAGATACTTTTGTTATAGATATCATTGTCAAGAATTATGTTAAAACATGTTTTAAGTATATAAATTATGTTAATTATGTCTATGATTAGAGGATATGCCAAATGAAACAAGAACTATAACTTAAAATATGAAAAAAAAAAAACAAAAAAAAACAACAGGTCTCGGCATTGAAATGATAATATCAGTGTGATAAAATGACCAAGGGTTGACAACTCACAAAAGAAGAACAAAATAGTAAGGCGCTTTTCTTTACCAGATTTTAATGAAACAAAATTAAATTAAAAACAACATTTACAAAAACAAGAGAATATTACTTCTATCAACACACAATTAACGAAACACAATACACAACACGCAGGCTTTCCACAGTTATCTTAAGCTCCTTGAAATGTTCACACTTTATGTGCGCAAATCACAAATCACTAAACTGTATTCACATTAGGAATACAGGTAACGTTGTTCTATTTGTCCCTCCTGGTTATGGCTGTAAACATCTATGGCTAGGTGAACTCCCTAGTGTTCTGCGTCGTCCTAAGTACCGTCGACCGCAGTGTTTCCGGACGCCCGTTGTTTATATAACGATTACGTAACTCAACCCAATCTCCGGGTCGTCAACCATATGCATGGAACTGCCCTGTCGTTCATACAACGAATATATTGCGAACACTCTCACATAGCGGTGACCACCTGTGGGGTTCCTGTCGTCTATATGTTGGACCACGCCCTACATGCGTCCCAACTAAATACGGCTACAAATATATAAATGACTCAGATTTACTAATAACACAATGACTTACACAGCACGTCATTACATATAATTGTGCTAGCCAAATAACAATTCAAGGGTTCATTTACTTTACCATAACATGAATCTTCATCTTTTACACAACTCTCTTCAATTCAAAATCTTTCCAATCATAAAACAAGTATTGCTGAACAAAAGCTTATGTGTCCTCTCTCAGTGTATTTTAAATAAAGGAACATAATTTGATTATATATTTATAAAATTAACATATCAAAGTCTTGTTTTTAAATTCTTCTCAATATTACAGCGCTCAAACTACGTTCTTCAGATTCCTCAGCTTACATCCTAGTAAAACTAAAAACAAAACAGCAAATATGCTATTACAATTGTAGACTTTTTGTTTGACGAAAACAATTTATCAAACTTTAACTGGGTATTTAAAGCAAATTCCTACAGAATTAATACTTTTAAAACCTAAGCAGCATTTTTAAAACCCTTAAATGTAAAGAACTGTAGTAAAAAAACAGAACATACAAAATTGATAATAATAGTAATAGAACGTATCATTATCCGCATACAAATAATTTAAACACAACAACTCTAACATGGTCTTCGTGACATGACCCTCGTAGATTAACTTCGTATAGTAGTACATTAAACTGACCCCTGTAATAAGGCCAAACCTATGTTATTTTGTGACACACGCCCCCCTCACCCCCCCCCCCCCGGAAAATGTTTACACTTTTTTGCAACTACACAAAGTAAAGTACACATGGTACGTAACCTCTATACCATAACATGTTCCTCTTTACACTTACTCGTTTACCGATTACTATATACACCGTACACAGCTATAAACAACAAACTTCCGTAAATTTCTGTATCACTACTGGCGCATAAATGTCACTACGCATTTATAACTGTATTCATCCTACATCCAACTACATAGTCTACTCAAATAATCTGCACCCACATTGTCTCTTTCAGGGAATGTCCTAATCCGCATTCGATATGGTTATAGTGCAAACGTCCATCTCATCAATCTAGAATCGGCTATTTTAGACTTATTCAAATAAGTCAAAGGTTGGTGATCAGTCTCCAGGATAAATTCCTTTCTTACAAGTACCGGTGAAATTTTGAACACCCCAAACCACTACAAGACATTCTTTCTCAATTACTGAATAATTGCTCTCCCTGTCTAACAATTTCTTGCTCGCTTAAGCCACTGGTAGCTTCTAACCTTCAGTTTCCTGTAGCAAAACCGCCCCTAGTCCTACGTCTGAAGCGTCATTTCTGAGAATGAACTATTATCAAATGTGGCAATATCACTATAGGTGAACCTACCAAACATTTCTTTAATGTCTGAAATGCACTCTACTGACTCTCTTCCCATACAACTTTGTTTGTCTGTCCTTTCTTTGTAAGATTTGTCAAAAGAATTGCAATCGCATAAAAAATAGGAATGAACTTTCTGTAAAATCCTACTAAACCTAAGAAAAATCTTACCTGCTTCTTGGTCACGGGTCTTTCTGCTATCTGGATTGCCTCAATCTTCTCACTTACGGGTAACAACGTTTGTGACTCACAAATCACATGTCCCAAAAACTAACCCTAAACTAAAATTGCTTGGTCTAGCAGTCAATCCCACCACTCGTAGTCTGTCTTATATTTCACGCAACGCAACTACATGCTCTTCCCATGTACTCGTGTATATCAATATATAATCTTTCAAACTATCTGCGTAATCTAAGCCTTTCAAAACTTTCCTCATTAACCTATTGAACGTAATCGACGCTCACAATAACCCAAACGGCATCTTGTTAAATCTAAACAACCTTTTAAAATCTCAAATGACGTCTTTAGCCTGTTCTGTTAATCTGTTAAGGAAATTGCCAATAACCCTTGCTAAGATCTATCTTGGAGACATACTTAGCTCCCGACAACTTTGAAAATATTTCTTCTGTGTTAGGCACCTGTTCTGCATCGAACACTGTAACCTTGTTCAACTGTCTAAAATCTACACAGAATCTTATACTGCCATCTTTTTTCTGTTAATATAACTACTGGGCTAGAGTATGGTGCCTTGGAAGGTTCAATAACTGCTAAATCTAAGATTTTATCTACGCCTTATCTGCTTCCTATTCCTCTGGTATACTAGTGCAGTACTCACTACAGCTAATACACAATTATCCTCTTCTCTACCACTAACTCTTCTTTCATTGTATCGCTTAGGCATGTTGGCATGAAATGTCTTTTGCTTACCATCCATGCCGATCTTGTAATCCACCTCATTCATAACTTTCTGTACTGAGAAAGGTCTCTTCCATGTAATAACAATATGCTATGATTTGCAGGAAGTAATGCTAACACTTTGGTACCTTATCTAAACTTTCTTGGATTTGTCCTCCGGTTGTAGTATTTCTTTTGCCTTAATTTGGTCTTACCTAGTTGTTCTTGTGCCATCTTGCATGCCTCCTCAAGTCGTTCTCGCAAATCTACTACGTACTGGTAGGTTAACTTGATATCTACATTCCTCATCTAACCTGACCACAACTCTTCCAGTATACTGACCGGGCCCCTAACTGACCTACCATAGAGCAACTCAAATGTTGAGAACCCTAAACTCTTTCGTGGAACTTCCCTATATGCAAATAATGCTGCATTTATATACTTGTCCCATTCCTTGGGTCGTTCACTACACATACGTTTGAGCAATTGCCTTAACGTGCCGTTTAACTTTTCTACTATTCCGTTATACATGGGATGGTATTGGGTTGTAGTTAATTGTGTAAAGATATTAACCTACTTACCTCAGACACCAATTTTGACGTGAATTGTGATACCATATCCGTCAGCATCTCTTCTGGTATACCAAGTCTACAGAACATACCTACTCAGCTTCAGCTACTCTCTCTGTTTCAATACTCGGTAATGCTACCGCCTCAGGGTACCTAATTGCATAATCTACCATAAATAATATGTAACTGTTTTTAATGTCAGTCATTGGTTCGATAGGACCAACCAGATCTATAGCAACACGCTTAAACGGCGTCTCTATCGACGGCATGTTTCCTAAATGCACTATCTGTACTTTTCCTTTTAGCAATGTACGTTGACAAATATCACATAACCTACAATACCAACTGATATCTGAATTTACCCCTTGCCAAAAGAACTCCGCTAATACCCGGTCACTGGTCTTCCGTACTCCTAAATGACCCGCCATCAACGCCTCATGAGCTATCTTTATAACTGCCTCACGACAATTTTTTGGAACTACCAGCTGATATGATTTCCTTTGATCTACAGATTCATACATACGATACAAGAGCTTATTCCAAAAGACAAAACTGACTTTTTCTTCACCTTCACATGTCTTGAGCTGACCTTCCTTAGCCTTAATCCTAGTCTTTCCTAAAGTTTCTTCTGACATTTGCAAATCTCTGAATTCTACTTGGTAATATTCATAATCTTTCCTGGTACATTCAATTTCCTGTATAGCTTATTCTCCTGCATGACTTGAGCTCGGGTCTGAACAGCATTCAAAACATCTTGCGGATCAGGAAACTTCGCACCTTGAATGTTACCTAACACTAGGTCATACAATGGGGACTTCATACACCAAACCTCTGTCGTACCTTTATAATACGGCGGATTTGCATCTATCCTAGCTACTGGATAACACTGTTCGGATCCATAAACGAACCTACATCTTTCCTTTCCTAGAAACTGATGATCTGTAACTAGCTTTTATCTACTACGACACATGTAGCCCCAGTATCTCTCATACTATTTACTTTCTTACCATTTACTTCTCCCTCTGTTGTCGGACACCGTATATTCATGCAAGCTCCTAACTGTACAGAACTGTCACTATCCACAATACTTCTACAACTATTCGATCATTTCATACCACCTCGGTCTGACCCACGGTATCTTCCTTTGCCCCTAAACCTTTGATATCGACTACCTCTACTGAAACTATAACCTTCCCTTCATCTACCATGGCTACCCTATGCTGATTCCCTCGTTTTCTACAATCTGATGACTTATGGTGCCTTTGCAATAACTATATCTCCATTGAGTAAAATGAGTGTTACTTTCTCTTGGTGCACTTACGAACTGCTTTCTTGTCATCTCCGTCCTTTGATCTTTAGCCGACCTTTCCCGCTCTTTACCTTCACTTAACTTTACATTCTTACAACCACCCCTTGCTTCAGCAAACGTATCTGCCTGTGATGCCATTTCAATACCTGCAGTACACGGTCGTTCCTTCAAAAATAAGAACTATTTATTGCTTAATGCTAACAACTGATCCTTTAACAAATAATCAACTACACCATCGTATAATTTATCAACGTTATCTAATTAAAACCAACGTTCTAAATAATTCTTTGATCTCCTAAAAAATTGCACAAATGTCTCACCTACCTCTGGTTTAGATGTCTTAAATCGTTTCCATAATCCCTCTTCCGTCAGCTCAAAACGTTTTACCTTAACAAACTTTAGTTTGTCAAAATCTAATGCGTCTTAGGAGGTAATCTAGAATAAACATCTAATACATTGCCTTTTAACAATGCACTAAGGTGTAAATACCAATGCTCGACTTCCCAGTCTTGTGCCTTTGCATTTCTCTCAGGTCTAGACAGATAACTGTCCATGTTATCTTTACTTTCGTCAAACCATGACAATTTGGGACTTTTGACTTTGTTGTCTTTCAAAACGGGCTTACCTTTGCCGGCCTCAATCTCAGCTAGTTCCAATGCCTGTCGGTGTTGCAGTTGGGTCAACAATACTGCCCTTTCGTGTTCTTCTGCCTCCACCTTACGCTCTTTCTGTAACCTTTCCAACTCCGCCTGCCATTCCTGCTGCCATCGTTCACGTTCCTCCTGATGTCGTTTACGTTCCTATTCCCGTTCCTGCTGCTGTCGTTTCCTTTCCTATCCCCGTTTCCGTTCCTATTCCCGTTCCTGCTGCTGTCGTTTCCGTTCCTATTCCCGTTCCTGCTGCTGTCGTTCTCGCTCCTCCTTTCTCCGATCTCTTTCTTTAGCCTGTTACTCCCGAACAAAATATTCCAGGTCCTTACCTGTGTAACCCAACTTCTCGATATACTCCTTCAAACTAGACATGTTTATATGTAAATGCCAAAAGCAAACCTAATACTATATAACTAACCTTGCAATTCACCACATCATTCAACGCTAAACTTCACCATAACAATCCCATATACAACTCTACTATTTTAAACCCCGAAATCTGTTTAATACATGTCCTGTATCAAGCACATTACAACACCATGTACTTCTAGATACTTATGAATACTTTAACACAAATCACTTAAACCATGACCATTCCTTATGATACCTAGTACCTAATACATAACACATACCTATAGTACATAACAAATACCTATAATACATAACACAATACATGACACTACTATGTACACCTGTTGTGATACACCTTCACACTATAGAGTATGCGCCTCTTACTATTCACATGAAATATTTTTTAAAGACACACTGTGTTAATAAAGTTATTACGTCAACACGAATACCACAATTTAAACTAAAGAAAGTAAACACAAAAAATTAATTCAAAACCGGATCCCGCAAAGAAAATTCAGTCACTTTAACATGGTAAACTCCCTAACAGTACACCTGTTGCTAATTACCCTTAGCTTCCGCGCTTTACCACGGAACCGCTTTAGATGACACCGCTTCACTGTGTCTCATCATCGGGTAACACAAAATTGTCTCACCCCAAATGTGTGTCTTACTTGTTTAGCCCAGGTGTCAGTTACATGAGATCCACCATCCAGAGTCGCTTTTCTTTACAAGATTTTAATGAAACAAAATTAAATTAAAACAATATTTACAAAAATAAGAAAATATTACTTATATAAATACACAATACATAATACGCTGGCTTTACACAATTATGTATAAGCTCTTTGAAATGTTCAGTCAAATTATACTTTATGTGCGCAAATCACAAATCACTAAACTGTATTCACATCATGAATACAGATAACGTTGTTTTATTTGTCCCTTCTGGTTATGGCTGTAAACATCTAGGCTAGGTGAACTCCTTAGTGTTCTGCGTCGTCCTAAGTACCGTCGACCGCATTGTCTCCGGATCCCTGTTGTTCATATAACGATTACGTAACTCAACCCAATGTCCTGATCGTCAATCATATGCATGGAACTACCCTGTCGTTCATACAACGAATATGTGGCGAACACGCTCATATAGCGGTGACCACCTGTGGGGTTCCTGTCGTCTATATGTTGGACCACGCCCTACATGCGTCCCAACTAAATACGGCTACAAATATATAAATAACTCAGATTTACTAATAACACAATGAATTACACAGCACGTAATTACATATAGTTGTGCTAGCCAAATAACAATTCTAGGGTCCATTTAGTTACATCAGTACACATACATAACATAATCTTCAAATTAATTTAAATAACAATTCTAGGGTACATTTAGTTTTACAGCGCACAAACTACGCTCTTAGATTCCTCAGCTTACATCCTAGTAAAACTAATGGCAAACAGCAAATATGCTTTTACAATTGTAGACTTATTGTTTGACGCAAACAATAATTTACCAAACTTTTAACTGGGTATTTAAAACAAATTCTTACAGAATTTAACTTACCCAAATTAGAATAAAACATTATACAAAATATAAACTGTACTTACACATACTCCGAAATGTATGGTTCAGCATTCAACGCGCTCTCATGATGCATATGTATAACTGACACCCTTTCTCTTGAAAACCCCAATTCATATATACTAATTTGAGCACGTTTACCATGTTTCCCTTTTGAAAATCGAGCATCTCGAGAAACAGTAAACAACGAATTTCCATGCCTAATGTGAATCAGAGATGGTCTGATATTTAGGCCGTACTTAAAGAAACATTTGGTTTATACAATGTATTGATCTAAAGCAAAAGGTCAAAACTCAAGAGCAGGCTCTTAAAGATTTCTTGAAGAAAAAAAATGCAGAGCAAATGCTGAATGACCAAGACAGTCTTGAAGACTATGTAATGGTTCATGAATTTAAAATTACTCTGCAAAAATCGGAAGTAATCACAGTGAAAATCAAAGCATAACTTTTATCATACAAAAATACTGTGGTATGAGAGGGGGTGCAGTGACCAAAACCCACAACTCTCTGTTGCGTCATTTTGGAGTTACTACCCTTGGTAAATTTTCATACTTAAATTTTTCTGGGCCGTAACTCAAAAAGTATAAAAGGTCTCAAGATAAAACTTCATATGTGGATAGACCTCAATAAAATGGGTCATCGGAGCTAGCGGGGCATACAAAATCAGGCTGGTGACAGAGAACAAGATAAAATGCAAGGTATGATTTCACAGATGATGTTATATTGCAATGCAAAGGTTACAACTTGGTACTCCAATTTGACCTTTCAACAAAATGTTAACCAATTGATAGAGATAAATGTAAGAAGACTATCAGTGATGGTGATGTAATACCCTCAGAAGTTTTTGCTATGCAGTGCATGCGTGTGGTTAAGCTAACCAATAATAGATATGTAAGCATGTACTTGCAAGAATGTATCAGAAGTTTGTGCCCCTTCAGAGCTCTCAATCTGCTTTTTTGAGAGCCGATATGGGGCACCATTACCCTGGCCAAGACGTATGCTTCTTATGTTTTTTCCTCCTCCATTCTTAAGCAAACCCCGCCTACAAACGTAAATGTAATATTTCACATAAATAGAAAGAATGGTCAAGTGGTAGATTGTTGTACTGTATACCACTTGAGTTCCATTTCAGTTTTACCCCAAAAAGTTGCTAGACAGGAATTATTTTGTACAATTTTATCAATTATTGTACAGCCACGGAAATAAAAGCGTAAACGGTCGCATGTGTTACCCACCAAGTTGACTTATCGCGTACCTTGACAGACACAACTTAAAAGTTGTGTGGCGAGTTAAATAATTTGATTATTAAAGATGCTCCCCGAATAAACGCTAGTTCCAAAACGGCTTTTTTTTTAATATTTCTTTCAAATATGTGTTTTCAACTAAATATTATAATACAATATTACAAAAGGAAAAAAAACAACATATGTATGACAAAGGACAGTAAGAAAGCATCAGAGATTATGGAGTTTGTGTTTTATGAGTATCAAGAATTGCACTTCTGCACATCAACTCAAGTTATACTCCGGACAAAATTGAGATATAAAAATTAACAAAGGGCAATAACTCCTATATTATGCAAAACTGAGTTGCGGCTCTTCAACACTGCACTTCGCCTTTTTGATATCTATCTACCTATGATGTTTCATGTTGATAACTCTTATACTTTTTGTGTTATGCTCCGGACAATCTTTATATATGAAAAATTATAAAGGGCAATAACGGGCAATAACTCAAAATAATGCAAAATAGAGTTGTAGGTCTTGTACACTGCAATTCTCCTCATTGATATCTATCTACCTATGAAGTTTCATGTTAATACCCCTTATATTTGTTTTTGCTATGTTCCGGACAAAATTCAAATATGAAAAATAACAAAGGGCAAAAGCTCCAAAATAATGCAAAACAGAAGTTTCTTGTACACTGCACTTCTCCTCATTGATATCTATCTACCTAGAAAGTTTCATGTCGATGCCTCTTATAGTTTTTGTGTTATGTTCCGGACAAAATTATGACGGACGGACAGACGGCCAACAAAGCGGCAACGTTCCTAGAAGCTAGCATCAGAAGAATGGACAAATGGAGGAAAGCATCACTATGTTTTGTATTAATTTGTGTTATATACTCAACAACTTTTCTAATTGGTCACCTGATAATTTCATCAAAACATCACAAGGAAAATAAGTGTATGAAAATCTAATGTATTTAAATTAAAGAACTGTTTATTACAAAATAGAAATCATAGGTTTAATTCACGATGTTTTTGTTGGCAAAATCCATGTATACCTCAAGGTTATGTTCATGGTAACTCAATTGTGATGGTTTACCATCAATATATTCACCAGTATTGAAAAATATCAAAATCAAAGGGTGACCAATTAGAAAAGTTGTTGAGTTTATAATAGACCCGACAGTAGTTGACATGACGTTACAAGCGATATTGATTTGTAACTCACAAGGCAACATATGTCAACGATTCTATTGAAATGGTAACGTTTATGCTTTTATTTTCACGGCTGTAAAAAGAAATGACGGTATGATCATACAATTTCATTCACACATCTCGCTATAGTAAACTGAAATAGTGCATGTGGACAAAAACAATATTAACTTGCATCAATATACACCTTTAATATTTATGCATATTATATAGCAGTATGGTATTTGAATCATATTTTATTGTAGAAATGTAATAAATATAAAATATTAAATAATTATGTATTTTATGCAAAATCCCAATGGAAATTTCTTATATCCAAATTCAGTCATATTGTGAATTTTCCTGATAGAAAGGGCACTGTTCCCTTCCTCGTATTGTTTGGACAACATGCCTTTTTTTCCCATGTGCACTTTTGCGAGATAATCTTAACCATTCCCAATGAAGAAAAGAAATTTGACAATCCATTCTTGTTCCCATTTGATGTAGAAGGTTTATCTACAAAGTGGAAAATTGATAGGAAATTTGAATAAATGAAAGACTTTTTTAAGCATGCATTATTTGTTTCAGGTCCAAATCAAGGTTTTTGTGAAACAAAACAATGGTGTACATATTGCCACACAACAGTATTATGTGAAGGTAAGATAGAGCTGAAGAAAAAATATTTGTCATGGCAATGAATAAAACACTGCATATTCAAGTGTTGAGAATATTAACAAATAAAACTGAGTTTATCTTGAAAAAGTGTTTTAAGGCAAGAGAAAAATGCTTAATATATATAATTTGCAAAAAATGAAAATTTGTGATTTTCATGTAAATTACAAATATCTGCAAAGCGCACATTTATCATGTGTACAATGTTAATGTTAAACTTTCTTTGTATTGGGAAGAGAAAAGATCACAGATCAAATTCTAATGTACTGTATTTTATCATTTTGTGAAATTGTATTCTGTGCTTGACAGAAATAGTTATTCAAACCAACGCAAAGCATGGGTGAAACAAGCAGTGAGTATTACTTCTTCAGTAAAACACTTTCATGTCATAAAATCCACCATTCACTTGGAACCAGTGACAGTTGTGGACTTGTGATAAAAAAAAAGAAAAAGAAAACTCAGTGAATGATAATTTTGAAGAATCTGGAATTAATCTTGTTGTGTTTGAGATGTTTCTGTCAAATATCTATTTGCCCTGAAGATGTGATAAGATGTAAATATATTTTGATAACTTATTTATCTGATAATCATTGTTATTTCTTTTCAGATTGCAGAAACCAGATATGGGTCTATACTCTCATTTGATTTCGAAGTCGGACGTTGCTGAATGATGAAATTATTTTGCAACATGTTATAAACGTGTGTGTGTGTGTGTGTGTGTGTGTGTGTGAAGCCTTATTTACTCTTACAATTATAAAAGAGATCAAAAGATCAAAATATTTAAAAATTAAAAAAAAAAAAATCAAGTTTAAACACTTTAATATTCTTAAAAATAATTTGTCAATCACTTTTCTAAGGTATATTATTTTTTTTTCTATATATAAAATCTTCATATATTCAAAGGTTTAGTTCAATCTTATTTCATGTAATTTTAATGTTACATCATTTAGAAACAATGATGTGAATACCTACAAATCAAATATTAATAAAAATTTAAAATTTTGCTTATGTAAAAGTATATTGATGGCCTAATAAAAAAGAAATGAGGTTGACAATAGCCATGTGTGTCTGTGTGTGTGTGTGTTTTATTGTGTAATAAAGATTATTACATAGATAGATAATTTATAGGAAATTGTAAACTTTCACAACGCCCCTCATTGAATACACTTACTGCAGATTTGAATTTTGTATCCGTTTAAAATGACGCAGTTACAGTGGCTAAAACAGATAAAAAGTGTGTCAAGCATCTGTCAAGTGTTTCTCTTTGAGATATTGCTTTAAAACTTGAATTACATGTTTATTTCGATAGTTTAAACTATTTGTTTTACGTCGATTGGGAAACAAGTTCTTGCAACTTATACTTATCCCTCTCAACGTTTCCTGGGTTGGACCAGTACTTTGCGCCTGGGAAGATCGTGAATAATTCTTGCCTCCAACGGGGTTCCAATCCACAACCTTCGGATCCGTAATCGGATACGTTACCACTGGATCACGGCGCCCTCAATTTATTTCGATAATACAGAGATTCTCATTTTGCCTTTAGTTGCAACCGTTTTTTTTATTAACAAGGAATGTTACTAAGGTGAAGCTCTTTCATAGTTGTTCAGAGAATGATTCCATACAGAACTCTGGTTGCCATGGCAACGAAAAAAATATAAAAAAAATTGAAAAATCTTATCTCCAAAACTACTGGCAAGATTTCAAAGTTATTTGGCACAAATTTTCCTTGGGTCACTCTCTACCAAGATTGTTCAAATTTTTTTGATCCGTTGAAAAACATGGCCGCCAGGGGGCGGAGCCCCTTTCCCTTATATGTATATAGTACTAACTTCAAATATCTTCTCTTCCAAAAGTTATTTTGCACAGATGTTCTGTTGGTCACTCTCTACCAAGATTTTCAAATTATTTTGATCCGTTGAAACCATGGCCACCAGGGGACGGAGCCCATTTTCCTTATATGTATATAGTAAAATATTAAAATTTCTTCTTGGCCTTAAGTACTCACTCGATTTATGGCTGGCAGAGGGCAGAGCTTATTTTTCACCATATCATAAGATATTTGCTGTTTCTTTTCCTCCCACTAATACCTGAATCTCAGGTGAGCGACAAGGGCCATCATGGCCCTCTTGTTTGACTGTACATACAACTTTGTCATTGTGATTGATTTTTCTGGTCGTCTAATATTTATCACTGGATTTGCACCATATTTCTGCAAAAATTTGCTCATTATTCTAGTAAATGTTTTTCTATTTGTGTTATGAAAATATTGTGCTTTCTTGTATATTCATATGACAACACTCTTGCAATGTTATTCATTTTAGCCTTTCTGTTAAATATTGAGTAACGATTGGGATACTTATCCTTTTTTATTTCCAAAATGCTAAATTTGACAGAACAAGCTGTGACATTTGTGCTGAGCCAAATATATGCAGTACTTATATTAGATTGAATAAAATAATCCTTATTTAGCTTTATCCATATAAAATCATTTTAATCTGTTTCTAGTATATGTATATATATAAAACACAAATGACCTTAAGGAAACGTCTTTTCCTTAACTCAACATAGATGTGTATATGTAACTGGTTATAAAATCAGTTACTTAAGTATGATCAACTAATATATCTTTTTTTTTAGTTCTATGCAGGCATTCTGTGATATCAAAAGTGTCACGACGAAGGGAGATAAGTCGGTTAATCTTTATAGGCAGGCTCTTTTTCTTCTTTCGAATACATTTTTGTGTCCTTATTTTCTGAGTAGGTATTATAATAGCGATTTTTTGTCGGTTACTTTTATTTAGACATGGATTCAAATGAAATTTGGTTTTATGTAATAAGAATTATTTTCATTCATAAGGAAAAGGCGTTTTCTTAAGGTCATTTTTGTTTTACCAAATCATAATACACTTTGAGTTTAAAACTGTTTTATACCAGGTAAACTGATACCCAGGATGAATGTACAAAGTCAAATTAATAAAGAAAAGAAAGGGTTTGTGTTTTAATTCATAATAAAATATTGTACACAAAATAATCTTGTTAGATTTATACACATACATTAGGAGCGATGTTTTGCTTTATGAGTCATGCGATCCAGGTGAACACACATGGGATTTCTCCTTTCACACGAGTAGCTGAAAACTTCCTGGTATGACCCGACATTCCAGAGCACTCCATCTCTTAATGTTGCGTGCGTAGATATAGAGAAGTCTGGGTGTGTGGTCCCCTTACTTTTCGATACTTGCGGAGGAGGGGACCGGGAGTCTGCACCCCCCTCCCCTTGAGATTTGTTTTCTTCTTTTCTTCTGCATATCATTATTCTCTGTTATCATTTGATAATTTTAAAACACGCTATGTATAACTCGTCTATATGGTGCACGGCGTGTTTTACTTGTAAAGAATCTGTCTTCACGTAATCGGTACAATTTGGCTTATGTGTTTACAAACTGCTTTTTTAAAATGCAGTGTTCATCGACGTATCTTTAAATCCTTCAATTTAAATGTTATTATCATTTGTACAATTAACATATCCCTTGGGTATATCATGAATCATTCCATGAGAAATTTAGCGAAATTTAAAAGATTTTATAGCAGTTTTATAGCGTATACCATCACAAGACTTGCATAAGTATTTCAAAACTGGGTTAGATAGAATGAAATCAATATTTTCTATGGAATGTGTGGCTTGAAACTTCTTTTATCGCGTATATGTTTTCTTTGAATACATCGAAAGAAAAGGAACAAAGAAACCAAAATACTAAAATTCATGCATTAAGGTCCCATCAGCTTAAACATTTAACAGCAGTTAGTCCTTTTAATTCTTCTTTTTTGTAAATTAAACTCGGTTGATTTGATTTGATTTAATTTGAATTATTTAACGCCATTTTATGTCATCAAGAGCTTACAGATCACATAGTATGGTAGAAAATACTGTATACACAAAATAATGTAGCCAGAATTATACATATATTTTATTGATAACAGTTATTTGTATGATCAAGTATATAACGACCGACAATCACAGACTCCAGTTACCTTCAACCGATGTATGTCACGGCAGCACATATGACCATATTGCGCTAGTGTAGTGTTCCATGCAGTGCGCGTTGTAAAAGGTTTCCTCTTGGAGGTAGGTATATTATATATATCTCTCTTAAACAAAATGTGTCAACATAACAAAAAGGTGTCACGTGTGATAGCGGTATTACATTGCATATTGCATATAAGTTTGCGTTGTAAAAGTAACATATACAAGATTATGCTACATATTATGACGCAAGCTCCCAGATAACGGTGACTATGAGCACACTACGCCTGGAGTCGGCGACAACAATCGTACTATATACATGTTACACGATACGCAGTGAAATATACGTCCGTTTATTAAATTTTCTAACAAATATTGGGTAAAAATAATTTTAAATTTCAAAGCCTACCTAAAAAGAGTCCTGCTGACGAACTGTTGGCCCTGTTAACGTTTTATTTATCATGAATTTGAATGTGATATGATATTTTTTTATTTTTGATAGGATGAGCCATTTGGCATACTTACGTTGTCTGGTCAAAGTGAATTATTAATTATTTAAAGTTCTGCATCTTTAACATTTTCTCTAATTGGTCCAAAAACACTTCCCGTACGTATTTCTAGCAGAGATATAAGATGTTGAAGTTGGCATATTTAAGGGGTATCGTCTGCTAAATGTAACAGTTAAACTGTTCTTCTCATCCGAAATATTTTGTGTGAAATAATTTTACTGAATGCATTGAATTTGCCAAATAGGATTTGAGGTTGAAATTTAGTTCATTAATCGAAACGACAGTTTAAAATTTAATTTTTTTTTTTGATTTTTAAAAGAAGTGGAAATAACTTTAGACTTTCACAGAATTTGGTATTTATTTGAATTCTTACATTGTGCCAAGACATTTGTATTATCAAAGTAGCATCACTGAGGTGGTGATATACTTTGACGAACTTTATTACATGTAAATTCAAATATAAATATTATTACATAATAATCTCATAAGGCAGTCTTAAGTCTGTTTTGTCCAGTCTTAAGTCTGTTTACCAGAAACAGTTTACATTTTGGAGAAGCTACTACATGTATTAACTTGTTCAATATTCAATTACTGATTTCAGATAGTGTAAATAAGTACAGACTATGTGACCTTTGTTTCAGTTGAGTAAGGTTGGGAATTTGCGTTATTAGTTTGAAGTGATACGGTGGTGCTCCCATTAATTTTGCATTTGTGTCTGTTTCGATAAGTGCTTATTCTTTAAACACTTAGTATATTTTACTCAAATGACTGTATTGTGTGCATGGAGTACCATGTTTGCCAGATTCATGTTTTAATAATACATTCTGATTTTGTTTTGAATTTCACTCTTGAATTACTTTGAGTGTGTTCATGTCACTTTGAGTAAATATGGCTCAGGCAGATACAACTGCTGAACTCCATAATATCCAGCAAGCAGAATTACAGCACTTTGTAGAGCAAGTACAGAGATCTGGTAGGTATAGTGTGACCCCATACCCTACAAGTACCCCCACGACCAAGAATCATGCAAGGCGTTCTGTGCATGACACTCCTACACCTGTTAGAGAGTACGAGAGACAAATTTTGGTTCCTATACAGAACCTGTTCCTCTACCAAAACCACCCTATCCTTTCCCCCTGCAGCATATCCAGTTTGAATCCCCTACTAAGGCAACCCATGTACATATTCCTAAATTACCACAATAAGCCTGGAGGATGTGAATTGGAATTGTCTTTTATGTTGTGGCTTACATTCTATTGTAGGCTATTCGGAATAGTTTAAAGGAGAAGACCCGCACTGTTCTTTTGCATTTAGGAGAATGGGCTTCAATTTCTGAGATTATTGTTGAACTGAAAGCTATCTACGGCAATGTTGCCACTTCAGAAGGGCTCAAAGAGGAGCTTAATAGTTAAGACATAGACCGTCATACCAAAAATGACATGTTGAGGAAGCGGCTGTGGTCAGGTCTTCTTGACAGCGATTTACGGAATGCTACTCGGTGTAAGTTTAACCAAGTTTAACATACAAAAAAATAATATTAAATTAAAAAGGACTCATTGTTGTCACATGTTTAAAAGTTTGTGTGTTTTTTTTTAATTTCAAAAAGGGGGAGGGGATAATAGTTGCAGCACTGGAATACAATGCAGCATGGACTAATCAATGAAAGAGTGATATATTTATTGCGAACTGCATACTAGAATATAAGAAATTCTACAGGAATTTCAAA
>CM037779.1:55295189-55337567 GCA_021229015.1 Solen grandis
TTGAAAGTTCAAACCTCAAAAAAATACTTGCAGATGGGGGTTTAGGTCTACGAAAAACCTATCCATTTTTTGTTAGAGATCGGGATGAAGAATTCTGTTTACTGCAAATTATTTAAAAAGACATATACGAACAAATATATGGGGTGGCGAACTTAATAAAATGCACGGTTTGTCCTCTAGAAACGGTCAAATTTCCCACTAAATTTTAGGAATAATCAAAATTTCAAAAACATGGTTTTTGTCGCTCCTGACTTTATTTTTAGTTCATTCTTCATGATATTTTCACAAGTTATGTTGTTATGTTTGAAATGACCCCACAATTAAGAAGTTAAAAAAATGAAATTTGCAAGGTAAAGGCCCATATTACGATTACTGTGTTTTTATTCGGCTCAAAATAGCTCAAAAACAAAAAATATTTTATTGAAAGTGTATGAAAAAAAGTTTTAGTTCTTGAAGAGCTCTTTCCAGTGATGTTTAGTTTTTAAAGAATGAACTAGATTTCGTCATTTTACGGCAGCCCAAATTTTGATCCTCTTTAGAACAATTGTAAATCAGGTTTTATACTTCAAATTTTGATATATAAGGAATAGAATGTTTGACTAGTGCGACTTGTATACTTGATTGAACCATTTGCTGCATTGCTAGGTACCTAATAGAAAATATTTACTCAAGTTTGTTTCTCGTTTTGCCGCTAGGGGGTGCTTGGCTTTAAATCACTCTTTATAACTGAAATAATTGAAGTCTGATTTTATGCAATTTTTTTGCATTCTGTTTCTTGGTGACATCAATTTGAAACAACACTAAAAATCAAAGCGATATTTCATGAAAATGATAGTAATTCAATGTAACATTAGTCTGTAATAGTGTTGAGTTGCATAATACATTGTCGCGTGTTATTTTAAACTGTTGTTTGTCGTTTGCAATTCTTGTTTATCGAGTACAATTGTAGTATGTCGCCATCATAAAGCAACACACACATATAACGTTGCAGTACCCGAAGTCCGTAAAAAAGGTTTTCAAGTTTGCGACTACATAACACACAGGTAATACTTAAAAGTGTTCTTCATGTTAAAAAGTCTGCTTAAACATTGCGACAAAAAAGTTTGAAAGATCACTGTTAACAGTATTCAACAAGCCATTGAACGAAGAAATATGTTTTTTGAAACATGCGACTCGTGAACTGAATGGAATTGCTTTCGTGAAAACTGATGATATCGCGACTACATAACTGACAGGTAATACTCAACAATATTCTTTTGGGCAAAAAGTCTGCTTAAACATTGCGACAGAAATGTTTGACAGATCACTGCTAACAGTATCAACAGGCCATTGAACGGAGAAATGTTCTTCGAATCATGCAACTCGTGAACAGAAATGAATTGCTTTCGTGAAAACCATTGATATCACGACTACATAGCTGACAGGTAATACTCAAAAATATTCTTTTGGGTAAAAAGTCTGCTTAAACATTGCGACAAAAATGTTTAAAAGATCGCTGTTAACAGTATTCAACAAGCCATTGAACGAAGAAATATGTTTTTCGAATCATGCGACTCGTTAACTGAGGTAAATTGCTTTTGCGAAAACCGATGATATCGCGATAGCGATTCTAGTTTATTTTTGTTTTTTCCTCATTGTGCTTGCGAGGGCCTATGTGGCCAAGAGGGTAAAGTCGATGACTTTAACACTCACTCAGCCCCTTTTTGCGTTGGTTTTGAATCCCGGCAGGGTCATTCGGATTTTCATGTGAGGAAGCCTCCCAGCTGGCTTGCGGTAGGTCGGTGGTTCAACCCGGATGCCTCCTTGCATTCGGGGTCTTCCTCCACCTGTAATTAGCTGGACGTCGCTATATGACTGAAATACTGTCAAAGTGATGGTAAACTAAAAAAAATAGTCAAATAGTAATTGTGCTTGCATTTCTTTAAAAGTTCTTGTCAGCTGCAGTGCAGGTGAGGCTGCAGATGCGACTGCGACAGCCTTATCTGCATTGTTAAATACAATCGGGACCATTTGCTTCATGCAATGTTTGCAAATAATTACATATTGTTTATATATACTCTATTTTTGTTACTGATTTAAATTAATATGTCTAAGTGTGACAAAAAATCGATGAGCATACAGCTTTTAAGAAAATTTGAAACTTAATTCTTAGTTTCAAAATGGCCACCTCCATCATAAATGTTATTTATTAGATTATTAATGAAGACAAGGAAGCAAAAAATAAACTATGACAACATAATTTAAAATGGGGGTATTAATTACTTCCAGTTATAGTTCTACATTCTATATATGCTTTGGTACTTATGTCCCTCTAGAATATTCCCTCTTTTGAGCTAGAGAAAGTAACTATAGACCCCCTTTTTTCAGACCAATTGTACATTTATTACTGCATTTTAGGTCAGTTACATTGTTATAGCCTGTCTTTCTCACATGTTAAGTACTGTCAAACACTGCCTCAGAACATTTTAGTTGTGATGGGAGTGGGGGGAGTGTATCGCCCTGTACCTCACACATATCTTGTCCGACACAGTTTCAGAAAGATAAGGGGTGTGATGGGAGGGTGTATCGCCCTGTACCTCACACAACATGTCATATCCAACACAGCCTGGGAACGTTAAGGGGTGTGATGGGAGGGTGTATCGCCCTGTACCTCACACATCATATCTTGTCCGACACAGTTTCAGAAAGATAGGGGTGTTGGGGGGTGTTCCCCTGTACCTCATCATATCCAACCCACAGTTCAAAGATAAGGGGTGTGATGGGAGGGTGTATCGCCCTGTACCTCACACAACAATGTCTTGCCAACACGTTCAGAAGTTAGGGTGTGATGGGAGGGTGTATCGCCCTGTACCTCACACAACAATGTCTTGTCTGCCTATGTCGATGTTTGGGTTATAAGAGGAAATCTACAATATCATTATACCTGAAGCTGCAAGGTTCAGGATCTTGATTCTTAGATGAAGATTAAAATAGTATTATCATAGATATATTATTATGTACATGTTATGTTTGTTCAAGTTAATAGTTGGCTGATATCAAAAATAAAGGATCAAGGAACTTTTGGATTGCCCATTCAAGCATCTGGATTGGCATTTTAGTTTACCTTGTACAATTTTAGTTTTTTTAGCATTGGGCAGTGTATTTATTTTAAGTCTTCTCAGAAACTGATAAATATTCATTTAAATCTGGCTTTGAAATATTAACAATCACACATACAAAATATCAGACATGCACCCAAGTAGTTTTGATTGAATTGGTTCATTGGAAAGTATGGCCTAACAAGAAACTGTACCTGTGTGTAAGACTTTCAGAAACTAAAACTGATAATAATCATAACATATTAGAATGGCACACAATAAGTTATTTATTCACTGAATTAATTAAGTATGATCTTCTTGGGTAGAACCAGTACAACCAACAGGCTTGGGGTAATTAAAAAGGTAATGTGTATTGCATTGAAATGCATTACATTTTTCAAAGTATTGTTTGTGTGTAATACAAGAAAAATTATTGCATGTTATTACAGTGTCGGCCAGGGTGGGGATGGATTTCTACCAACTGAGCTTGCAAGGGCTATTAATTTAACCTGACAGTTTTTAAACAATATCCGAACATATATATATATGGTAGTGTTAAAGGTTGTTTTTTTTTGTTGTCTTTTTTTAATTTGGATATTCTCAGACTCAATAATGTTTGTGCATAATTAACAGTAAACATTTGTTTTATTCAGCTGCTATAGAGAGGTATTATCGCAGTACAAAGGAAAATGACCAGTGATGAGCGTCCGGCAATACAGTCCAACAAGAAGAAAATGGCTGGGTTTGAGAGAAGAAGAAGGGTATGCTTCTTTAAAGAGTTTAACTGTGCAGTGTTTCCTTGTATTGTTTTTGCTCACCTCCTTGTCAGAGTAGGAAGTGTTGTGGAAGCGACTTATGGTCCTCTTCTTTTTTAAAGTGTAAGGTCCAGAATTTATTAGCTATTTGAATATACAGTAGTTGTTCAGAAAGCTACAGAAATGAAATCTTATTAATTCGTCCATATTGGGATTTCTGACATCTATGACCAGCATATGCTCAGAAAACCTGTGCAGCAAATGCTAGTAAGGGTCAACTAACCACTAACCAGACTGCTTCTCACACAATCTGGGCCTATGAGACATACTACAGATTTATCTCCGAATATAGACTCAGTTTTCAGGGCTTTTTTCCGAAATTTGGGAAGGGGCCTTAGCCTTCTATTTTGGGAAATTGAAACGCGATTTCGGGGCGTTTTGGGAAAAAGGTAGACTCAATTTACATGTATACACAGTAATATTCTAACAGTCTTATGAATCTTAAAGAATCAAAACGAATTGATATAACAACTAGACATAAAACAGAGCTGTCTTTGGTTCAAATCGCTGCACTTTTTAAAATGGTACTAATGTCCATAAACAATCTTCCTCCTTGGTGTCAACACCAAGACTAGCACTAGCTGCAAAAATGTTTTGGCATTCACCAGGTAGAGCCAAATCCCTTAAGTTGGAGGCAGATTTTTTAACAAGTGGCTCCAATATATTTTTGTGTTTATATATGCTTTAGTTGAAATGTCAAATGCACATTCATTTGGTACATTATATTTCAAAATAAATAATTCAAAATAAATGGTGATATAATTATTATATAAAATACTTTTAAAAAAATTAATATCAATATGTTTAAATATTACATGTATAAAAGACTAATAATAAATCAAAAGTGAAATTTAAAAAAAAAATGAGTATGTTATGTTTGGGGGACGTTTCATTTTGGCTACGTTTTTGACTTTTTCCTTAGCAATAAGGAATTGGTTATTTAACATCAAGGTAAATAACTGATGTGTTTATGTATTGAAAACTTACTTGGTGAACCGAACAACTGATCTAAATGTTTTAAAAAGATAAACAAGCAATAAAAATGCTAATGTATCTTTGCAAACAGCCGCCATTGACTGAGATGATTGCGCAACTTCATAACAACTCTCTAAATGAAGGTAAAACAATAGTCAGTAGAAGGTGTGACAAATGATAGTCGTCCAATAAAATCCGAGTATTCCACATTGAGCCTTAGAATGCGTGTTGATTGGGTCATCGAACAGCAGGTGCTTTACTTTAAGTAGTATGCGGTGTAGAGTGACGTATAATTTTGTGCATTACGGAAACAACTGCATTACTGTTTTTTTATCTGTATTAATGAATATTCGCTTATAGGTTTAAGGAGAAAAATAGTTGGAACATATTGGGAATTATATTTTATTTTATTGTGGGTTCGAATCCCGGTAGGGACTTCAGATTTTTCATATGAGGAAGCCTTCCAGCTGGCTTGCGGTAGGTCAGTGGTTCTACCCGGGTACTTCTGTGTACTCGG
The DNA here is from genome assembly GCA_021229015.1 of Solen grandis. Taxonomy (NCBI): domain Eukaryota; kingdom Metazoa; phylum Mollusca; class Bivalvia; order Adapedonta; family Solenidae; genus Solen; species Solen grandis. The sequence goes on from CM037779.1 coordinate 55,300,574, forward strand.
GGTCTTCCTCCACCTGTAATTAGCTGGACATCGCTATATGATTGAAATACTATTGCAGCGATGGTAAACCCCAATACAACAACACGACAACAACATATTGTTTGTATGATCTTAAAGATTAAACCTATAGAAAATGAAGAAATTTTGTAATACATGGGAAGAGGAGCATTTGAAAATTTCATTAACTTTTTCTTGTTTTACATGTCCATATTTTCCATCAAATTCTTTTGAAACTTGCACTGATTGTTTGTATCATTATAAACATAAATCCTATATAAAATGATAAAAAAATAATTTGCAGTGCTCCGTTTAGATCTACCTTCAGAAGTTGTGATTCCTTTAATAATGGAATAATCAACCATGGCAAGTAAGGAAGTTCGATGATTTGAAACTACATGTACTGAAGTGTAGAGTTGTGAAATCATAAAGTTGACAATTTTTAGCCCTTCGTCCGTCATGCGACATCAACAATTTGGCTTGTTAACACTCTAGAGGCCATATTTTTAGGCCAATCTTCATAACATTTGGTCAGAATGTTTGTCTCCATAAAATCCTGGACAAGTTTGAAATTGGGTCATGTGGGGTCAAATCTTATAAAAACCTTGTAAACACTAGAGGCCATATTTTTAGGCCAATCTTCATGAAGCTTGGTCAGAATTTTTTTTCTCCATAAAATCCTGGACAAGTTCGAGATTGGGTCATGTGGGTTCAAAAAGTAGGTCATGAGGTCAAATCTTAGAAAAACATTGTTAACAGTCTAAAGGCCACATTTTTGGCCCAATCTTTATGAAACTTGGTCAGAATGTTTCTTTCCATAAAATCTTGGACAAGATCGAATTTGGGTCGTGTGGGTAAATTTAAGTTCTTCACTGGACTGTGTTGGTAGTCATTAAGTGACATTTTGTAAACATTTAAGTTCAAATTTACTTAAATGTTGGTAAATTTAAGTTCTACATTTGACTGTTTTGGTAGTCCGTAAATTCAATGATATATGACATTTAATGGAATGTTGTATTGGAAGTAAATGTACAGTAAATTTGGGAATTTGATAAAAAATTAAATGCTTACTAAATTCCAAGTAAATTTGCTGATTTAAGTACAATTAAATTCACTTTCATGTGCTTGCATTCCAAATGCAGGTGTAGTTTACTTGGCATTTAATTTCCAAGCAAATCCCAAATTTCGTGCAGTGATTGCATCTGATATCGCTATACATCCAAAATGATTAAATCCAAATATGATTTTTGTGGTTCGTTCTACACGAAGTATTTCACCTCTGTATATGACAATACTCTTTTATATACTGCATATGAAATAAAATCATCGTTCCAAACGTCTCTTAGAGATATTAAAAAGGAGCCCTCCTTTGAAGATTTTCAATTCAGTGACAATGGTCATTTTCTTCATTATGATTATTCAATGGTTTGAATATTAGGAAACGGGTCCATATTATCAAGAAAATATATCAACTCTTAACTTAACAATTTAATGGTAGGGCGCATTTGAAAGCCACTTGTATTTATTCCTCAGGCTGGTTTGCCTCTCGGCGTATAAGAGTAGTTCCAGGATTGACTGACCACGATTTAACTTTCCTCCACCGGAATCTTAAAACGGTTTCAAATGATCCCCCTTTTTGTCGGTTTAAATTAAAACTTAAACTTATAATATATATAAATATAATTTGTATTATTGATGTTTCTGGGTTTTCTTTTCCTAAATTAAATTTATATGAGCTTAAGATCGAGCTGGTGAAGCTCCCCGTCCTCAAGAACTTTAAAACGTTTTCAGATGCCCCCTCCCACCTTTTTATGATTCTAAGTTGGGAAGTTTATATCATTCTGATTTTTTGAACTTTTATTTGATTACATGCCGGTAGGATATTGACGTATCTATTAGTATTTGCTGTTAATAAATTTAATTATATGATGTTAAATAGGGAACGTTTTCAAATGGGGTGGTGTGGTCTAAATACGTTTTATATACGCCCCACCCGTGAATATAAAACGTTTTCAAATAATTCCCGGATGGGAGAATTTGAAACTTGTTTTGTTTTTGTTTCCAATGGCTTAAATCAAATACCACTTGAAATCAATAGTTGTAACGTTTCCAAATCATCCCCATTTCAAGCATCTTCCCCCTCGCGGGTCTAGAAACGTTTTGATGTTACCACGGGCGAATTTGAAAACGTTTTTATATTCCCGGTAGGGCATTTAAAAATGGGGGGAGGGGGAGGTCTCAAAACGTTTCAATAGATAGATATGGGTTACTGGTTGGTTTTGTGGACAGACGGACAGACGGAAAGATGGATGAACTAATAGATTATCTCACACGTAGATTCCCCTTATTCAGATCATTTGCAGCGCATGCACACCTTCTTTTAATATATCATTCAATTACCTGTGTATGTAATGACATTGTGTATTATGATAAATCAATATGTACCGACGTTCAAAATATGTGGTGAAGACCTATTTCCATTCAGTCTGTTATATCAGGTTACACAGTGTATAGAGGGGGATGGATCTAAATCAAAAATGACAGACGCATTTTGATATTCTTTTATATTGAATACAAGACTCACTGATCGCCCTACATGCCATCTGCCATAATAAAGGACATAAGCCTAAACAAATCAAGTATTTAATCGAAATATTTAACGGAAAGTGGGATTTGAGCCTCCCTGCGACTCAGGGCCTCCTTGTATTTTTGCGGCGATTGAAACAAATAATATTTGTCAACATTTTGCTGTCGTCACGGACTTTGAATCACAATCATAATCAATATACTCACTTTTAAGAGACCGTTTATATTTTACTTCTATGTATTATAGTAATGCGGGGAGAGAGATTCTTGTGACCATAACTATTTTATCAATTTACTTTTAGATTTCCTGAACTTCAAAAAATGTTTTGCAGAAAAATTCCCTTTGAAACCAAATGGTACATCAAAGCAATCTTGAATTGCCTTCTCCTCTCGTCAATATGACAAATTCACGTAGCCACATCCGCGAGTCCGGTCTGGTCTTTCGGATTTTTCTTTAAGTGAAACCTTTCAGTTGACTTGCAGAAAGTCGGTGGCCTATGAACTATATGGCTCAAATACTGTCAATGTTAAAAAGGCAAGACAGAAATTGGTCACCGTAGTTGACGATATGTCAACTATTTCCACGAAGAACACGATACACAATGTAAGAACCATTAAATTTAGTTATCAACTCATAGCTGCCGTAAAATTGAAAAGGATTGCTCTATAAATCTACTTCAGTCCTGTAAGAAGCATGAAAGTATTGACTTTCCGTTACATAGCAAATCATATTATTAGATCACTTAAAATGTTAAATACACGTGGAGTGACTATCACAACAGCTAATACAAATACAAATTTTATTTTATGTACATACCGACTGGAAATAAAATTTGTGCTCGTATAAGCTTGTGTTATGCATGATGGTACATGTATTTTTATTCTCAATCTTATTACGTGGTATTTGTCTGGATTAAAGAAATAAATCATAATCATTTTTTTTTGTCGATATCTTTTATTCTTGCTGTAAAATAGTTAATTTATCCAACTAATGGATAAGTATGGAATTCAACGTTATTATCATACGGTTTCTCGGACATCTCTAACATTTTATCAGCATTTCCTGTTTCGTCGGTTTTTTACAAAGCTGTGATCTTTTACAACCAGAACAAAGTAGTGTTTGTTTTACTTTAACGTCCCATCAACATCATTTGGGGACTTTTTTCTACATTATACAGATACAGTGGTGTCTCACTGCGAGATCACGCCGTACACATGTGGCATGATACCAAACCCAGTCACATTATCCTGACACTGGACCAAACTGTCCCTGAGCAGGGGTTGAACAAAGACCCAATTACCTGTTGAATAGGTCTTTGATTAGGATTTGTGACGGGGGAAAAAACCCATATCACTAAATGGGATTACTAACCCCGCATCCCACATTGACTCTATGCAAAGCGAATGTAGAACGGAGCGAATGCAATTCTTTGTTACGTGGTGTTTGTTTGTTGAGTTTAACGTCCCATCGACAGCATTTTAGTCATTTGGAGACGATGTCTATTTGAGACAGATATAGTGCTGCCACAGACGCCGTAGACATGTGGCATAATACCACAACCAGTCACATTATCCTGATACCGGGCCAACCAGTCCTGCAACTACCCTTACATGCTGAGTGCCAAGCAAGGAAGCTTTTACGACTTTGGTATGTCGCGGCCGTGGATCGAACCCCACGACCTCTCGCACCCGAGGCGGACACTCGAACCACTCGGCCACCGGGGACGGTATGTGGAATATAACAATATCTGAACTACACTGTTTTATGCGACAAGCAAGGGAACTTCTTTACCTTCAAGCAAGGACAATTGTTTAGGACTGAACCAATGACATCATATTCCTGGCGGGCTGTCAAACAATATAATATTTTGGTGTTTAAATTACAAAATAACTACATATTTTGAACACATAACAATTTGTGTTTTTGCAGAAGACATATACAAGTCATTATAATCAAATATGATAATTAAAAAGGATACATATTCACAACAAAAATAAAGTGAATGAAGTGAAAACAACAAGGATTACCAAAGTCAATGTAAATGCTTCATCGGCCTAGTACAATAGGCACTCCCTTATTTCTTTTTTTTTCTTTTTTTTTAGCCACAAGAAGAGAAATTTTGCATAGCAAGGAATAAGAAAAGAGAATATGGCACAGAATCTGAGAGAAGGGAGACTATAAAATCATAATAGGAACGTAATCAGAAATGGAGAGCACGCAACAAATATCCTGCATAACTTATAAACATGGATGGGAAAGGCGGGGTCAAAAAGAACTAGTAACATGAGTTAATGAAAATACAAAAAAGTGGCTAAAAGAAATCTTTCTTAAACTTGAAATCTCACTCCTAACAATGCAATTAATCATACCAGTGCCTATGATTGTTAACTGGTTGTAAATACTATAATACATAATTGAAATTAGATAAATTAAAATGTTCAAACTACAAATTGACTGATTTTGATGGGTTAGGCTGGATTTCATCCTAGTAGCAAGAAATACTGTAGAATTAATTATCATTTCTGAAATAGCATACAAATCTAGATAGTAAAAGAAGTCCATCGATAAAATTGAGCTTTAAACCTTTTTTTAAATTTGGTTTCCAGAAAAACTGAGAATTTTTTTTATTTGTAAATGAAAATATCATGCACTTAAATGTATGTATTTTTTTAAGAAACTGCAACAGTAATATCAAATACTTAGAAAAACAAGGATTATTCCTTCCAACATGTGTCACCTGCTGAAAGAAGTGAGACGGACAAAAAAGTGTGACAGACAGACGAACAGACAGGTGACGGAGAAATGATCCCAATGTGTCGTCTCTGCTTATAACAGGTGACACAAAAATGTATAAAAAGGATAACAATTTTTACAAAGTGTCATACATGCTACCAAATTTTAACTGTTAATGGATTTCTTCTTCAATACTAATACAACCAACAATGATAGTATTGCTAGATATGTACAAAAAAAGTCTGTTGTCGTGCATTATGGAAAAAACTGCAGAAGCATAGAACAGCACCAGTTGAGATAAACTGTTTCAAGCTAGTTTATTGAGCGCTTTTTTGAATATAAATGAACCCCTGAAATCAGTGTAAGTTGAACGCTTGGATGTTTGTATAAACTGCCCTGTTTGTCATCATCCTCAGTTGAAAAAGTGTGTAAATGTCGCGCCTTCAGTCGAGTGGTCACTATAGCATTGTACCATAGTTGCTAAGCAACTCTAGTCAGGCAAGTTATAGTCAAGTTACTTCCCAATCGAACACAACAAAGAAAAACAGTATAACCAGCTTAGAATAATATTGTGAGAAAATCTTTTAAGTTCTACGTTGTGTTATATAAGGTTTTGATAGGAAATTTTATTGCCAAAAGCAATATTTTCTGAAATGGTTTGAATACTTACCATAAAGACTGGGTTCCTTTTTGAGGTTTCGAATGTCTGAACCTCAATTTAAATCAAACTCAAAAATCAGTAATAGATCATGACTTTTCATTAATATACAGCCATGTTTCTTTTCAAGCCAGGACTAGAAATCTAAGCTTGCAGCAAGGTTTCCTTTCAAGATATGAGAAGAAACCTCAGCTGAAGACGTTAGAAGCGTCTATCAAAGACTTGAAAAGAAACACAAGGCTGCAGCTGATTGCAAGTGACCCTTAGCCAAAGGTCATGGGGTGAAGGTTGAGCTCAGGAAGTCATGTTGAGAAGTCGGTGAATATCCAGGGTGTTCAAACCCAGGACGCGACACTGGGCTAGAATGGCCAAGGTGGCATCTCTGAACCGCTCACCAAGTGCCATCTCGTAAGTCAGTAACTGAAACAGTCGACAACAATACTAGTGTTAGAGGAACATGCTGGTTGAACAATATACAGAGGTGGATTTTATTATCAAATGACAAAAAGATAAAGATTAAAACATGGAAATAATTGTAGGAAACTTTTTCATGAAAATTCTACAATGTTAATAAGCTATTGCAGCCTGTAAATGACGCATGGCAGCAGAATATGATCAGAATGATTACAAATTAATAGTCAAGAAAATTTATTTTGCTATTAGGCTAGTTTCTAGAAATACATTAAAATTGCGATAATCGGAAGATATATAGGCCAGATGAAATGCTTGGATATTCAAGAGTATTTTCCTTCTTCAGATTGTCTTCTCTGAGAGTGAGAATATACCTCAAATAATTCATGATGCCCTTATAAGTTTTCCCCAGATTATCACATTTACACTGTAGATATTGGGTCCTTTTACACACTTAGGACCGACCACACAACTATTTAACCCTTTACTTCTATATTTATGTAAAAATCCTTGACTTGATGAATATTAATGAACTGAACTTTAAAGGGGTATAAGAAATCCTGAATTTTTCTTTGCCACACAGACTGTGTAGAAACTGAGCTACAATATCATATGAGCAAACAGAGGAGACCCTGATCAGAAAGCTCCTATAGGAGCTGTCTCATCAGGGTCTCCTCTGTTTGACAAATGCGTCAAAATGAGTCTATATGAAGTAAAATGTTAAAGTGCATAAAGAAACAGAAGGAGAATGGAAAGTTTTACAGTGAGCCCTCAATATACTGACAGATTAAATATTTGGACATTTATTGCCATTAGTGAATTAACTCTAAGCATTCATTTAAAGAAAGTACTGAATTCATTATATACAAACAATGCTGGGTGTAAAAAAGAAAGAGTTTACATTTTTCCACAAGGTAAAACTGTAAAGAATGTTCTGAACAGCCCTCAAAAACATCTTGGTGAGCTGTAAAAGGAAAGCATTCTTTCTGTTCAAACTTCCATAATCCAAAGTTGAGTTAAAAGCAGTATATTATATAGCTTTTTTTTCCTTAGCCTATAACAAAGCCACTCTAATTATTTGTAGCTTTGACCGTATCTTTTTTATCTTAATTATATATGTATATCAGTAGCAGATCCACTGGGGGTTGCTAGAGCCTCTGCACCACTCTACAACCAGTTGGCTGGCAAGAATATTTCATTGTACACATTTTGATAGACATTTAATTATTCTGGTAACATTTAGCATATACACGTACACACATATATATATACACACATGTACATATACTGAGCCATTTAGAAACCAATGTATTTGAATTTGAATAGGCTTGGCCTTGAGATCTAAAAGTCAATCAGGGACCTTGGTGCCCAATCTATGCCTACCCAGTTATAAATTTTTTTGATCGGCCCCTTCTTGAATACATGTAACCAACAATAGTAACCTTTAAATATATCTTCTTCTGTATGAAAACAATAAACATTACTGTTGAACAGAAAATTCAGAAACCGTAAACATGATATACAGATGAATGCCACGAAAACACATTATTCAGTTTAAACTATAAACAGGTGCTTAAGCATATCAGTCTTTTGAGGACTTTTTCTCTACATAAGACTGATATTATGCTGCCTCACTGAGATATCACACAAACAACAAGTGGCATGATACAACACCCAGTCACATTATCCTGACGCTGGGCCAACCAGTCAGAACTACCCTCATATGCTGAGCACAAACAAATGGAGGATATATCCGTACCACTTGTAACTAGTCTTTGGTATGTCATGGCATGGAATCACATCAATGACCTAGTTACAGGGTAGAGGACCTAACCAGTTGGTCACTGGGACCAGTACAATGAGGAAGGGACAACGTAATAAAGCTGTGACAGACCTGTTTGATGGCTAGAGACGTCACACTGAAATATATCACATGGCATCTGAAGCATCGCCTTAACACCATACTAATGGCTTCAGCAATGAATTCAAAATAAAGGAATTAGCTTTCAAAGATTATTTGTAGATTATATCAATTGTGTTCCATTCTATTACAATGTCAAACTTTTATTTCAGAAACCTTTGAACTGATCCTTCCAAACTTATTTTTCACTCATTTTAATTTTATGAAAATCTATATTTTAGGTCTATAAAAGGCTTAATATTTCTCTATATCCTTGTCATTTAACAATGGCGTGCCACTTACAGTTTTATCATTATTAGGGGTTACCATTTTTTACACATATTTGGCTTATTAACTACAGTCATTCAAACTATTAAACCTTATTGTCTTTGTTGCAAGTGAGACAACTCAACTTTAAGTAACTGAACCGAAAACTTTCTCACTTAAATCTAAAGGGGAAAAACTTTCAAAAGAAAAAGAAACTTCTGCCAATTTTGAACCAGATACATTTATGCTGAATACCTACACCAAGTCCTGAGATGAACCTATCCAGTGTTTACAGAAATACTCAAATTATATTATCTAACTGTCAAATAGCTACACTGGGATACTATGTGGTCCATGACTGGCCTGGTTCACACTAAAGAACACACGATTCTGTGATACTGTTTGTAAGCAATTGACCTAGTCATGAAAGGAAAAAAAAAAATTACAACTGATTTTCAATTATATATTGTATTGTCATAGTATTCAGTTTTAATGTTGTTTTAAATATAGTAGCCTTTCACATTAAATTCTGAAAAGTACATATCAAAGAACAATACATTCTAAAGACCACTTCTGGTTATGAAGAATTTTAAAGGTTCAGATAGATTATACAAATGTAGCTGACCTGAGATGTATGATGTATGACAGTTTAAATGCAAAAAAAACATGAACATACTGGACAGTATGGAAATTAATTACAAGAAAGGCTAGATGGGAGATAAAAAGACTAGTATTACAGTTTCCAGTGGTATAGGTTCTGTGTGTTCTCAAACACCAGGGGACAGCACAGGCTGAGGGCTCTCTGGTCCTCTCCTCTCTGTAGGCATTCAACACACACCCTGTAGTAGTCAGGTGGGCTCATCCAGGAAAAGTGCACTCGGTGACCCCACTATATATTCTATATAAATCCGCCATCTTGGACGGAGTAAAAAAATGAGGTAATTTTCGGGCCCGCTCGAGCGGAACGACATTGCTCTGCGATATTGGCTACTTTCTATGCGCGCGCGAATATAACTGTATTTCTACATGAAGTGCCTCCACCTGAGCAGACGATGGTTGTTAAACCTTTCGGGCCTTACCGCCTGTCGTAAATCCGCCAATTTAACGGCAGTGTATGGTCATATCTAGATGTATAAAACAGACGATGCTTTCCACAGGATATTGCTAATTACATATATCTATTAAAATGAAATATATGTAATTAGTATATGAAATTGTTTTTACATGTTTAATATTATACAGCTTTCTGTTGGTCAGAAATTGACTGTTGCGAGTATCAACAGTCCTAGCTATTCGATTTACCGTTTTTACTCAAGCAGACGACCTACCTGTATAGATATACATATTTCTAGCAGACGACGTAAACGGTCCACTTGTCGACAGGAAATGTGTATTGTGCTGCTGTAAGCGAGCTCTCATAGGGGTAACGTTTAAAAAGGTATAATTTTACACTAATAGTACGACGTGTCTTTGTGGTGCATGTATGGTGTACAATATGTGTATGTTTCATTATTGTGAGACGTATTTACGTGGTTTCCCATTTCTTCTTTGTTGTTTATATTACCTATAAACAGCTAGAATAAGAACAAAGTGTAATACATAAACAAGTTTTATTCCATATGGTCAACTTTACAGATGTTAATAAAAGTAAATGTGTCTTGAAAAAAAAATGACCATTTGTATGTTAGCCGTTGGAGAGTCAACATGGAATTCATAACTTGCTCAGAGTGTCATCAAGATTTTTCAAGGAGGGGTGTCCTGTTAAGGCATCAAAGATGTAAACATAAAAAATCAAGGGTGTGTATCCACACTGTAGTGAAGCGTATCCGCCGCCGCCGCCGCCACAGAGTGTGATAGTAACACCGCCGTCGCCGCCGCTGCAGAGTTTGGTATTAACGGCTAACATACAAATGGACATTTTTTTCAAGACACATTTACTTTTATTAACATCTGTAAAGTTGACCATATGGAATAAAACTTGTTTATGTATTACACTTTGTTCTTATTCTAGCTGTTTATAGACCCGGGATACAAAAAGGCTCATAGAACCATCCACCTACCCCAATCCTGAGTACTCTTGTTTATACTGAAATATTCAGGTGGATCCAGAATAAATCCAGATGAGTGACATTTTTTTTTCATATTTAACCTGAAATGAACCTACTGGGACAGGACTGCTGAGAGAAGTAATTTGATTTTAAAGTGTAAAATTTAACCATAACAAATATCTTATGAATAAACTTCCAGTATAAGTTAGTTATAAAGTGAGGGCCCCGTGTTCTCAAAATATACTCAAGAACAAGCTCAGGCTTATACTCAAAAATATGCTAAAATCTGAGTTTAAGAGTGATATTTGACAAAATTAATATATTTTCAAATAGTAATTGGATGTTTACTAATTTCGATTTGTTGACTAAAGTTTTTGGGAAAGGTTTTCTGATTCAAGTAAATATATGGGAGCACTCTATCATTTAGATTATTTTTGTCAAGGACTCCACTTTTCAGAATCTTTGTAAGGACCCCGTTCCGTCCTTTTTGCATGCATCGGCAAGAGAACAACATAGAAAACGTTGGATGTATTTCCGGATGTCACTGATGCATTCGGCTGTATATATCGGCCCTTTGTCGTAATGGCATCGGTGTGACATCGAATATTTATCGGCGTAGCGTTGTATAGAATATTGGCTGAAAAGAGGGCCAATGTGAGTCCGATATCGGCTGTATATATCGGCCCGAATATAATAATCAAAACAGTATAGTATAATGCTACACACATGGTTCAGTAAACCATAATTTTTACCTTTAAACTCTGACCTGACAATTAAATATAATCATTTTTTATTCAAATAAATATATACCGATACCCATTTTATACTATGGGAAACCATCCAATAAAAAATAACGGTATAAGGACACACTCTTTAGATAATGCTTATGCAAAAATCATGTTAAATGAAAAGACAAAAAAATAAGAAGTCGCACCGAACCACGAAATTAGCCCTTGGGGTAATTCATGTCCAATATAGCTATTAGTAAGATTTTAGTCAAATTTTAGAATATAGTCTAATATTTGATTGTAAACAATAATTTTAACAGTTTTGCCTCTTAACTTTATTAATTTAATTCAACGGATGAGTCTTTTTGGACTCTTAACGACCGGTGTAGATATAACTAGATCTAGATTGCACGGATGTGCAGGATGATCTGGAATCACACTAGTCACACAAAGATCTAAGGCGTTTCCAGGAGGGAGTTAACGCAACCTACATAATAATATTTATAACGGGTACTCAAAATAAAAGTACATGTAAATATGAGGCAGAATAATTTGTTGACTAAAAAAGAAACATATTTTTTTTTCATCAAGAACACCGAAGTGCGTAAAGATGAGAAGGAAAACTATTATAGTTTCTGAACATACGAAAATAAAACATTTAATTACAATTAAAAACAAAAAATCTGTATACAGTGTAATTAGATAATTGAGTCTGAAGCTGCTCTATACATATAATCCTTTATTAGAAAACTGATTCATACCAAAGTCATATTGGTCCACTCCGGTACTGTAGTTTTTTTATGCCCAAATCCCTATCAGATGCTGTCTGGAATCAAGCTATGACCTCTTTCATCTGTACGGGAGTTACTTCAATAAATTAAACTAGGTATTTGATATTGGTATTATTTTAGTAAAGAAGAAAAACTACGTAGTTCCAAAGTTCAATTTACCAATTTTAGACTTCTATATATCCGTTGAGTTCAATATAGAGATGTAAATTTGTTACTTATTTTCTATAATAGCTATTGTCATCATCTAGTAGTATTACCTACACAGAGTACAGAGTCATATAACTGTATGACTGTATCAAGTAAGAGACAACATGACAATTCAGTCAATATGTACCGAGCACTTTATCTGATACAAAGAAAATATTATCTTTTTCTCTTCAGCTGATCAGAGTTATAGTTAACCTTTTGAACATAGCAGATTATTCTCCTGTATGGTCTGTGACATTTCTGGTCCAAGGAACCCGAGTAGATGATCTACATAAATATTCAAGACCTTTTACACATGGCAATATCTAATAATCTTAATTACAAACTGATATAATTTGCTTTATTGTACCAACTAATAAAAGTGACATGGATAACATTGTTTCTAAATGATAAGTGTGTGGGTAGAATCCTCTACTCGGTTTAGACACTTGGTAGAGTACCTGCTAATGATCTTGTGGTCATAGGATCACGCCCTGCACTGAACACACTTTTACCCATTTTTATTCTTTAAGTGCAAATATGCTAAAAAGGTATTCCGTAATTGTACCACCATTGCTTTTAAAGAACTTTTGATATAATATGTCGCACACAAACTTACTTTTACTTTGTAAATGTCGCTTTATGCAAATAGCCCTTTTTTTTCATTGGCCAGCAATTCTTACCTGTCTCAGTCTCAAGCCATTTTATCATCTCTATATATTCCACAATTTCATTCTGAATAAATATGTTCTGTGGTTAACAAGTACTGCTCCATACCCATGTTCTGAAAGTGTTCCAGTTCAGTCCATTCATTCCTGTCACAAATGTCTGATCCTCCTCCATTATTTCCATTTTCCAACATCAGGAGGTCTCGACTCTATATAAAAGGGCACAATATTAAGATTTGATTATGTTCTGTGGTAAAGCAATGTTAACAATTTTGGCCTATTCATGTATGTTTTCAAGGTCTGCTCCTCCCCAATTATTTCCATTTTCCAAGATGGCGAGATTTCAACTATTTGAAAACTGGCACAAAATAAAGAATGAATTATGTTAACATATAATGTATAATTTTATAATTAAATAAAAACATAAAAATATCTCAAAATAAATTTACATATACATAAACATGAAGTTAATTTATTGGCAATTCATTGATCGTTTCATAAATTACCTTGAAGATAGTATCAGATGTTGTGTCGTTGCTGTTTGTAACAGACGGTAGGCTCATGAAACTTTCAAATACCTAGCAAATCCCAGATTTAGTTTGTCGATGTTGTAGACTGCTTTGGCACTAGTTCTCTGCTTACACACAATGTAAATGTACATATTAAATGGTTAACAGTATTTGTAATGATATTATGGTAGAATTTCCAGTTTGATCGGTAAGATGAGTCCGATACATCCTTTGTTGGTTTGCTATCACACTATTATTATTGAAACCACTGAAACTTTTTCTACCCGTGATTTATATGAACAAGTTTTTAAACGATAGGAGCAGTACGGATTTATACCGTTTTGATTTCTAGACAAAGAAATACGTATCTATTAACATTTAATAGGCTATAACTTTCAAATATGCGTTTTTCCTATTAAAAAATCCATGGAAATATGCGCGTTTCTATATATAAGATCATGTGAGAAATCGAACTGCTGTTATTTAAATTAACTGCTCAAAATGCATCGGCCAGACGTCGGTACAACCACAGCAAATTATGAACTTATTTTTTCAGCATTGACGATATCGGTACGATTTGAATGTATTATGCTATGCAGTCGTTATTAATCAAGTATTGGCCCGATATCGATTAATTCAGCCGATATCGGCCCGTTTGCTGGGATAATGGGCAACTATTGAACAGGCGCAAGACATTTGTTATGAACTGATTCGCTGTAACTGCCGCAAAATATACAGGGTTTTATGTAAATGCAAAATGGTTATCCTACAGTGCATGGCCTATGTCGTTGTGAAGGTAATTTTTACAAAGAGGATAAATAAATGTGTAGATTTATATGATATGATCTAAATTCATGATACTTTTGTGTGACATACAATAAACGACGAATGCCATTATTAAGTATGAAAAGCCTCAGTATACTATGTTTTCATACTACAGTGGCGCTATCGTATCAGTTGTCAAAAATAGCGTATATCGTTTGTATCGGATCGTAACCTAACGGCTTATCGCATCGTATAGTAAAGCAATGATATATCGTATATCGTTACTCGCATAACGTATATCGTATCGAATCACTCTAAAATTATTTGGCAGTCTATGTTTCGGCACACCCTTTATTTATTTTCTTTATAGAAAATAATTATTCTTCGTGTCTCTAAATTCAACGTTTTGCGTATATGTTTTATTTTTTATCATAAATTATATTATGTAGTATAATCTTATTATTTGTTTAGTTATAATAACATTCTTTTACTTTTAATGTACCTGTATATACATGTGTAGTGGCCTACGTGACTTTCTGCAGCAGAAATATATGTACATTTATGCATGAATGTGTATATTTTTAACCAACGTAATTGTATTTCACCAGACGCGTGTCATACCTTCTTATCAGCGGGCACAGCATGTGTTAATTTTGACCGGATATGTCACCTTTATGTATCGCCGGTACCGATATACCGTTACTCACACACCCCCACCCCCAATCCCACCCCAAAGCGAGGGAGGGACAATCAACCTTTACAGAACATGATTGTTATAACCGGTACTAATTAACGTGACAGAAAACATGAAAGATGGTCGCAGGCCTATTGTGAGATCATTATCATAGAAAGAACCAGGGTGTTATGTACGTAGCGTCACTGGGTAGCTAAGTCAAAAACTGTTCCTCAGTTATAAGAAATATTATACAATAATTTATAAGTAACTTAGAATAAGTATGTGTATGTACATACATACACTATAGGGCACTTACGTAATATTAACTGTACCGACTAAATTAATACCTTCTGACTAAAAGCTCTGCCGCCTACGCGTTTTAGAGTATATATTCACAACATTGCGAGTGTACATAGTGAAGTGTGACCCTTAATTCGGACAACTCAAAATTCTTCATCCTACCAAGGAGTGTCCCGAAGACAACGGAGGAATCAACTAGACAACAACATGACTACAAGTTTCTTCCATTAATTAATTTGATTTATATTGTTTATTCCTTTTTATGTATGTTACCGGGGTTAAATAAATAAGAAGACCGGTTGCAGGTTCTTGAATGTATTTGATGATTTAAAAAAAAACAAAAACAAAAAACTGTTGAAGAAAAAAAAAAGAATATTAATGATCATAATAATCATTGCTATCTACTGAAAATAATAGCAACAAATTCCAAGCGACAGTCTAATTTCAAATAAATACAATTTAGAAAAACTAAATAACTTACCGGGCGGTGGTAAACAATAAAGGCTGTTAAACAAATTCAATATATAAACCTTCCTTAGAAAATGTTTACTTCACTATCCGAGGACAAAACCCAGAATGAGAAAATGAGCAGAGCAGAGAAAGAAACGATATACATGACTGATTTACCCATCACACACTCGAACAGCACCCACAAAATGACACATCATAATGCACACTTTTACTAAACAAACACGCTCACTACTGACATGCACTAAATACACAAAACATGACAAGTGACATGCACAACATAAACAACAATGCACAATATCACATGAAACATTACTTTCTGCTAATGACAACAAATAATACCTGAGTAACATACTCCCTCCCTAGGGAAAAATGACTCCTGGAATTCTATAAAACTTATTAATTAAAAATATATAAACATTTTCTTGTAAATTTAATAACAGGTAATATAGCGTTGCCTGAAACAAGAAAATTACATATAAAAATTCCTAAAAAAGAAATCTAAAATTATTTTTACCAGCAGACAACATTACGTTTCAGGTCCAGCTACCAATACAAAGTAACTAAACTAAAACAGAAATGTAGCAATCAAGCAACAGCGATGGTCTGTGTGCACACAAGCATTCTTATCCTTTGACCAAAAGGGTCAATATCTATGCCTTGATCACTGACCCTGCAAATAAAACAAACAGGAAGTAATTTCTTAGCTTCCAGGAAGTAAATAATAGTGGACAAATATACAATAACACACATGTATTTGCATCATAATAAATATCTAAATATCATTCACAAGATAACTAAACCCTGTTCTGTCTTTGGACAGATATGATTATATTTCTAACACTGCAGAAATATAAGCTTAAGCTGAAAAAATAAAATATAATAGCATCTGGATTTCTACAAATAAATTAAATGCATCAGCTGGGAATTATTGTCATCTGAAATTTATGCAGAGCAAATAGAAGAGGTAAGTTTGACAAAGTCAAAAAATCTGTAATGGTATTCTCATGAACTGGCTTTGGGGTGGCTGTGAGCTTGAAAACCCACTGGCCTAACCTATCAGGAGACTTTCTGGCCCTAGTTGAGCGGCCTATGAGAGTCTCTTGGACCTCAGGTTCTGGGGTGTCAGGGTCAGGAGGTGGGACACAACGCTCATGGATAGACAGAGTGTCAGAAGCAGGTTGGGACTCATGAGCAGGTAGCGTCAGAAGCCTGTGATGCCTGTTCTATTACAGGAGAATCTGACTGTCTACTACGGACAGTGTCACCAGTTGTCTGTGTAGAGTTAGAACTACAGTCTTGGTTGAGGTTATGCGACCTCCTCTTGGGAATTATATAAACCCCAGGACTGGAACTACAACTGGAATCAGTATCTGAGTCTGATTCCACCCCTGATTGTTCCACTTGCCTGCTTTGACGTTTGATTGGTTTAGGAGTCACAACAGGTACTGGTTCTGGAGGTAGGGCATTGAACTTTAACAGCATGTTACGGTGTAAGGTTCGAACCTTACCCTGTCCATCCCCCCTTTTAACATCATACACTGGAATGTCCGGATTGGATATTGACACAATGAGATAAGGGTGCTCTTCCCACCTGTCTGCTAATATGTGTTTACCTTTGTGCCCAACCCAGAGCACTAAAACACGGTCACCTACTTCCAATTTGGACGCCTTGGCATGCTTATCATAATACTGCTTCCCCTTTGCTAGCTGCTTTGCAGACTCAGCAGCGGACAACTTGTAAGCATACTGTAATCTACTCTTAAGCTTTTCAGCATAAGACTGATGATCCTGGCGACCAAGTCTAGAACCAGTGCCCAAGTATGCGTCCACTGCAAGTCTGGGGTGCCAGCCAAACATCAGATAGTGTGGAGGAAATCTCGTAGCATCACTCCTTGTAGTGTTATATGCCTGGACAAGGGGTGCAATAAAAGATTTCCAATCCAGCTTCGTTTCAGCCTCAAACGTGCCAAGCATCTTCAAGAGCGTCTGGTTGAAACGTTCAGAGGGGTTTGACTGGGTATGGTAGGGTGTGGTTCGAGTTTTTGCAATGCCGGCTATTTTGCAATTTTTTCTGGGAAGGAATAGTACCTAAAGAAATGGTCATAAAGTGCCCTAGCAGTGGTTTGTGCAGTCTGATTTCTGCAGGGGACAGCTTGGGCATACCTGGTGAAGCTATCTGTAATCACCAGGATGTTCTCATATCCCCCTTTGACATTTCTAAAGTGAGAAAGTCTGTACAAACCAGCCTCATAGGCCGAGATGTCTTTATATTGACCAATTCGGAGGAGGAGCTTTCCGACAAATGCAGCGCTCACAAGATTCAACTTTGGCATATACCTCTTTCTCTAGTCCAGGCCAGTAGAATCGCTGCCTTGCAAGCCACAAAGTCTTCTCTTTGCCGGGATGCCCCACATCCTCATGTATGCCCTTTAAGGCCAGTTTTCTGTATGAAACTGGTAAAACCAACTGCCTGCAGGGCTGGTCATCTTGCGTAGTGGTCCTGTACAGCACTCCGTCTTCAATGTCGAGACGGTTCCATTCCCTTAGGAATCGCTGTACTTGCCAAGACTCACGCCTGAGTTCCTCCTCCCTGGGGCGGAGACCACTACGAAGAAGGCTTAAGACCCTGGACAAAACCTTGTCCTGTGCCTGTTCAACTTTCCAGTCCACCTTCTGGAAACTGTCAAACCGATTCTCAACCTCCTCGGCCGAAGGAGGCAAACAACCAGCAAGACACACACATGGCTAAAGGTGTGCTAGTAGTTACGGCTATGCAGACCGCTTGTACTGCTTCTGGAAAGACAACATGAATGCGTGAGAGCCCATCAGCATCTGCATTCAACCTGCTAGCCCTATACCGGATGGAAAACTTGAAATTAGCCAGAGCCGCGACCCAACGATGGCTAGTTGCATCCGACTTGACACTAGTTTGCACGTAAGTCAGTGAGTTGTCAGTAACTACCTCAAAAGTGTTACCCCAGAGGTAGTCATTGAATATTTCAGTAATGGCCCACTTGAGTGCAAGAAACTTCAGCCTGTGAGCAGGATATCTCTTAACTGGGTTTCAAACTTCGACTAGCATATGTGATTACCCTCTCTGTACCAGCATCATCCTTCTGGTATAGGACTGCACCAAGACATGTGCTTGAACTGTCAGTGTGTAGGATGAAGGGATTTGTGTAATCAGCAAACGCTAAAACTGGGGCAGTTGAAAGCTTCTCAATGAGGGTATGAAAAGCAGCTTGCTGCTCCTCACCCCACGACCACTTGACAAGGCTGTTCTTTCTCTTTTTCCTAGAGCCTCTCTGACCATTAAGACAGTGTCCCTGAAGCAAGGCATTATGAGGATTAGCTAAAGAAGCATAGCTCTCAATAAAACGGCGGTAATAGCCAGCAAAGCCCAGGAATTGCCGCAGTTCCTTTACATTTTTAGGAACTGGCCACTTCTTAATAGCAGAGGTCTTTTCAGGATCTGTACGTATACCAGAAGCTGAAATAGTATGTCCTAAGTATGAAACAGAAGAAATGAACAGCTCACATTTGGAAGGTTTCAACTTGAGACCATGTTCAGCTAGTTTGGAAAATACAGCTTCCAAACGTCTGACACGTTCTTCATAGTTTTTTGGAAATATCAGGATATCGTCAATAAAGACGAGACACCCTCGTAAGTGGAGCTCTCCCATAGTACGTTCAGCTAGTCATTTGTCAGTCCAAAGCCCATACGTGTCCACTCATAGAAACCTAAGTTTCCAACTGAGAACGCCGTGTAAGGAATGCTGCTCTCTTCCATTTTTACATTCCAATACTTTGATCTGAGATCAAGCTTATAGAACACGGTTGAGCCAACTAGAGAGTCAACAATGTCCTCGAAGCAAGGTAGCATATATGCGTCCTTCCTAGTTCGGGAGTTCAAGAGTCTCAAGTCAATGCAATTCCGTCTTTCTTTCTGACAAGCACAACATTACTGGAGTAAGGACTATCTGACTCTCTAATCACACCAGCATCAAGCATTTGTTTGATGTGCTGGCGGACCTCTTCATACATAGCAGGTGGTATCTTTCTGTATGGTTGTTTAAAAGGCCTGTCATTCTCTAACACAATCTTGTGTTGAAGTATATCAGTACAACCAATACCTGCAAATCCAGTGGAAAACACGTTTCCAGTTGCCTAAAACCTGGTGAACCCTAAGGACCTGCTCAGGAGTGAGGTTGTCCTTATTGATATTAACACCCAAGTCATCGCACGCAGTATCTTTAGACTTGCATGTAGGCAATTCAGAAGCCAAACTGTCCTTAACATCAACCTGGGTGAGCTGGCAAACAGTTGACTTTGGCCGAATTGTTATAGGCTTTGCAGTCATATTGCAGACCCTGACAGCAATTCTGGCAAAAGATCCAGATTGCTTCAGTTTAACAAGCCGTGGGCACACCAAATATCCAGGATTGCCAATATCAGGATTTTCTGTAACCACCTGTGAGATGCTATGGTCAACATTCCTGACAACACATGTCAGAGTTGATGTCTGATTAGGAGCTAGTTTGAAAGACTTTTTGCCATATAACCAAACTGAAAAAGATTGACATGTCTAACTGTTGACAGCAGTTTCCCATTCAGCTGGCAAATGAAAGGGTTCTGAGTGATCCCTGAAAAGCCTAAAAACATTTGTTCCTACATTAATAGGACATGACTGGGAAAACTCATTATCAAGAGTCACCAAAACTGGAACGTCAACCTTAAAATCTGAAAATGGGACTGACATAGTACACTCAATATAACCAAGATACTGAAGTTTTGCACCATCTGCTAATGAAATATCAAGGCCTAAATTTTCTAAAGGCAAAATGGTAGGTATTTCCGGTAAAGTCTTCACAGGGCTTTCATTTACAACAGTAATCATTGACCCAGTATCTATAAGACAGACAAACTCGATTCCCCAACCAATCTAGAGAGTAAATCTTGGATGGACCATCAATGTCACCAGCCTCAGTCTGGACCTCTACTGAGGCGGTTACTCTTTTGGCTGAGCATAGGTAGGCTTAAAAGAGGAAGAACCACGATCTCGACCAGACTGCATTCCTGTAGTATTACCCTGCCAACTACCCCTAGTACCATTATAATATGACTGGTTTGGCTTACCAACACTACGAGGGTAAGCTGCGTAATACTGGCCGTCCGTGGTGTAGCTGAATCTAACCGTCTCAATATTTCATCCAACATACTCTCATACTTTGCTTCCAAACGAGATTCAACATGAGATATCTCTGCCTTAAGGATTTTTCCATCTTTTGAAGTCTATCTTCTAGACTCATTTGTGCACCAACTGGTGTAGCATGAACCTTTTTACAGGTCTACTCACTGTATTTAAGGAGATTTCCTTATCGACGACCCGAATTTCTCGCAAAAGAGCATTAAAATTTGAAATGGTGTCATATTTGTAGCGTGTCTGGGACTTCAATTTATTATTTGACAGTGATGTCCAAAGTTTGTGTCACAACAGATCATTTTTAGACTCTGGGGTAATATGGTTGTTATCAATGGCAGTTTGTAACAAAGTTTTAAGCCTGCAAGCAAAAGTGGTTACTGACTCACCATTAGACTGCTTGGCATTAAAGAATTCTTGCATGATCATTTCATGGGTTGAAACGTCACCAAACTTAGCATCAAGCTTTCGCAAGACGTCATCCGTCTCAGCTCTGTCACCTAGAGGAATTATCAACTTCCTAGCAGTACCACGAGTGGACCTGCGAATAGCCTGTAAAATACTGTGTTCAGTTTGATCAGGGTCACTTAAACAGCATTTGACTTCATAACGCCATTCAGCATATGAACATTCACCTTTGAGTACTGGATCATCACCTGAAAAAGCTGGAAGTTTTGGAATGCAGGGAGTTACATTGAATACCCTTGACTCACCATTGTGCTGGTCATTATGGAAAAGGCGTGTCATGCCGCGTCCCTTCGGTGTCGACCTTCTTAAGTTTTTGTCAGCAAGCTTCGACAATAGTGTCGAATGTACCCGCTTTGATTCAGTCATAATGAAATAAAGAGTTTGAAATATCAATGCTGAAAATACAAAACAGATTACTGTACAATCAGTGTTCTGGGCTGCAACACAATTCCTTATTAATATAGACAATAAAAAAAAACAAATACATTGAAATGCAAACAAATGGTCAATACAATCTGAAAATAAGAAATTATTACTCTACTGCTGCTGAAAAAGAAAATTAATAAACATATATAGTTTGAATAAAGGCACCATTTCTTAGCTGAAATAGAAACACATTCAAGTTGATACTATACCATCATATTTACAAGTATACACAGACTGACAGAATCACAGTTTACAAAATACACAAAATCACATACACATATCAGACAAAAGAAAAGAAAACAGGATAAAAAAGAGTGTAGAAAAGGCTCCAAATTAAACAACTAAAGATAAAAAAAATCAACTCTAATTTCAAAATGAGTAAAAAATTTAAATCTTTAAAAAAAAAAAAAAAAAAAAACAAAACAAAAAAAAAACGCCTGGTTTACAAACTGACAAAAATACAACAATGGGTCACATACACATTACCAAACAAATGATACAAAATAAAATGAAATCTGAGCAAAGAAAAAAAAATACAGACCTTAAAAAATGCAGGGAGACCATAAATTATGAGAATGACAGAAAAATGAACGAGTATAACAGTAAAAAATAGTTATCTCCCCTACCCAAAGGTGAAGGACGACATCGGTGTCGCTACTGTAAAACACCCAAAAATAGCCGTGGGATTTCCAAAAAAACACAAACAATCTACAATGACACAAATAATGAACCTAGTATGTATATTAAATTTGAATAGGTATTTCACACAAAATATAAAAAAAATAAGATAAGTTCAAAAGAAAGAAAGAAATAGTACAGTACTTTTGGTCCGTTTAGAGAATGTTTCTTCCATTCACTGGCAAAATTAATGGCGTGAAGCTCCTTCCCGATGTGAACTCCAAAGCCTCAAAGTTTATCCTTTCCGCTCGCAATTCCAGGCACAGACACAGAAAACAATCACTGTGATCACAAAACTGATGAAAAAAATATACAGCGCTGAATTCACGATGCTAGCATAGAAAAAAACAACAACAACACAGCCACTGGCACAACTAACACTGGCACAAACACGTAGGTTGGTGCACACAAAACTGCATCCAACGTTGATAATCAGACTATAGTAGTCTCCCAGGTCAGGTTTGCCCTTGCCCTTCCTGCAGCCATCTCTCTCTCCTCCTTCTGCCTTGACCGACCGCCCGGTTACGAAAAAGCGCGGATCGCCACTATTACCGGGGTTAAATAAATAAGAAGACCGGTTGTAGGTTCTTGAATGTATTTGATGATTTAAAATAAAAAAAACTCGTTGAAGAAAAAGAAAAGAATATTAATGATCATAATTATCATTGCTATCTACTGAAAATAATAGCAACAAATTCCTTTAAAAAAAATTTAGAAAACTAAATAACTTACCGGGCGGTGGTAAACAGTAAAGGCTGTTAAACAAATTCAATATATAAATCTTCCTTAGAAAATGTTTACTTCACTATCCGAGGACATAACCCAGAATGAGAAAATGAGCAGAACAGAGAAAGAAAGAAACGATACACATGACTGATTTACCCATCATACATTCGAACAGCACTCACAAAATGACACATCATGATGCACACTTTTCCTAAACAAAAAAAAAAACATGACAAGTGACATGCACACATAAACTTTAAAAAAACCTGGGTAACATGTATATCATAATTACATTATTATTCTAAAATTCGATTGTCATCATAGAATTATTATATTCTGAAGAGGAAGACATTCTATATATCAGTATATTTCCATAGCGAATCTTGTTGATGATGATATTAATAATAAAAGATCTCTCTCTCTCTCTCTATCTCCCTTTTGAGGGGGTGGGGTTCTTTACAAATTAAAGACTAATGGACTTTAAAAAAATATAGTAATCACATACGAGTAAGTCTTACAGAAATTTTT
Organism: Solen grandis; assembly: GCA_021229015.1. Classification (NCBI taxonomy): domain Eukaryota; kingdom Metazoa; phylum Mollusca; class Bivalvia; order Adapedonta; family Solenidae; genus Solen; species Solen grandis. The sequence goes on from CM037779.1 coordinate 55,324,295, forward strand.
TATGGAAAAAAATTTGTGCTTATAGTTGAAAGCATGGGACCAATTTAGAATTTGTTTGCAAATTAGATTTTCTGCTATCATCATGTATAAGCTGCGACAGAATCGGCGACCTCTTCACTTATTACTTCTCTTCGAACAAGATGGCCTTCCGGTCTTCTTTTTTTAATTAATTGTTTAAAGACAGAAAGGGTATTCTTTCTCTCTATATATAAGGTGCAGGTTGCATCAGTTGTTCATATCATTAATTTTTATCTTGCACGTGCTATACTTCTATGTGTTTGTTCACAAGCGCTCATTGAGCGGTTGCGATAGTATATAAAAGAGCATGGACCAATTATATTATGTTCATATTTTTTAAAGAAAAGATATTGTGTTAAATAACACAAGTAGCTGGGTACTAGATATCAGTAAAGTACTTTTATCATTTGTTTTTATTGTGATTGTTATTATTACAGTCCGTCTCTTTTTCAGGGGGACCGCAATTTAGTATGTCCCCATTTCCTGTCGCTCGCTATGTTTATTTCAGATGAACACACGGATTACAAGTTATATGTAGCGATAAATATTGTTTTTTCTGGACTTGTAGTCAAATCAAGCTTGCAGGTATAAAAATGTCATGTAAACAGTGCTTACCGTATATCGTATATCGCATAGCGTAAATCGCAGATCGTGGATCGGATATCGTATGATGTCAGATTGTATCGAATCGTAAAGGTAAATCAAACTTGCTATCGTACATCGCATATCGCAGATAGTATATCGCAAATTGTATATCGTTCGTATTTCAATCGTATATCAATCGTATTTTTTGACAACTGATACGATAGAACCACTGTATAATTTGTTTGTTTGTTTTGTTGGGTTTACGTCCAACCGTCATTTGGAGACTATGTCTACTTGAGACAGATATAGTGCTACCACACTGCAATATTACGCCGTAGACATGTGGAATGATACCAATCCCAGACACATTATCCTGTCTCCTGCGTATCCAGTCCTGGAACTACCCTGAAATGCTGAGTGCCAAGCAAGGGAACTATACCAGTACCATTTTTCAGGACTTTAGTATGTCGTGGCCACGGATCGAACCCACAACCCCCCGCTCTTGAGGCGGACGCTCTAATCAGTCGGTCACTGGGGACGTTACTATAATTTGTAATGTGACCGGTATTTGACGTGTAATTCATTTAATCAACGCTTTATTTGCTGTAATAAAAACCATTTTGGTATCGATCAATATAGTGGGAGATTGGTAGATTGGCATAATGCAAACAGCCATTTCCATTATTGCTCCTGAAAAATGATTCACTGGTTGTATGTTTATTGTCATTATAAATTATATAGATGTTAATATAAAATACTTTATACTTTTTTGTGCCAAATGACTTCTTTAGCCTGAAATATGTATATTTAGAATATGTTTTTACATATAGTTTCAGAGATGCAATGTAAAAGCATCGAAAGAAATTGTCAGCCATTATGGCTGCTAAATTGGGTCCATACTGAAAAAATTAATTTGTAGGGGATGTTTTATAGGTGTGCAAAGTGCTTTTAACCCAGAGTGCACGATTCTACCAAAGCAAAGGCCATATACCGCCCCACTATAATTGGCAATAAAGAGAACATTACATTTCACCTGGGCAACGCACATCGCCATAGATCTTAACAGACATAGCTAAAGTTGGGTGTGTTGGATTTTCAGAGACCCCCTATGCGTCGTACAGCCCAAATTGAGCATCTTAAAGACAATCGCGCAGCTTCATCATTTTTTGAAAACATTCAGCAATTCATAATGTACATCAGTTTCAGTTCATTTTTATTGGCAAATCAGCATAATCCAATGCCTTTGGCCATTTAAAAACCATACATTCAAATATGACCAAGACATACACATTTCAATGCATACAAAATAAGATGGAAAACATAAAGATGTTGAACAAATAAGCAATTAAGCTAAATTAAGTTAAACATGAGAATACACATAAGTAATTACAACACATTTAAAAGAAAACATGAACATACATACATGTAAATGTAGAAATTTGGAAGATGAAAGTAGAAAAAAATGTAAGCTGACATTGTGGGAATTAATATCAAAATTTGATGCAATATATCAACGTGCTGTTTATGAAAAACATTATTGTTACAATTTCATCTTCTTTTTTTACTTTTACGTTTCTTAGATAGAAAATACAGTAATGCACGTCGAATTTGTTTCACCCGAAAAGAAATGTTTAATTTATGAAGGTAATAGCACAAACTACCAAATAAAATAATAAAACAAGTTTTAAGCAAATTCTGAACAAATGCTTATAGTTATTATATATTTTAAGTAAAATAAAATAACACCAAACTCATTTTAAATATTTACATTAATAAAAGTATAAGATGAATGTTTTTGTACCAACATACTAGGTAAATTTTGAGCGACAGTGTGGTTTGCTTTAGTATACCCATTTCCCCCACTTGAAAGCATTTTGGTACAAGTGTTTCCCTAACATTTTGGGAAAGTGAGACAATACAGCGACAAAACAAATGTGTTTTTTTCATTTGAGACTGATTTGCAAGGAATAGAGAGAATTTTATGCAATAACCTCAAGTACTACTCAAACATCCTTATATAATGTAAGTTGCAATATAAAAGAACTGTTGATTAAAAGCTCATCACAGGGTAGGTGATACGCTGCATGGAGTATCACGTCTAAAACAATAGCAACGTCACATATATAAACAATAAGTTCATACTCATAGCGCCATTAATAAATCCGCTAATATGTGTAATGGTAAATGTAGTGACATTAATTATACAAATGAAAGAATAGTAAAGAAAAACAGATTTAGATTTTCCTTTTGTAGTAGCGTAATGAAATCTTTTTATTTATTGCTAAGCTGCTTATAATGCTTATAAATAAAATGTCCTCATATATTGACTTTTTAAATCATTTAAACAGTTAATTTTAGAACAATGTGAAATTCTATCTATTTCTTCCCATTTCAACTCTAAAGTCAGAAATAAGAAATTTAGTTAGATACTTCCAATTTACATTGTAGAAAGCATATTGGAAAACTACGCGCAATTGAATAAAATACTTTGAGAACTTTGCTTTAGTTTTTAGCTGTTATTTTAGAATGAAGTTATCAATAACTGATTAAACAAGGGGACACACGATTAATAATCTCATAATAGATAGAGTTCGACAATAGGCAAAACATTTTATGGTTACAACAGGCAAAATAGACATTATGAAAGAAAATTTAACTAGTACAATTATTTTAGAAACAAAATAATTATGATCATTGGAACCATGATATTTTTTCCATTTCCATCTGTTCTATAGTGTAGCACCTATAAAATTAAAAGACTTGGATGCAGATCTTGTGACAAATGAAGAATAAAGCCTCCCTTTTGATTTAGTCGTATACTGTATGTAAGCACAGTGTCAAACTCGCTCATACAATCAGGGAACAATGTATTTATTTTTTTCTTTGGGCACATGACATAACATAAAATGTTCAACCCTTTTATTTACAGGTAACTAATTTACTGGAGTGGTTCAATATGTCGATGGCCAATGTGAGTCCTCGGATCAAGGTGACTAATGTCTGGGTTAACCCACGCCTACATGTAACCCTAACCTTACTCACCAAGCTTTTACAACTAGTTGTTCATATATTCCTCAGAATTTTAATAAACATTATCAAGAAAAAAATATCAGACTGCTTTATTTCCAGTTAATGGACATCCAAAACTCCATTTTAAATAGGAATAAAGTTATAAGTCAGATATATGGACAAATATAATAGAACACATAATACCCGTATACAAAATACACACTGGTTATTTATCAATTGGTGATCAACATCATGTCCAAAGGCATTGCGCACTATACATTTTGGGGATCAGTTGGTCACATTTTTATGCAGGGGTCCTGAGTTGTATTCCAGCTCGGACCCTTTTTAGCTTACCAGAGCGCTTGTGCTCAGGGTGAGCTTTTATGACCGCCTTTTGTGCGTCGTGTGTCGTCCGTCGTCAGTAATTGCTTGTGAACACTTTAGAGGCCACAGTTTTGGCGCAATCTTCACGAAACTTGTTCAAGTTGTTTGTCTACATAATATCTTGGATGAGTTTGAAATTTGGTCAGGTTGATTATCTACATAATATCTTGGATGAGTTTGAAATTTGGTCTCGTGGGGTCAAAAACTAGGTCACCAGGTCAAATCTTAGAAAAACCTTGTGAACACTTTAGAGGCCACAGTTTTGGCGCAATCTTCACGAAACTTAGTCAGGTTGATTGTCTACATAATATCTTGGATGAGTTCGAAAATTGGTCACGTGGGGTCAAAAACTAGATCACCAGATCAAATCTTAGAAAAACCATGTGTACACTCTAGAGGCCACAGTTTTAGCCCAATCTTCATTAGATTAAGTCTGGATGTTTGTCTCTATGATATCTTGGATGAGTTCGAAAATGGGTCATGTGAGGTCAAAGTCTAGGTCACCAGATCAAATATTAAAAAAAACCTTGTGAACATACTTCGGCCACATTTTTGGCCCAATCTTTATAAAACTTTGTCAGCACGTTTTTATTTATGCTATGTCTTTATCCTATGTTGGATGAGTTTGAAAGTGGGTCATGTTGGGTAAAAAAACTAGGTCACTGGGTCAAAAAATTAAAAAACCTTGTGAACACCCTATATGCCACAGTTTTAGCCTTACCTAAATGTAACTTGGTCAAAATGTTTGTTTACATCATTAGACCTTTTGAACAGGTTAGGTTATAAGGTCTATGATTTAAATACATGTATTTATGTAAATTTTCAAGACGGTAGAAGAGAAAAGGGGGAAAGGCAGTATGCTTATTGTAAGCCGTCCATTAAAACATTTGTTTTAATCTTTTCTTGTTCGGTTTTATGTTAACACTTTAAAACTTTTACTAACTGTTGAGAAGATTCGAAAATCTATCCGAATACTGTGGAAGTTTTATCGAAATTTAGCGAAAATTTCTGAAAAAAAAACAGAAAGGACATGCGCGAAAATGTTGCGAAGGGGCTACTCCCGACTACTCCTTTAACACAAAATAAGTAGGACATGCCGCTGTGCGCTCATTATTCCCCCTAAGCAAACACGAGCTAGATGGGGTTATTTATCGAACAGAGAGAGCAATGTTGCTTTTTTTCAAATTTGAAATTTTGAATTCTCTGCTTTACGATTTTACCGACTTGCAATGTCTTTAAACGGAAAGAGTGAAAAATATACTGTGAGAACAGCACACAATATGAATAAAAAAAGCCTGGCAATCATTTCTATAAACACATTGCTGCTAGTACATACCAAACAAAAACACATTGCTGCTAGTACATACCAAACAAAAACACATTGCTGCTGGTACATACCAAACTATAATTAGCACTTATACGATATTTCACTGAATTATTGGATTTAAATTATGTCGCATATCGGCAAATCCTGTAGTAAAAAAAAACGTGAATAGTACTTCAAAGATAATAAAATATAAATTGATATGTTTACATATACCTGCTTGGCACTGTCACATTCTCAATATTCCGTCTTTCCTAAATTCAGTGTTTAAATCTTATTTCAAACCCTTTATTAAAAGCTAAAAAAATCAAAGTTCAAATCTTTTGGGAGAAGGCAATATCATACTACAGTGTAGCGTTTTGCGATTATTAATTATTTGTTTAAAGACTTATATATAGTATGCAAGTCTTAGAATAAAACAACATGAAACCATAATTATCAAAAGTTAGTCTTTAAAGACAATTAAAGCACTTTAAATATATAAAATATCATTTAAAAATATACAAAGGATTTTAGAAAATAATTGCAGCTCATTTAAAAGTGTAAATCATTGTACATGTTACAGACTGTGGAAAGCTACCACCAATATATTACGGCAAAGTCTCTTTTGAAGCTACAGTGTACCAAAGCATTGCTACCTACAGCTGTAATACTGGTTTCGAGATGACTGCTGGGGATTACCAACGCACTTGCCAGGCTGATAAAACCTGGAGTGGCACACAAGCCACATGTGCTGTCGGTGTGTATTTTCTCCTTTATTTGTTTTAAGGACAAAATTTCTTTTTGTTTATTGCACACCAGAGTAGAACGCGCTCAGTTTAAGGTTTTCAAATCACCACGTATCCTTCGTCCGTCGTCGTGCGCCATCAATAATTTGCTTTAAACCTTTCTGGAGAAATAACTGAAATTTAGCATGAATGATCCATGGATATCTCTTCACAACTATTCCTTTAATAAACTTGATCCCTGCATAACTCTGGTTGTCGTGACAGCAAACACAATTTTGTATTTTCAAAAGAATTTTTGAAAAATCTTCTCTGATGTCAGAATTTAATTTTATATGGCACACATGGTCACCTTCTGGCCTTCTCCAAAAATTGCCAAAAATGAGCTCTTGACGGCACTTAAGGTGTTGGTTAGTTTCCTTATAAACTCTAAGTCAGAATTTAATTCATGTGACACAAATAGTCATCCCATGGCCCTGTACCGTAATTGCTACAAAATAAAGTTCATCTCTTAAAAATGGGGGCAAATATCCTTAAAAGCTCTATAAAGAAAATTTCAAAATTCTTGTTTTCTGAAATCATTGTTCATAATTGATTTTTTCCGCTAATAATCAACTCATTGTAACCGTAAATGCTTCATAATTGATTCTATGAAAAATGAGGTTTCAGATAGCTTATTCACGTACTTGAACTTTATTAACAACCTTAATTAATAAGTGGAAAACCAATTCAATTCAATAGTTTATTAGGCATAAACATAATGTCCATTGCCATAGACAAACATATATATGGCGTCTTATAAACACTGAGAAACGTATGAAACAAATACATGGGTTAACAATATCCATACCATTTATACAATTATGCACAAATATAACAAAGTCATGAAATGTAATTAATGTAACATTCAACTTTCTTTTTCAAAAAGCAAGATATACAAATTAAGCAATATTTTAACGACTCCTGTTTGTTTATGATGCATCAGTGATTTAAATTTCGTAATTGTTGGCCAAGGACAATAATACCGTGGTAATATCTTTAAACACAAATCACCATAATAAGAGCATACTAAAAGAAAATGAAATTCATTTTCTATTCCATTCATGTTGCAAAGGAAAATACATTTTCTGTTTTGTCTTTCAATATTTCTATATCTACCATCTTCAATAGCTTAGTTATGGGTAGAACATCTAAGTTTCGTAAGTGCATTACAATGTAAAGGATTGTCAACTTTTTTAATATATGACTCATTTTCAAAACATGTTTTGAACGTACGATATGTATCTAACTTACTACTTTTATCTAAAGAATAAAACCAACATTGAATATATTGATCGTAAACTCTTTGCTTAATGATATTCAACTATTTCGCACAAACTTGGTTGCTTGAAAAAAGATACGATAATCCGATAGCATCAAACATTGATTATATATTTTTAGTCCATTGTAGAATATAATAACCATTATTATCTTTCATATTGTATAATTTAAACAACAAACTATTTGGCTGTTTAATTATCTTTAGCCAATAACTGAATAAATGCATTTTCTTCGCACAATAATAAGTGGAAACCGTCCTAATTTTCCATATACAGCACAATTAATAGTTTTTTGTTTAACCGATAAGATTTGTTTAAGGAATTTTAAGTGAACACGTTCAATATCAGGAGCTTTGTGGAAACCCCATATTTCACAACCGCACCATAAAATAGGTAAAATCATAGAATCAAATAATTTCAGTTTTTCTTCGACATTTAACGAAACATGGTCAAACAAGGTATTAAATGAGTATAATGCTTTCAATGCACTTTCTGATAAACGTTTTTGAGAAGCATAAAAAGACAATTTGATTTTAAAGTTACACCTAGGTATACGATTTCATCAACGTTTTTCTGAAATTCATTATTATATAAAAATGTCACAACGTTCTCTATAAGTCCCATTCCTGAACACCATTACAGCTGTCTTATCAACATTCCCTTCAATACCCAATAATTTACAGTATTCATAGAGTTTATCTATTATATTTTGCAAACCATTACATGATCTAGAAAATAATACCGTGTTATCAGTAAAAAGTAACATGATATCAACTATTTCAATAAAATCTGAAGACGTTACTAACTGTCATTATTCATGAACGAATGCATATCATTAATGAATAACAGGAACAAAACAGGAGACAACGTTTCCCCTTTTTTTAACTCCAGAAAAAATTTCGAAAAACAGAACAGACACCATTCGTACGAACAGAAATTTTAACTATTTCACGCATAGATTGTATTTTTTATCACCAATAAAACCGTTAAATTACCAGCCACTTGACTTTCTTCTTTAATGTTCCAATTTATGCTTGACGCAACATTAGGACCTACACACACATTTTTAAACAAATTTGAATACTCTCCTTTCCCCATAACTATCTATCTCTCTCTCTGTCTCTCTAACTTTGAGCTAAGCACACAGAAGTACTTCGATATTCATTCGGCATCCCGAAAATATGCTTCCATTTTGAACAACACCATGCTTATGATGATGTTGCTGTGAGGCTGCATACATTTGCTTCGTGCAAAACTATCCATTGGATCTATTATTTCTGTCATTCGTTATTCAAGCAGATCGAAGCTACTCTTAAAGATCACGTGCTCTGGGATATTGGTGGCTCATGAGATGATTTAATTTGCATTAATTAGGCATATGTACGTTTACTGAAATATCTTTTATTGCTAGATTAATGGTTGAATTAAAAAAGAGAGGCTAAGATAGTGTTATAAATACATAAGTTCATGGTCTGTCATAAAATATAATCAGTTTTATACTATTACATTGGCTTTACCAAATATATTTTTTTACGATTTACATATTTAAGTTAAGAGCACTTGTTAAAAATGTCACCTTTTGAAGCCGGTATATATATTGAATAAAAGATAACAATATCTGTTTCATTTTTAATTATTCTTATTCTACATACAATAAACAGTCCTTTGATGTCTTGATTGTCATTTTCTATTTAAATATGTTTCCAGCTAAATATGTAAAATAATTATGATATTATGACGTCTTAACAAACAAAAATAACGAACAGAGGCATCTTTGGCTATTCAATTATTGATGAAAATCATACTTTTGCATCTTTCTTAAGTCCCCTCAGAAAATGGTGTATATTTTTTCCATTCATTTACACGACATGAAAAGCAAATCTACATATGTTGTGTCCCCCATTTAGCATGTTTGACACATCTTTAATAAGCTTTAAGAATTATGTCTTCCCCCATATTTCTGTCTGTCACACCTTTTGTACGGAGGAAAACGCAAAAAGTATCAAAGCTATTTACTTGAAACTTCACAGGTGGATAGATCTCATCGAAGAGAGCGTCATGCACAAGAATCGTAACTCTGTGCATCAAATTTAAGGAGTTGATGCCCTTTGTTGAATTTTATATTTTTTATTTGTCCGCAGCATAACTGAAAAGGTGATAAAGATTTTAACTTGAAACTCCAAAAGGAAAATTGCAGTGCATAAGAACTTTATTTCTGCAAATCATACTTTTGAAGTTATTGTCCGTCATTTAATTTCATATTCAATTGTCCGGAGAATATCTAATGCAGCATGAGACATATAACCTTGAAACTTGTTGAGTGTACGTTATGCATGAGAATTGCAGTACACAAGAGCATAATCCATTTCCAAGGTTTCTAGATGGAGATTTCCCCTTTTATACAATTTGTGCCCTTACGATAACAGTTATTTTACTCATACTGTTGAAATTAAATTTAATTTATGTAAAACATTAATGAGAGAAAATCTCATGCACAAGGTTCAGATTTTGTTTAGTTATTCCACCTTTTCACATTCTTAACCGTAAGATAATTCGTGTTCTACTACCGTTATTAATATAAAATTGCAGTTATTGAAATAAAATGATGAGAGGACTCATGTGTATATGTCACTGTGTGCCTCAGTGTATGTGTCACTGTGTGCCTCAGTGTATATGTCACTGTGTGCCTCAGTGTATATGTCACTGTGTGCCTCAGTGCATATGTGTGTGTGAGGGAAAGGATGTGATAGGGGAGGGAGACATCAGTTTTCTATGAAAACAAATTTCTAGTTTATACATGATACCAAAAGCATACATTCAAATATCATGTTTATTATGATAACAAAGATTATTGAACCAAAACAAAGGTAATTCTTTGATGAGCAAAGCAAAGAAGGCTACTTCAATAATTATTTAACGTCCTTATTATGTAAGTATGCAGTTCTATTGAAATAAACGTACTATGCTTTCTAATTATCTTGACTTTTATTCTACTTAGCCATCCCAGCTGAATCCGCTAATGCAGGAGGATCTTCGGCTTGTTCCAACCATATGCTCGTGGTCCCAGAATGCCCCGTAGACTCCGTGATCGCCATCGGTTCTGTTTACCACGGCTTTAATGACGCAAATCACGCAATTCGGCATGACGCAGCCGTGGATAAAACCCGGGTCCCCGGATTGCTAGTCCAGTATGCTAACCACGACGCCACCATGATTGTCAATCGTTTAATACATATAGTAAAAAACCTTCATTGCGATTATTAAAGAATATGTTTATTCACATTTAACAACTTTGTCATTCGTATCAAAAAATGGGTTGATGCTGGTCAACCACATCTATTGTATTAAAGCTTATTGAATTTTGGAAAGAGTATGATCATTCGCATTTAACAATCGTATAAAATGTAATATTCAACCTTGCGAGTAGATAACACAGAGGTGATGATCACCAATAATTAGCAACATTGTAAAAAAAATAAAATAAATACGACCAAATATTTGAAGCATTCAATAGAATGGTCTAATGTATGAAAAATAGTACTTGAACTAAAGGCTATATAACTGAAACACGACGGTCTTATGTATCATATGAAAATTGTTCAAACATTGCTACCTAATATTTGGATAGAGCATGATCAACTGCATCATAACATGCAACTAGATATTTGACAGATCATGGATAACCGCATTCAACAAGCATGCCTTACTATAAATATTGTTTTATAAACTTCGAGGAATCCTTTTGGACTCTTCTATCTTATCAATGTATGACTAATATATCGCTTGTTCGGAAATAAATCCTCATTAATTCAAACAATGTAAAGCTTATATTTACATCTGCCATTTATGTGACACAAATGTGCAGCTTTATCTTTCAAGTAATAAATGGTTTCATTCCTGATAGTCTAGTCGGTCATGTACAGTCGATGTCATGACCCCTTTCTAGTCGGTCATGTACAGTCGATGTCATGACCCCTTTATGTCACTGTTACTTGTTTTGTTGATATACCGGTAACTTATATACGAGTAGATCCTTTTTTACATTTACTGTATGTTATTGAATAAGTGATTTGATATTGGCCCTATTATTTGTCCGAGGACCAATACGACTGTCTCGAGGATATATAACAGGGCCAATATTAAATCACTTATTCACTTACTTTTTAGCCAATCGAATTGCAGGTAAAGCAGGTCCAATAAATAATATCATTTTCGGCCCCGGTCAGAAAGTGATATTTTTTATTGGTCTGCTTCTTGAGATCGTCAGTGTATTATCAAAAATGTCTCTTTAAATATTAAGGTCTCTCATAAATAAAAGTTATGCAATAAATTGTATTGAACGTGAACTGTTTCATTATATATATAGTAATAGAACGCCTTACTGTCATGAGATATAATTATACTTGATTAACATATCGCCTTTTATTTATCTATTTTTTATTTATTTATTTTTTTAGAAAATCGGATATTCGACCCGTGTGATACGGATATTTGGGAGAGCAAATTACCTATATACTTTCAAAACCCGGAATACCCCAATAGCATACAGGTCGAAAGAAATAAACGATTTGAAAGACAGTGCGTGTATACTTTACAAACAACTGGCAAAATACAGAAAATAGATATGTTTATTGTGGACATGGACCTGGCTGCCAATAATCAAGGAAAATGTCAACAGAAAATTACTATTAGTAGCAAACTGGGAACGAGGATATTTGATTGTGACGATGGAAATTTCAATGTCATTAGAAAAGAATCTTTTGCAACAGACGACATACTACTCAAAATTGAAAACAACGCAGCAACAAATGCTGGGAGATTTTGGTTAGGATTTAAAGGTATACTTATATTCTTTAAACATGAGTGCATTTCATAATTGATATGTTTTTATTTATTTCAGCCGAGATATGGTTTCAAATCTTAAAGAGAAATCAAAAAACAAATTGCTATTTCCTTAATTTGATACAAACCTTATAATTCACCAGATTATTTACACAGTCTTACGTCGTACATGTAAACACCTTTAATACAAGTTGTATATGAGGGGTCTGGTGCAAAGGAAAACCAACTAATACAAGTTAAAAGTGAAGAAAAATCCACTTTTAAATGTTTATTTTCCCCCTTTCCATATGACAGCAAGATACCTGAAATATTCCTGAACGTTCATAGACAGCAACCGTAACATGCTTTTTAGACCTTTTAGACCATTAATCTTCTTATTCATACAAGAACATTTTTAGAGCGTCCGCCTCGGGAGCTGGAGGTCGTGGGTTCGATTCCGTCCGCGACATACCAAAGTCGTAAAAAATGGTACTGTTATAGCTCCCTTGCTTGGCGCTCAGCATATAAAGGTAGTTGCAGGACTGATCGGCCCCGTGTCAGGATAATGTGACTGGGTGTCGTTTCATGCTACATGTCTACGGCGTGATACTGCAATGTGGCAGCATTATATCTGCCTCAAGTAGACATCGTCTCCAAATGACTGAAATACTGTCGGTACGTTAAACCCAATAAACATTCAAACAACATTTTCTAAAAAGAACATAATTAAGGGATAGTTCATTTTCACAAAAAGCATTTGTAATATAGCTTGGGGAGTTAATTTGTGAAAATACTGAACTATCTTAGAAAAAAATATTTTTATAAGAATAGTATATATATATATATATATATCAGAATATTCGTAAGTTATTCATAGATCATGTGGGTTAGTTCACATTTTCATTATTTTCAACATAACACGTTCATTAGAGTTGAAATGTACATGTATGAAAAGCAATGAAACACATTTTTTGCCCGATTTTGAGAATTAGTTCAATTAGCTCTATACCCCTCATATTATTTGGTACATGTTAAACGTAGTCTTACATGACAAAACTTCGAGTTTTAAATGTCTTAAAAAGCATTTC
>CM037779.1:55337667-55382659 GCA_021229015.1 Solen grandis
TGAAGGTATTTTTCTATATGTATTAAACGATTGACAATCATGGTGGCGTCGTGGTTAGCATACTGGACTAGCAATCCGAAGACCCGGGTTTTATCCAAGGCTGCGCCTTGCCGAATTATCGCCTGATTTGTCTATGTAAAATTCCAGTTCAAAATTTATATTCTTACTGTGCGGCAGTGGCCTAAAAATGGATTTAGAAAAAAAGAAAAAGAAAATAAATGTTTCTGAATCATTCACCAGAGGCGGTCCTTAATTTGATACATGAAATGATGATAAAAAAAATAATCAAAGAACAGACGAATTGGCGGCGAAAAACTAATAATAATAATAGGTCCATTCTTTCCATATATAGTTTCTTGGATGCTAGTAGTGGCACTAATGGTACTGGTTTTGTAATTGAAATGAACAAAGAAGTAAAAAAATATGGAAATAAACATTCATAAGTTTAGTCTAAATATATCAAAATTACAAATTAAAGAGACTAGTTCATTACCTGGGATACATATATAGTTCAGTTGAGTAAACACCGAAAAATATGTGACGTTGTCTTTGATACAATCCGAAGGGGTACGCACCGCACGAGAGAGAAGAACGCTACCGTTTCTTCGACCCGAGAAGCTTTCCATATATTTTAAATCTTCCGTATCCGCTTGGAGACAATCTCTAGTGGCATCATAAGAACAGCAGATGCTAGGCGGGGATTTAGTTTTACAGTTGGAAACCGCATTAAAGCCGTGGTAAACAGAACCGATGGCGATCACGGAGTCTACGGGGCATTCTGGGACCACGAGCATATGGTTGGAACAAGCCGAAGATCCTCCTGCATTAGCGGATTCAGCTGGGATGGCTAAGTAGAATAAAAGTCAAGATAATTAGAAAGCATAGTATGTTTATTTCAATAGAACTGCATACTTACATAATTAGGACGTTAAATAATTATTGAAGTAGCCTTCTTTGCTTTGCTCATCAAAGAATCATCTTTGTTTTGGTTCAATAATCTTTGTTATTATAATAAACATGATATTTGAATGTATGCTTTTGGTATCATGTATAAACTAGAAATTTGTTTTCGTAGAAAACTGATGTCTCCCTCCCCAATCACATCCTTTCCCTCACACACACATACACTGAGGCACTCAGTGACATATACACATGAGTCCTCTCATCATTTTATTTCAATAACTGCAATTTTATATCAATAGCGGTAGTAGAACACGAGTTATCTTACGGTTAAGAAATTGTGAAAAGGTGGAATAACTAAAAAAAATCTGAAGCCAGAGTTATGAACCTTGTGCATGAGACTTTCTCTCATTAATGTTTTACATAAATTAAATTTAATTTCAATAGTATGAGTCAAATAACTGTTATCTTAAGGGCACGAAATTGTATAAAAGGGGAAATCTCCATCTAGAAACCTTGGAAATGGATTATTCTCTTGTGTACTGCAATTCTCATGCATAACGTACACTCACCAAGTTTCAAGTTTATATGTCTCATGCTGCATTAGATATTCTCCGGACAATTGAATATGAAATTAAATGACGGACAATAACTCCAAAAGTATGATTTGCAGAAATAAAGTTCTTATGCACTGCACTTTTCCTTTGGATGTTTCATGTTAAAAGCTTTATCACCTTTTCAGTTATGCTGCGGACAAAAAAAAAGTATTAAATTCAACAAAGGGCATCAACTCCTTAAATATGATGCACAGAGTTATGATTCTTGTGCATGACGCTCTCCTTGATGAGATCTATCCACCTGTGAAGTTTCAAGTAAATAGCTTTGATACTTTTTGCGTTTTCCTCCGTACAAAAGGTGTGACAGACAGAAATATGGGGGAAGACATAATTCTTAAAGCTTATTAAAGAAGTGTCAAACATGCTAAATGAGGGACACAACATATGTAGATTTGCTTTTCATGTCGTGTAAATGAATGAAAAAATATACACCATTCTCTGAGGGGACCTAAGAAAGATGCAAAAGTATGATTTTCATCTCAATAATTGAATAGCCAAAGATGTCTCTGTTCGTTATTTTTGTCTGTTTAGACGTCAGAATATCATAATTATTTTACATATTTAGCTGGAAACATATTTAAATAGAAAATGACAATCAAGACATCAAAGGACTGTTTATTGTATGTAGAATAAAAATAAATAAAAATGAAATAAAGATTGTTATCTTTTTTAATATTTATAACACTATCTTAGCCTCTCTTTCTTAATTCAACCATTAAACTGGCAATAAAAGATATTTCAGTAAACGTACATATGCATAATTAAATTCATTTCATGAGCCACCAATATCCTAGAGCACGTGATCTATAAGAGTAGCTTCGATCTGCTTGAATAACGAATGAGAGAAATAGTAGATCCAATGGATAGTTTTGCATGAAGTGGATGTATGCTGCCTCACAGTAACATCATCATAAACATGGTGTTGTTTAATACGGACGCATATTTTCGCAATACCGAGTGAATATCGAAGTACTTCTGTGTGCTTAGCTCAAAGTTAGAGAGAGAGAGAGAGAGAGAGAGGAAATGGGGAAAGGAGAGTATTCAAATTTGTTTAAACATGTGTGTGTAGGTCCTAATGTTGCGTTAAGCATAAACAGGAACATTAAAAAGAAAGTCAAGTTGCTTGTAATTTGAATAGGTTTTATTGGTGATATAAATAATACAGTCTATGTATGAAACAGTTAAAATTTCTGTACGTGCGAACGGTGTCTGTTCTGTTTTTCGATTTTTTTTCTGAAGTTAAACAAGGGGAAACGTTGTCTCCTCTTTTGTTCCTGTTATCCATTAATGATATGCATTCGTTCATGAATAATGACAGTTAGTAACGTCTTCAGATTTTATTAAAATAGTTGATATCAATATTTCATGTTACTTTTTACTGATAACACGATATTATTTTCTAGATCATGTAATGGTTTGCAAAATATTATAGATAAACTGAATACTATAAATTATTGGGTATTGAAGTGAATGTTGATAAGACATCTGTAATGGGGTTCAGGAATGGGACTAAAAGAGAACGTTGTGACATATTATATAATAATGCATTACTGAAAAACGTTGATGAATCCGTATACCTTGGTGTAACTTTGAAATCAAAAACTTTATCAGAAAAAAAAATTTTTAAACAAATTTGTTCAAAAAACTATTAATTGTGCTGTATATGGATAATAAGGACGGTTTCCACTTCTTATTGTACGAAAAATACGTTTATTCAGTTATTGGCTAAAGATAATTAAACAGTCAAATAGTTTGTTATTTAAGTTATTCAATATGAAAGATAATTATGGTGATGGTATTCTACAATGGACTAAAAAATAAAATAATGTTTGATGCTATCGGATTATCGTATCTTGTTTCAAGCAATCCAGTTTGTGCGGAGCAGTTGAATAGCATTAAGCAAAGAGTTTACGATCAATATATTCATGTTGGTTTTATTCTTTAGATAATAGTAATAAGTTAGATACATATCATACTTTCAAAACATGTTTTGAAAATGAGTCATATACAGTGTATTAAAAATGTTGACAATCCTTTACATTATAATGCACTTACGAAACTTAGATGTTCTGCCCATAATTAAGCTATTGAAGATGGTAGATATAGAAATATTGAAAGGCAAATCAGAAAATGTGTTTTTTGCAACATGAATGCAAAAGAATGAATTTCATTTTCTTTTAGTATGCCTTATTATTGAGATGTGCGTTTAAAGATATTACCACGGTATTATTGTCCTTGGCCAACAATTACGAAATTTAAATCACTGATGCATAATAAACAAACAGGAGTCGTTAAAAATATTGCTAAATTTGTATATCTTGCTTTTTGAAAAAGAAAGTTGAATGTTACATTAATTACATGTCGTGACTTTGTTATATTCGTGCATAATTGTATAAATGTTATGGATATTGTTATCCCATGTATTTGTTTCATACGTTTCTCAGTGTTAATAGAACGCCATATATATGTTTGTCTATGGCAATGGACATTATGTTTATGCCTAATAAACTATTGAATTGAATTGGTTTTCCACTTATTAATTAAGGTTGTTAATAAAGTTCAAGTACGTGAATAAGCTATCTGAAACCTCACTTTTCATGGAATCAATTTTGAAGGTTGCCATGAGTCGATCATTCGCGGAAAAAATCAATCATGAACAATGCTTTCAGAAAAGAAGAATTTTGAAATTTTCTTTATAGAGCTTTTAAAGATATTTGCCACCATTTTTTAAGAAATCAACTTTATTTTGTAGCAATTACGGTACAGGGCCATGTGATGACCTTTTTGTGCGAGCTGAATTAAATTCTGACTTATAGTCTCACAGAAGAACTTTGAAATATTCAGTATAGAGTTTATAAGGAAACTAACCAACACCCTAAGTTCCGTCAAGAGATCATTTTCGGCATTTTTTGGCCAAGGACCTGCATATAAATTAAATTTTTTTTGATTCTGACATCAGAGAAGGTTTTTTAAAAATTCTTTTGAAAATACAAAATTGTGTTATGCAGGGATCACGTTTATTAAAGGAATAGTTGTGAAGAGATATCCATGGATCATTCATGCTAAATTTCAGTTATTTCTCCAGAAAGGTTTAAAGCAAATAATTGATGGCGCATGACGACGGACGAAGGATACGTGGTGATTTGAAAATCTTAAACTGAGCGCGTTCTACTCTGGTGTGCAATAAACGAAAAGAAATTTTGTCTTAAAACAAATAAAGGAGAAAATACACACCGACAGCACATGTGGCTTGTGTGCCACTCCAGGTTTTATCAGCCTGGCAAGTGCGTTGGTAATCCCCAGCAGTCATCTCGAAACCAGTATTACAGCTGTAGGTAGCAATGCTTTGGTACACTGTAGCTTCAAAAGAGACTTTGCCGTAATATATTGGTTGTAGCTTTCCACAGTCTGTAACATGTACAATGATTTACACTTTTAAATGAGCTGCAAAACCTTTTATATTTTTAAATGATATTTTTTATTTTTAATTATGGTGTCATGGTGTTTTATTCTAAGACTTGCATACTATATATTAAGTCTTTTAACAAATGATTAATAATCGCTAAAAGCTACACTGTAGTATGATATTGCTTTGTCCCGAGAGATTTGAACTTTGATTTTTTAGCTTTTAATAAAGGGTTTGAAATAAGATTTAAACCTGAATTTAGAAAGACGTGATAAATATACATGTATCAACATTTGCTAACTAAAACAAATGTAAAATACCTTTAATTACTACTTTTAATGAAACAATAATACATCATAGGGGAATTATTGAGAATGTGAAAGTGCAAAGCAGGTATATGTAAACATTTCAATTTTTATTTTATCATCTTTGAAGTACTCTTCACGATTATTTTTACTCACAGGATTTGCCGATATGCGACATAATTTAAATCCAGTAATTCAGTGAAATATCGTATAAGTGCTAATTATAGTTTGGTATGTACTAGCAGCAATGTGTTTTTGTTTGGTATGTATTAGCAGCAATGTGTTTTTGTTTGGTATGTACTAGCAGGAATGTGTTTTTGTTTGGAATGGACTAGCAGCAATGTGTTTATAGAAATGATTGCCAGTTTTTTTTATATATATTGTGTGCTGTTCTCACAGTAAATTTTTCACTCTTTCCGTTTGAAGACATTGCAAGTCGGTAAAATCGTAAAACAGGGAATTCAAAATTTCAAGACTGAAAAAAAGCAACATTGCTCTCTCTCTTCCATAAATAACCCCATCTAGCTCGTGTTGGCTTAGGGGGAATAATGAGCGCACAGCGGCATGTCCTACTTATTTTGTGTTAAAGGAGTAGTCGGGAGTAGCCCCTTCGCAACTTTTTCACGCATGTCCTTTCTGTTTTTTTTCTGAAATTTTCGCTAAATTTCCTTAAAACTTCCACAGTATTCGGATACATTTTCGAATCTTCACAACAATTAGTAAAAGTTTTTAAGTGTTTACATAAAACCGAATATGAAAAGATTAAAACAAAATGTTTTAATGGACGGCTTACAATAAACATACTGCCTCTTCCCCCTTTCTCTTCTACCGTCTTGAAAATTTACATAAATACATGTTCTTAAATCATAGACCTTATAATCTAATCTGTTCAAAAGGTCTAATGATGTACAAAAAAAACAACACATTCTGACAAAGTTACATTAAGGTAAGGCTAAAACTGTGGCAGCTAGAGTGTTCACAAGGTTTTTCTAAGATATGACCTGGTGTCCTTTGACCCTACGTGACCCGGTTTCAGACTCATCCAAGTGTTCACAATTATTCTAAGATTTTCTTAGATTTGACCCAGTGACCTAGTTTTTTATACCCAACATGACCCAATTTCGAACTCACCCGACATAGCATAAAGGCATAGCATAAATAAACGTCCTGACAAAGTTTCACGAAGATTGGGCTAAAAATGTGGCCTGAAGTATGTTCACAAGTTTTTTTTTAAAAATTTGATCTGGTGATCCAGACTAAATCTAATGAAGATTGGGCTAAAACTGTGGTCTCTAGAGTGTGCACATGGTTTTTCTAAGATTTGATCTAGGGATCTAGTTTTTGACCCCACGTGACCAATTTTCGAACTCATCCAAGATATTATGTAGACAATCAACCTGACCAAGTTTCGTGAAGATTGCGCCAAAACTGTGGCCTCTAAAGTGTTCACAATGTTTTTCTAAGATTTGATCTGGTGACCTAGTTTTTGACCCCACGTGACCAAATTTCAAACTAATCCAAGATATTATGTAGACAATCAACCTGACCAAGTTTCGTGAAGATTGCGCCAAAACTGTGGCCTCTAAAGTCTTCACGAGGTTTTTCTAAGTTTTGACCTGGTGACCTAGTCTTTGACCCCACATGACCCAATTTTTAACTTATCCGAGATATTATGTAAATCAACATCCTGACCAAGATTCATAAAGATTGAGCCAACACTGTTGCTTCTGGTGTGTTCACAAGCAATTACTGATGACGGACGACACACGACGAACAAAAGGCGGTCATAAAAGCTCACCCTGAGCGCAAGCGCTCCGGTAAGCTAAAATGGGTCCGAGTTGGAACACAACTCAGGACCCCTGCATAAAAATGTGACCGGCTCTGTTCCCGATCGACCTAATCCCCAACTGATACCCAAAATGTACAGTGCGCAATGCCTTTGGATATGATGTTGATTATCAACTGATAAATAACCATTGTGTATTTTGTATACGGGTATTATGTGTTCTATTATATTTGTCCATATATCTGACATAACTTTATTCCTATTTAAAATGGAGTTTTGGATGTCCATTAACTGGAAATAAAGCAGTCTGATAATTTTTTTCTTGGTTATGTTTATTTAAATTCCGAGGAATATAGGAACAACTAGTTGTAAAAGCTTGGTGAGTAAGGTTAGGGCTAGGTGTGTGTTAACCCAGACATTAATTACCTTGATCCGAGGATTCACAATGGCCATCGACATATTGAACCACTCCAGTAAATTAGTTACCAGTAAATAAAAGGGTTGAACATTTTATGTTATGTCATGTTCCCAAAGAAAAAAATAAATACATTGTTCCCTGATTATATGAGCGAGTTTGATAATGTGCTTGCATACAGTATACGACTAAGTGAAAAGGGAGGCTTTATTCTTCATTTGTCACAAAAAGGAAATTGAAAGCATATCATGGTTCCAATGATCATGATTATTTTGTTTCTCAAATGATTGTACTAGTTAAATGCATATTTCTACATGTTTCTTATCATAATGTCTATTTTGCCTGTTGTAACCATAAAATGTTTTGCCTATTGCAGAACTCTATCTAAAATGAGAAATCGTGTGTCCCTTGTTTAATCATTTATTAATAACTTCATTCTAAAATGACAGATAAAAATTATAGCATGGTTCTCAGAGTATTTTACCCAATTGTGCGTATCTATTTTTTTCAAAATATGCTTTCTAACAATGTAAATAGGAAGTATCTAACTAAACTTCTTATTTCTGCACATGACTGTAATGTTGAAATGGGAAGAAATAGATAGAATTTCACATTGTTCTAAAATTAACTGTTTAAATGATTTAAGAAGTCAATATATTAGAAATTTTATTAAATGCAATTAGTAATATCTAAATCTGTTTTTCTCTACTATTCTTTCATTTGTATAATTAATATCATTACATTTACCATTACACATATTAGCGGATTTATTAATGACGCTATGAGTACGAACTTATTGTTTGTATATGTGACGTTGCTATTGTTTTAGACGTGATACTCCATGCAGTGTATCACCTACCCCGTGATGAGCTTTTAATCATTTAGTAGTATTGAGGTTATCGCATAAAATACTTTTTACTCCTTGTAAATCAGTCTCAAATGAAAAGCACATTTTTTTTGTCGTTGTATTCTCACTTTCCCAACCTGTAATTGTTCCCAAACATGTTAGGGGAACACTTGGACCAAAATGCTGTCAGGTGGGGGAAATGGGTATACTACAGTAAACCACAGTGTCGCTCAAAATTTACCTATGTTGGAACAAAAACATTAATCTTATACTTTTATTTATGTAAATATTTAAAATGAGTTTAGTGTTATTTTTTTACTTAAAATATATAATAACTATAAGCATTTGTTCAGTATTTGCTTAAAATTTGTTTTATTATTTTATTGGGTAGTTTTTGCTATTACCTTCATAGATTAAACATTTTTTTCGGGTGAAACAAATTCGACGTGCATTACTGTTTTTCATAAACAACACGTTGATATATTGCATCAAATTTTGATATTAATTCCCACAATGTCAGCCCACATTTTTTTCTACTTTCATCTTCCAAATTTCTACATTTATTTGGTATGGAGTATAGAAAATCCAGGTATGTAAGGGTGCGAAACACTTGCTATTGCTTACTAGGCCTTTTTAAGTTGGGACAAAGAAAAAACACATTCCATTCTTATTGTTTCAGATTCATAGTAATTCTAGGGATGACTTAGTAGCTCCATAGTTAAAGAGGAGTAATCGTTTAGTGTTCCATTCACATTGAAAAGTTCTTTGGGGACTTACATGCAAGTGTACAGGAGAAGGATACAATGAGGCTTCACTGCAATAATAAATCTAAGAAAAGTGACATTATATTATACAACACCTGGTCATATTATTTTGACATTGGGTCAAACAGTCCTGGAACAATCATTTTTTTACGACTTTGGAATATCGAGGCACGGAATCGAATTCACTATTTCCCGATTCCAGGGCGGTCGCTCCACAATCGGTCACAGGACTGGTATACATATGTATGTTGATATCATGCCTTGTGAAATATGATCTTACCCAGCATTGTTTGTTGTTATTACTTATTTCGTAAATCTAAGGCAGCAATCGTGTTTTAAAATATATTAAAATATTAAATCCATTCATCATTGATTTGTGATCATAGTTCATCAAAATATCAATGACAGTTTATAGTTAATACAAACCTTTATAGACTTCCAGCAACATAGCCTATAACTCAATGAATATTTGCATCTGCGCTGAAGTCCTTTTAAGCATTTGAAGGACCATGATTATAATTCATAATGGATTGATTACCTTTAATGTAAAATATTGAAACAAGTCTTTCAATTTCTATATGACTTTTAAAATATATTAATATTAAAATAAACACTGTAATTTTCCCCAAGGTCTCTCGCATGTGTAATGAACTGTTCAAACACCTTATTTCTCAACTGGCGATTCTATCAAGTTACAGAACCGTAATCTGTAAGTTTTATTCTGCTATCATCGAAATTTTATTATGTTTTGATTTCAGATAAAGAGAGAATAAATAATTATTTTATAAGAGATCAATAGAGAATAATGTATGATATAGCAAAAACAACATAATAACAGAAACGTACCAACTCTAGTACATGTAAATTTTTCCTCACTCCAGGATTTGTCTGCCCTACATTCGCGTGTTGCAGTGGTTTCGAAGCCAGGGTCACAGTCGTAGTATGTAATGCTTTGGTACTCGGTGGTTTCGTAAGAGAAGCTTGTGAAAGGGATGTGTTCTGGTTTACCACAATCTGGAAGAAACTCTAAGCCATTACTTACATATTCTATCTCTATTCTTTCATTTCTGATTCTGGGCTTGAAAGTGTATCCCCATTATTAATCAGGAAAAACTATCAATCAAAATGTATCACAGATCTTTTAAATAAGATATATGTATCATACTAATGTCTTACATATCTAAATCAAAACTAAAATGGTGTTTTGTGAAATTGAAAATGATTCCCATTTAGAAAGTATTGTATTGGGGTGTTCATTGAAGATTTCCCCTAACCTACTCCCTACGGGAGGAGAGAAACCCATCTTGGCTTTTAAACATTCTCTAGTTAGGCTTCTCCGAGGATGACACGCTTCTCCCATTGCTTTATCCAGCTATGGAGACCTCTAATGGATAACTCACCAGGTTGTGCTTGGAGGCATACCTTGGTTTCGGAAATAGGACTTTCGTCGTCTGAGAATTACTTTCTCTTTAAATAAAAATACTTCATAGTTAGAAAACAGTCGACGTCAGATGGTTGGAGGTCGTGAAAGTAGGTAGGGAGGTTGGGGAAGCTTTCATAACCACAAGAATATGCTTCTTTCTTGGCGTTTTTGAAGTTTACTTTTCCGCTAAAGCGATTCATAGTATACCCCGATCATTGTGGTACAATTTGCCAACACTTCTCCGTGATGACCCCAAATTATTGTCAGCATGACTTTGCCCCTTTAAGGTTTGACACGTGTCTTCTTTGGACAAGGCGAAGCCATAGTCCATTTCACCAAAGAATCGGCAATACCCGGGATACATCACTGATTAAAACTGTCCAATAAGTGCCTGGAGAAAGGTTCATGTGTATATTTCCAATTGAACAAAGTTTGTAATTGTACACCAGCAGGTAGATTCGGTGTTCGGGAAGTGTTCGTTGATGTACGTACGTTTACGTCACAATTGGAAGTAAAATGATCTAATGTTTCGGATCATGTTTCGTCCTATGTTATCCGTTTGTCAAAACACTATTCCTAAATTTCTTGGCACATGGTCAAAATAGTATGGAAGCACTCGACTTAATTCTTCTGTTGTTTATAAGGTGTAAGCAGTATATCGTGCAGACACCTTTTCCATGTGTAAATGGATCGTTTTGTCCACACATTGATCAAAGGTTATTTGGCGATCGCCAAAAATGACGGCCTCCAGCTTCATCAACGGCGGACTGTAATCACATCGTTTCGGAAGATGTCCGAACATACTTAAACTGACGATACCAGTGTTTGACAACGTCACAGGATGATCTTACCAATAAAGCGTTCATTTTATCAACATCTCTTCTGAAGTGAAGCATTTCAAATAAAGGAACCTGAAGACTGCTAGATAATCAATTGGCACGGCCTTTTCACCCCACAACAGATTAGCACACGTAAACGAGAAACAAATTAGAAATCAGAAACGCAAATAACCGTGAGTCCTATAATTATAAGTATATTTAATGTCTGGGTACAATTTCAACTCCCTACCTTTACCAGAAGTAAGTCAGGGGAAATATTTAATGAACATCCCTCGTATTTCTAAATCGTTCTTGATTCAGATGTGATACTTGTTTCAAAAGAACATATATTTCCTTCAATGATTTTTTTAACAAAAGTTTGATTATTCTTTGTCTTTATTTGACACAAATAAACATATATCACTATTTTAAAAATAAAAATACTAGAAATATGTCAGCTGAACATGCTTTCCCTTTTGGAAAAAAATATTCATTTCTAAATAAATTGATTCAAAATTAATCCCTGGTTGAAAATCTACAATACATGTAGATATACACGTGGGTTTCCCCCCCCCCAAAAAAAAAAGAATGATGCAACATACAGTCCGATATTATTTTCATAAAACCGAGTGATCTTGGAATTTTAGTAGTACCACTGTATGCTAAGCACAAGAGAGAGAGAGGGAGAGAGAGAGAGAGAGAGAGAGAGGGTATGTATATTGTATAAGATATGTTAGTATGTATGCACTTACGTATGAAGAAAATGAAAGGACAACAATTGTTTCGACAAACAAATGATTCAAAAGTAATGTAAATCAATTTATCTTTGAATAAATAGTATAATTTGCACAATTAAATCAAAATCACACAATAAATAATACGAACAAAGTCTTAATAAAGCGCAGACTAAAGCTAAAGGGCATTCCAATATAATATATTAAAACATGATTACCTCTTCAAATTACGATCAGAAAATACATATAGTGTCTGAATTAGACTTAATAGAAAATAAAGCCATACCTATCAATTTCGCTGGACAGTTTAAAACAATACCTGAAATATAAAACCTTTTTAACTTTTTCATACAAGGTTCAGGGGTTTATAACTACAGAATTAATAGGTATATAGAATATGTAAAACGTGTATTTTTGAATGTGCATAAACAGAATCACATGTAACGCAATTCATAATCATGATTGACAAATGAATTGTTTATTATAATATATCTTCCTTTTATTGAGTTAATTATTTAAGTAACTAAAACGAAATGTTAAATCAATCAAATATTTTATACAAAGTCGTTTACCTTCAAAACCGACCCAGAATTTCCCAGCATTTGTTGTTGCATTATTACTCAGCTCGATCTCAATGTAGTTGGTTGCTATAGTTTCTTTTTTAATGACACTGTACTCTTCATTGTCACAATAAAATGTCCTCAGAACGTTGCCGGCTACATCTCTTACAGTAAGTGTCTGTTGACAGTTCCCTGATGTACCATACAAGTCCATGTGTATAATATACATGTCTATACTTCCGCCTGACAGCGCCTGCATCGAGCACGTGCAGCTCGAGTCTGTGTTCAGTATGCTGTCGGGATATTGTCGGTTACGAAGGTATAGAGGTAATGAATTCCATTCGTCGTTTACCGAAGTGCACATGTCGAATACCCGTTGTTCTGGAACATGGTTAAAAAAGACATGATTATGTTACCAATATGTCGGTTCGTATTATAAAGAATTATGAAAACAAATTAAAAAGAAAACACATGTACTACGAGATGTTAATACATGATTGAGTTGTTTTTAAAGTTGTGTTAGTATCACCTCATAGATGTAAGTTTTAAACAGTGCATTAATATTTCTGAACACACACACACAAATAAAAATATATAGCCCCATTCTGTCAAATATATATGAAAAATTAAGAGCTTGGTTAACTTACCTTTCCTCTCCAATACGTTTTACGACAACTCGGTAAAACATGTACATTTCATAAGGAAGATTCTAATTTTGATTTTTAATTACTAATAATCATATCTAATTATTTTATGTAGGTATAAAATAACATGTAAGTAGCAGTGATTTACTCTGCCGTCAAAGAAAAATATATTGTTGGTTTCAAGTCGGAGATAGAGTTTTTCATACACTTTTGTTTGTTCCCAATATAAATTATCCCGACTAAGTCTATAATGTCTTCCTTCATCGAAACTAATGAAATTGTTTCATTTCGTTATAGCAGTATATTAAATCCCAGACGTCCAGTGTATTCCGGGTTATATCAGCCACAAGATGTTTTATTTAAACATTTATATATATGAATCGCTTTTTCCAAACATGTTAAAAAATAAAAATATCAATCAACATATCAATAATTAAGAATAGAAATAAAATAATGATTTAATTTAAGATGAAAAAGATTTTTTTGAGAATTGAAACATGAACCCTTTCTGCAGTTACATGTATCTATTACCATCAAGACTTTGCCTTCAGTTGAACCGAATCACTGAAAAACATAACTATATGGTTGTTAATAACATTTTTTACATAAACAAAATATCTGTTAATGCTATTTAAGTACATCTCTTTTGTCAAATACATAATTTTATTGTTCATTACAAATGTCTAAGGGACCTAAATGATAATGCATGCATGCAACGCCTTTGTTTTTTAAGATTTGAAATTTAACGTACATGTGAACTCTTAATATTTCATATGTCGGCTAAAGTCGTTTTTATGTCATTTCGTGAAAGTTTGTGACTGTAAATTTATTCTGTTAATCAATGTTAGTTTATAAAGTAACCGTTTAAAAGCAACGATTGTCTTCATACTCCATCATTTATGTGGTTATTATTCGTAATTTTGTTCCATATACAAACTATAAAGTAAAGTCACTCTAATAGTTTCGCTACGTCTTGGACCAATTAACCTCTAACAAGATAACCAATGTACCCTAATGAACCATTAGAAAACCTTGGTTATCCCCGTGAAAGGTCATGAGGTTCGAAATGTATCTGAACCATTGCAGGGACTTTACCTCAAGGATATCATGCCTCTTGCAAGGATAACTTAAGCATCTGTTGGTCAGGATGGGCTGTTGTCAAGACTCTTATCTTCAAGTTAGTAGAATCGGTATCGGTATCAAGCTTTTGTATTTCCTTGAAAGTTCAGAATAATACATGCATCTCCACCTTTTACTATTCAAAGTCAGACATTTGCTTGACATGAATGAGTATGCAATTGATGATGTATATACTAATAACGTGAGTGTTGGTAAAGCAAACGTAAGCAACATAATTCTTAAAAATTGTATTTTGTTATTTGGTTTTATAATGTTTAAAAAACTCGGTTGCTTTACAATAATAGTGAATTGTCTTTACCTTGATAGTTACATACATAAATGTACTCTAAAACTGTGTGATAATATTTCAATTCGGTACACACTAATTCTCTTACTTTAGGAACTACTTTCTTTGTGAATAATATTTTTGCTATAAATTATTAAAACAAATGATAAATTCTGATGTTAATTGGTTTACCAATATTTCAAACATATCAATTACTCTACTTAGATTCATCAAATATTGTATATTGACTTAATGACGTTTAAACTTGTTACCGAATATTTTTAAAATTTTGACAAAATTCCTTTGAAAAACTTTATTCATCTTACGTAGGATGTTATTGGAAAATCCAAATTAAATATTCATGTCTTAAGTTCATAATTAGAATAATATTTACCGACTGTTTAAGGTTTCATAAGTCACATTTAGTGTTTTTATGCAAAATCGCAACTTTCACCAATAAAAAGGCAGATTCAGTTTAATAAAGACATAGTGTCAGAGCTATATATGTTATATAGATCTCTTTCAATCAGAATATATACTTTTACTTATATACTAAACTTTTTGGTATTTTTATTAACTTTTGTGTCCTCGCATGAACGAAATATGCTCGCTTGTATAATTGTTACTTTTTCACCTGTTACTCATACATTGCAAGTCACACAATGTGATTAAAATACAAAAATATATATTTTTTAAGTATTTAAAAAATGAAATCTTACTAAATTTGAATGCTTTGTATTTAGTAAACACCGATGTCATACCCTAAGCTAGATATCTATAACGAGTATGGTGATCCCCCTTATTTTACTCAATACATCTGTTAGTAATAATCTATAGGAATTATGTGTAAAGTATTAGAAAAAATATGTCCTTTAGAAAAAAATCTGATTGAATTACTCTGATTGAATATGTTAATGAGCATGCGCAGTGTTTGGTCGTATATCTTAATAAAATTCTAAAAATGCGGAGGTTGCGTTAAACAAATAAGATGAAATAAGAAGTATATTTTCTAAGGAGGAATGTTTAGTATACTAGTAAACAGTAAATGGACAGTCGGACTAATAAGGGCAGTGATATCGAAAAATCGGGAAAAAAAAAGAGAAAACTATTAACAAACACCACTTAAAAAGCGGGAAACGTCAAGAATATAATAATAAAGAAGTCAAGATGGCGGACAGTTATGGGAAATAAAGCAAGGTATATATATATATATATATATATATATATCTACTATTACGAAAAGAATGGAAAAAAAAAAAAAAAAAAACCCCAAAACAACAACAACAAAAAATACCAAAAAAAAAAAAAGACAAGAAAAAAACAACAACAAAGAAAATGGAATCATATGAATATGAATAGAAGGAGAGGAAATCGTGAGAGAAGAGATGCAGGTCTAAAAATGTCGCAGCATGCATGACAATTTGCTGTTTTATAGAATACCACTAGAAAGGGATGACAAATGGAGCAACAGAAACCATCGGAGACGGGTTATGCCTCCCAAATGTTTGTCACAAAAACAATAGCTGTCAGTGTATTGATGATATTAGAGAATGGAACAATTCTTGATTATGTTAAGTAAAGCTATGAACAGAGGGCAATAACTGAAATTACCACACAAAAATTAAGTATGGAATTTAACAAAGGGTAATTTCTCCAAAAGTATGAAGTTCTGAGTTTTTGTGTATTGTGAATGTCATCCAATAGGTTTATTTACTTTAAGTTTCAAGTTCAAAAACCTTATAATCTATGAATTAGGATCTGGACAAAAGTAAAATGTGAAATATACCTAAGGGCATTAACTTCAAATATGAAGTGCAGAGTAATGGTTTTTGTGCACTGCACTTTTCCTATCTATGAAGTTTCCTGAAAATTATGTTGTTACTTTAATATTTATGCTTCGGACAAAAATAAGTATAAAAACAAACAAAAAACAAACAAACGAAAAAACAACAAAAAACAACAACAAACAAACAAACAAAAAAACAATAACTCCAAAAATACGATGATGTGCATGGTTATGGTTCTTATTCTCAACACTTCTCCATCCTGAGGACTATATACCTTTCAAAGCTTATGTTACATAGTTTATGAGATACATGTACAGACAACAAATAACATGATATTTGAAGTGCTCTTACAACCGACTATGCACATATTATTTACAACAAAAGTAAGAGACAATGAGGACAAACATATCAAAATTCACAAGTTACACCACATGAAGCCCAAGTAAAAGTTAAACAGTTAAAAGTTTAGCATATAAATCGAAGAATTTAATGTAGGCATAGGTCAGACCATAAGCTTAAAAATATGTCTTAGTTTAAAACAATAGCAAATGTGTTTGAGATCTTGGTTCTGAGTACAATAAAAATACAGGCAGTGGAGAAATCAGTAGTTTGTATAAGCACACCTATAAAGCACATAGACAACTTTAAAACAAAATCAAAAAATAAAAAAGCAGTGGAAAAGAAACACACTAAATAATACAGCAGCAAACGTTATATATTAATTAAAGCTTAAAGTACAATCAAAGGTATATATTGAGTAAGCAGGACATCATAAGTATGCACATACACAGATAGCACATGCAAGAAACATGAGTCAGTGATTCAGACCTGAGGAAGTACTGGGATAATGCGGCATGCACTGCATATGTATTTTTCTCCCCCACACCAGCTACTTATATAGTTATTTAATCAACCAATGGTTCTGAGAAATGGTTCGAGCCTAATTTGGAAGGGAATTAGGAATTTGCCTCATATCTGAAGGATTTTATACCATATGCTGTTGTTTTTGGTGCTGCTACTTCAGTTTTCCTACCAAGGGATATTGCTTGGGATTTCTCACTGTTTGCTTTCATCTTATTAGATGAGAACCACTTAAATAAAGAGTTACTGTCTTCCTCTAGGTCTGAAGTTACTTCTTGTAGTGATTTATTGGATTTGGACATTGTATTGTATGTGCATAGTTATATATTTGCTTCTTTTCACAAAAAATAACAGATCATTAATGAAAATACTGAAAATGGATGTTCCTAAAATTGATCCCTGGGGAACTGCTTTGAAAATTCCCACCACTCTACTAAAAGTTTGACACATTTCACATTCACATTTCAGTTTCACACATTGTTTCCTGTTTTATTGATATCTTATTAGTAGGTCCAATGCAAATACGTGTTTAATTTCAGAAGCAAGAGAGGTAAGTAATCAATTGCTT
Source organism: Solen grandis (assembly GCA_021229015.1). NCBI lineage: Eukaryota > Metazoa > Mollusca > Bivalvia > Adapedonta > Solenidae > Solen > Solen grandis. The sequence goes on from CM037779.1 coordinate 55,355,508, forward strand.
TGGATAAATCCATAAGGAAGGCAGCTAGGTATTTATTCTGGATGAGTTTTTTTTTCAGTTCCTCAATAATCCTCATTTAGTCTTAGCAGGGTTGACTGGCAACCAATATCAGACGGAAACGCTCCAAGGATGGACTGAAGATGTTTTCAAGGTATTTAGAAAGTTGTATTTCAATAGCTTTTTCGAAGATTTAAGATATGGCAGGTATAACACTTACTGGTCTATAATTTCCCTTTTCTAGGACACTGTTCTTATTAAGAATAGAAACAACTTGAGATACGTAAAGACTATCTGGAAAGGTCGCTGAAGAAAGGGACAAATTTACTACATCAGTGGGAGGTTTTGGCAGCATGAAGTAGTTTAGGACATATACTATCAATACCAGTGGCCATTCTCATTAAAATCAGAAATGGTATATTTGCTCATATTTCGCTTACTGAATTTGACCACATTGTGTAGAAGGTCGTCTAAGATTGACCTTTGTGTAAGCCAATCAAATCGGCGCCTACAAAATCATTATGTATAAGCAGTGGAAGTAACCGCATCAATATATATGAACAAATTACCAGATGGTACTACAACACAGTCGCGAGAGTGCCAAATCAACTTCTTTTTGTTCAGGCTTTAATTTTAGTATCTGTAAATTAGTAAAAAAAAATCACAGCAGTTGTTGAGACATATATTTTTAATGTTTTACCGAAGCTATTTAATTGGTTTAAAATCGATCACTTGTTCAGGCATATAAATTACTTCAAAGGTCAATATTACGTGAAATTTAATGCGATGTTATATCCTAATCGTGGATAGTAAAGGTGCATTAATTAGGAAATGATTTTAATGAGACTGTGCCAGTGGCCTTCCTCACATTAATTTTATTTATATGTTTACTTACAAACTCTTGGTCTATAGGAGAGAAAGAAAAAATTCCATTTCGAGCTAACTTTGGGTGATTTTTATGATAGCCTGGCTACTTGTGTGGCTTTCATCAATTTTAACCTGGTCACTTTCTAAATCTTTTGCAACATTGATAAAAAATATTAAAGGTTTCACAAACTTCATCCTGTTTTGTTATTATAGTATTTTCTTCAGATAGCAGTGTTTCCTTTTGACAATTACAACCCTAATTTGTCAAGAAAGGTTTCACTGTTGGCCAGCAATTTTTTTTTTTTATTTTGGGCCCCCGGTAAATCTTTCTATGAAATACTGGTAAACAGTTTTACTTTTCAGTTTTGTAACATGATTCTCTGACGCCTGTATGCTTAATTTTGTGTAATTTTTCTTTCTTTCATAGGAACATGTTTATCTGCTACTTTCCCCAAACCTTTGATGAATTGTATATATGCAAGGTTAACATTATCTTGTTCTGTAAAATGTAGAGTTTGTCTTTCAAGATCTTTGAAAAAAACCAACATTCACTACTAAAATTTCTGTACACTAGTGCATGAGTAATGCTACGGACAAAATCTAAGTTTGAAATTTAACAGAAGACAATAATTCCAAAGTATGATGTGCAGAGATATGATTCTTGTGCAGTGCACTTTTACTCCATGATGTATATCTACATTATTATGAGGTTTCAAATTAATATCATTAATACTTGAAGAGTTATGCTCCGGAAAAAAAGTGTGACGGACGGACAGGCGGGTACCGGACGGACAAAGCGGAAACAATTTGCTCGCTCTTCGGTAACAATCTTATGGTCAATGTACCTTGATAATGTTAAATGTTAAATAATGTTGTTTCAGTATCTGAGGCATTTGATAGTATTAACTTTCTTTCTAGTTTAATTTTTTTTAGCACGTTTCAATTGTTCAGGCCATAAATTTATTGAAATTTGTCGCCATGCTGGAATTGATAGACTCAAATTGACATTTTATTACAACACTAATCTACTTTAGGTTAAATTATTCTGGTAATAAGTACTGCATTTCCTTCTTGATGTTGGCTACAGTGGTAATGTTACAAAGTTTGCAATTTCTAGTTATTTTTATATTAACTATTCTTGAGAAATATTGATACTGACACTACAGGAAAAAAACGAGGATGCTCAGGTTTTTTTCCCAGGTATATTTTATAAAACGTCACGATGGTTAGATTAATTAAATCCTAAGCATCTTATAAACGGATTTGTTGTAACACAGACTATGCATATCCTTTTCATATGCACAACAAAGGCCAACGCAGCTAATTATATTGTCGCATATAACTAATTAAAAATTATCAATGTATTTCCTACATACCAGAACAAAACAAAACAAATGAAAGAATATGCCATTTTATTGTCTGACTTATGACTTTGATTTATGGTAGTTTGTAATACTATACTTATATAGGCATTGGATTTGTATCTAAGATAAATAACAGAAAAGGCTTGATTGGTACCTGGAATACATATGTAGTCCATTAGCGAAAACATCGAAGTAGTTGAATAAATTTTTTTGTCGCATGTTCCATTGGGGATAGGCCCCTCAATTCTGGGAGAGATGGAACCTGACTGCCTTCCTGAAAATGTGTCCACATATATTGATTCTGTCGGGGCTTCTTGGAGACAATCTTCATTGACGTTATAAGTACAGCAGGTACCGTCGGCTCTTTCGCCTAGAGGGCAGTTGAAGGAGGCATCCTTGAAGCCGTAGTGAAAGGAGGTAATTGCGATCAGGGAGCCATCTTGGCATGATGGAGTGAGTGTGTTACTTTTACCGTTACACTCTAACAGTGTTGATGTGGTAGAGGACTCGGCTATGACCGTGCCTAAATGAATAATCCAATACAAACTTAATACATGAACACTTCAAGGAAACGCAAGGCAACTTTGATTGCATAAGAAAACATAATTTCATAGCAAGGAATTTGTAAAATTTCTTAAATACAGGGATATACAATTCAAGTATAAAGACGACACATTTTAAAAACTGTCATAATAAAACTGTAAAGAAAATATCGTAGATTATGTGAATATACAAAGTTATGATTTCTGCACTCTTACAAAATGAACAGAATCAAAAGCGAAACGCGATCGCCATAACAAATACACACATACACTCACTCTCGCCAGATTATAGTTCTCATTTAAATGTTAAGTACATTAAATGCGTTGTTGTGTTTAATTAAATCTAAAATATTCGGCATATATAGCCATCTTTACTCGGTCACGATCACAAAGTTTTTGCTTCATCATGATCAACATCAATAACAAAATCATGGGTTTTACTTCTTGTTGTTTACGTTTGTACAGCTGACAAAATGTTGTAATGATGAACGACTTTTAAGTCAAAACACACGGCTTCAACAAATAATCATTTTGCCGCCTTTTCTTGGACGTCAATTGATTTTGAATTATATAGAAAGACAATTCTTCTGAATATGACGGCTTTACAACCGTATACATTGTTGAAGCAGTAAATCAATTTTTTTCCTTGATAATTTTGCCAAAATTTCGATATAAAGTGATTTTTTTTTTTTTTTTTATCAAATTTCCCTATATTTATTTTTTTACTTCTTTTTAACGTATGACCGAAAATATTCAAATGTGCGTGTTTCTCATACACAAGAGGAACGTTTTTGAAAGTCGGGAAAATATAGAATAACCCCCCCCCCAAAAAAAAACCCAACAAGAACACATTTTAGAAAGCTTGCCAAATAAATAAAACAAACTCCAACACACGCAATGAAAAAAGCACAAAAACATCAACAGAAAACAATAACAACAACAACAACAACAACAACAACATCAACAACTTAATTTCTATATGGAAATAATGTTTCATGAAGAGTTAACTCGGACAATATCTGTTGCATCACTTTTTGACCTTCAACTTGTATCTGTGATCTTGACATTTAAACTGCTCACCGGTTGGATGCACCTGAAGCGCCGAGCTTGCTCACTTTGTAGAGAGGCGGGTTTAATTCTAATATCTGGTGAGTACTTACCGTGTATTCATATCATCAATACTGACATAACATATATGCTTTACATGCATAAGCTTCTTATGTGTGTATCAAATAAGAATGATTTTGATTTCTTTCAATACATGTAAAAAATGTCGCTTATGTAAAACAAAATGAATGTGTCACCTTCGTCAGTCACCACCTATATAACAATGAGTGGATAAGACTGTTACAAAGGGTATTAATTATGTTTATTAATCCCTACAAAATTAAAAATCTGCATGCATGCAATTCAAAAAAAATATGCCAATTTGAGTTAAGTAGATCGAGATATAAATATAATTTCTTTATTTGTTGCCTTTATTAATTATTCAAATCTCTATGTTTCTACTACATGTGTATAAATTTGCAAACAATTAAATTTTGTCATGATTTATTATTGATTTTTTTCTAAACAATACTAATAAATATAATCCATACCTAAAACAGTGTAAAATCATTACCTTAGTATTTTATATCACTGGTTAAAAACTATTTATTACAGTGAAATCACTAATTTTTTGGGACACTAATTTTCTTCGATATCGTGGAAGATTATATCCACGACTATTAATTCCCCTGAAAACAAATTACCGTGAGTCCTATATAAGTATGTTTTAATGTCTATGTACAATTTCAACTCTCTACTTTTACCAGAAGCAAGTCAGGGGAAAAATTTAATGAACATCCCTCGTATTTTTAAATCGTTCTTGAATCAAATGTGATACTAGTTTCAAAAGAACATATATTTCCATCAATTAATTTCTTAACAAAACTTTGATTGTTTTTGTTGTTATTTGACACATATAAACATATATCACCATGTAAAAATAAGAACTCAAATATGTCATCTAAAAATGCTTTCCGCATCTGGAAAAAAATGAAAATTAACTTTTTACTTGATTCTAAAATAATGCCTGGTTGAAAATCTAAAATAGATATACACGTGGTGTTTCAGTTGTGTAAGATATATCGTATACATGTGTTTTAACATATCCTCATGTAAATAGGTGCATTTCATAGTCATATTTACATGAATCAGACAAATTACTGCCTTAAGCCTACATAATGCCGAAAAAAGATAGAATGATGCAACATACAGTCCGATATTATTTTCATAAAAAGATATTTAATTTATATATATATAGAGAGAGAGAGAGAGAGAGAGAGAGAGAGAAGGGGTATGCATATTTTATTAGATATGTTAGTATGTATGTTTTTACTGATAACTAATATGAAAGGAAAACATTCGTTTCGAAAAAAATGATTAAAACGTAATGTAAATCACTTTGATTTTGTATAAGTTATACCATTAAATTACAGTCACATAGTAAATATAAATTCGAACTAAGTTTTCATAATACGCACGCTCAAGGTACAGGGCATTCCAATGTGATGATTGTCTTATCAAATTAATAATTAATAATTAGACTTATTAGAAAACAGAAGCTGTCCGTAAGTCCTAATACTTGTCAATATAGAAATATATTGCAGTAAAAGGCAAAACAAGAATCACTGTACTATCAAAAAGTAAAAAAAAGATAAAAACATGTTTTCCAAGTTTTAAGGCAACATCTCAAAGGGTTCAGTGAAAAAGTGAGCAAGTATAAAAAGTTTACGAAGTTTCTCTTTAGACAATCATACAGAACCATTCATTCCATCTAATCACAAGGAACAAGAATATATATGGTTTATTGGTGGGGACCGAGTGTTTTTTCTTTAACAAAAAGTCAAAAGTAAAACTGATGGGGTGTGGCTAGACCCCTTTGTGTCCCCACAGAGACACTGAAAAAGCCTGACCCCTTGGTGACCTCGGGGTTTCATTGGGTAGTACTATTCATTCTTCTCATTTTTAGGAACAAAAAAGTATATGAATCAGGATTTGAAATGTGAAATATTTATTTTTTTTAAATGCAAAAATCTATCTTTGAGGGGTTGGGGCCTGACCCCCAGGCACTCCCACCGAGATATGGCCCATACAAAATTGCCCGAGGAAGAAAGAAGAAGAAAAAGAAGCAGAATAAAGAAGAAGAAAAAGAAGCAGAAGAAAAACAGAGTATTAACGAGAAGTCTTCGTTTTGGAGACTTAAAAATGTCACTTAAAAATTTTAACCAAGATTTTATGTCAAAAAAGGTGCATAATTTGGTAAAAATCATTGACAGAGTTCCTTTTTGTCTACAGGTTGGGTTGTGGTCATATACAAGTATTCCAAGTATAAAAACAATACCGTAAGGGGTTCAGTAACTTAGTGAGGTACAAAAAACTTAACCGTTACAGCGACGCCGACGCTCGGGTGAATAGACTAGCCCTCCTTATTCTTCGAATAGTCGAACTAATAAAACCATACCTATAAATTTTGCTGGACAGTTTAAAACAATTGCTGCACCCGAAGTACCTGAAAATATATAAAACTTTTTATAACTTATTTATACAAGGTTCAGGGGATAATAAACATATTACTCCAGAATTAAAAGGAATATAGAATAAAGTATCATATGTAACACAATTCATAATCATAATTGACAAATTAATTGTTTCATTAAAATTTATCTTCCGTTTATTTGGATAAATTATTTAAGTAACTAAAACGAAATGTTGAATCAATCATATATATTTATACAAAGTCATTTACCTTCAAAACCGATCCAAAATTTCCCTGTATTTGTTGTTGCATTATTACTCAGCTCGATCTCTATGTAGTTGGTTTCTATAGTTTCTTTTTTAATGACATTGTACTCTTCATTGTCACAATTTAATGTCCTCAGAACGTTGCCGGCTACATCTTTTACAGTAAGTATCTGTTGACAATTCCCTGATGTACCATACAAGTCCATGTGTATAATATACATGTTTATACTTCCGCCTGAGAGTGCCTTAACCGAGCACGTGCAGTTCGAGTCTGTATTCAGTATGTTGTCCGGATATTGTCGGTTACGAAGGTATACAGGTAATGTCTTCCTTTTCTCATTTACCGAAGTGCACATGTCGAATATCCGTTGTTCTAGAACAGGGTAAAACAAAACATGATTATGTTACCAATACGTCCCTTCGTATTATAAAGAATTGTGAAACAATTTAAAGAGGTTTATTATGTACTACGAGATGTATATACAAATGTACGTAATTTAGTTGATTTTAAGGTTGTGTTTGTATCACCTCATGGATGTTAGTTTTAAACAGCGCATTATTATTTCTGAACACACAAATAAAAACACCATAGAGCCCCATTCTATCTCTTATTTATGAAAAAAATAAGAGCTTGACAAACTTTCCTTTCCTCTCCAACCCATTTATGACAGCAAATCGTCTAAACGTGTACATTTTGTAAGGAAGATTTAAGTTCGACTTTTAATGACTAATACTCATTTCTAGTTATTTAATTTGAGTATAAAATAACATGCAGATAACAGTGTTTTACTTTGCCTCAATGCAAAGTATTTGTTGTTGGTTCAAGTCCGGGTTAGAGCGTTTTCAATTGCATAAATATTTGTTTCAGCTTTTTTCTTTATTTTGTTCCGAATAGAAATCTTCCGACCAAGTATATAATGTCTTCCTTCATCAAAACTCATGAATATTTTCGAGACAACAGTACTTTAGATTCCCATGTCTATTGTAAACATTTAAATGCTTTCCGGGTCATATCAGCCACACGATGTTTTGTTTAAACATTATTTATTTCAATCGCTTCTTTCCAAACATGTAAAAAAAAAAAAAAAATATCAATCAATATATCAATGATTAAAAAAAGAAATAAAATATTGATTTCAATTAGGAAGAAAATGATGTTTTTGAGAATCGAAACATGAACCTCTTTTACAGAGTGACTGATATCTATTACCATCAGTTTTACTGAATCACTGAAATATATAACTATATGATTGTTAATAACATGTTTCAATTACACATAAACAATATTTATGTTAAAGTTATTTAATAACACCTTTTTCAAATATATTATTAAAATGTGCAAGACAATCTGCTAAAGGTACCTAAATGATAATGAATGCATGCAACGCCTGTTTTTTTTTTAAGATTTCAAAGTTGATGTTCTTGTTAACTCTTAATATTTCATATGTTGGCTAAAGTCCTTTGTATGTCATTTCGTGGAAGTTGGTGACTTTAAATCTTTTCTGTCAATCAATGTTTATTTATAAAGTAACTGTTTCAAAAGCAACGATTTTCTTCACATTCCATCACTTATATGGTTATTATCCGTAATTATGTTCCATATACAAACTTTAAAGGTGCAATACTACAAATTGTTTCTAACAAGATCCGAAAACTGCCTAATTAACATAGATATAAATGCAAGCCATCTAAAATCAGAAGTGCATGCACCACTTGGTCTGAGAGTTCTGGTGAAAAACAACTGTTTTGCAACTAAAGAATACATAATTCATTTTCTCTAAAGAATGTTTGAACCTTAGTTGGTAGGATTGTTTGACCAAGAGATGCCTGACACATTAAGTAACTTTCACAAAAGAATTGTGTTACCACGCACGGATTAGGCATGGGGACACTAGCCAGACACCTGTTTGGTTATAATCGCTAATGATTATGTATGGCCAATCTAACTATGCGACAGAACTCGATCAATTCCGGATATCTTCGTGTAAATATTCGGAAATACTTGTGAAGAGGTGGGAGAATTGTTTGTTGGGTTTTACGTCCCACCGAAGGTAGGAGAATTAATTTTAGTCATTTAATGTATCGGTGATTCTATCGACACCATTCGGATTAATCGTTTGACCTACAAAGGCAGTATTTTGCATATCGTCAAAAGATAGAATATTCATATTTTCACCTTTTTTTCTATATTTAAAGCATTGATTTCGGGTAGTATTGCAACTTTAAGGATATCATACCTTAACTTTTGCTCCTGTTGGTCAGGATGGACTATTCGAATCGGTATCAAGCTTTTGTATTTCCTTGAAAGTTCAGAATAATGCCAATCTCATTAAAATCATATCCTTTTTGCGCTCCTCTACTATCCGCAAATAGGATCTGACATCATCGCATTAGGGTTCACGTCAGATTGACCTTTAAAGTAATTTGTATGCATAAACAAGTGCTCGATTTAAACCAATTAAATAACGCGTTTCTGACTTCAGTAAAACATTTGTCACAGGTTGAGAAAAATGTGCAGATTGACCAGGATTCGAAGCTGGGGCCTTTTGCTTATAGGGCGGCGAATACTCTATCGAATGAGATACCCGGCCGCTTACACAATTTTCTACCCTATTATGAGATGAATGCAGTTACTTCCCCTGGTTATACCGAACGTAATGAATCTGATTTCAATGAGATTGGAATAATGCATGCATCTCCACTTTGTACTATTCAAAGTCCATAGTCATTTGGCCAGAATATTGCTTGACATGAAATGATGATGTATAAACTAATAACGTGAGTGTTGATAAAGCATACGTAAGCAACATAATTCCTGTCAGAGTATACAGGAATAAACTTATTGAATTAAGAAAGTGTACGTAAGCTGACAAGAACATGTTTGGTGTACAAAGGCATTAAAAATTGAAAAAGTGAATCTTGTTGTAAATGATGAAGATGCTTTAGGTATGAATATATAAGTGCATTTTGTTATATTTTTTCATAATGTTTAAAATAACCCGGTTGCTTTATAATAATAATAAATGTACTCTAAAACTGTGTGATAATATTTTCATCAGGTATTGTATTTTGATTTAATGATGTTCCAACTGCTTACCGCAATTTTTTTTTTTGAGAAAAAAAATATTCATCTTATTTAGGATGTTTAAGGAAAATCTAAAAAAAAAAAATTCATAATTAGAAGTAAATTTACCAAATGTTTATGGTTTCAAAGGGTTTTTTTTAAAATTAATTTAAAAAAAATTTTTTAAAAAAATTTTAATATATATATATATTGTGTCGAAGCTATATATGTTCATTGGATTTCTTCCTCTTTTATCTCATACATTACAATTCACACATTGTGATTAGAATATAAAAATATCTTTTTTAAGTATTTAGAAATTATATTTTTCTAATTATGAATGCTTTGTTTTAATAACAAATTCTAGTAAACACCGATGATTTACCATGAAGTAGATCTCTAAAACTAGCATGATGACCCCCTAAATTTAATCAATACTTCTTTTTAAGTTATTGTCTATGGAAATTATGTGTATAATATTATAAAAAATATGTCGGGTAGAAAAAAAATCTGATTTGTTTATGTTAATGCACACGTGCAGTATATGGTCGTATATCTTAATAATATTCTGAAAATCCGGAGGTTGTGTGAAATAAATATTATGAAAAATAAGAAGAATATTTTGTAAGGAGGAGTGTTTAATGTAAACAGTAAATGGACAGATAAACTAATATGGGCATTGATGTCGAAAAATCGGAAAAAAGGAAAACTATTATCTGGGGAACAAAGGGATCAAACATCTCTTAAAAGGCGGGAAACGTCAAGGGTATATAAAGAAGACAAGATGGCGGTCAGTTATTGGAAATAAAGCATGGTTGGCTAACCATTCACATAGCTAGCAAGCCCCCCCCCCCCTTGGTCTCCGATAAGCAATTTTGTACAGAATGGACAGATTGGTAATATGCTTATCCCTATGTAGAACCCCGCTCTGTAAGCCGCACCACGGGAATTCGGCACGTAGTTTTTGAAAAATCTAGTAAGTCTATATATATCAACAAGGCATGCAACTCACTGAGGGCGAATTTCGATACCGCTGATCTTCCGACAGCCTGATCACAAGCAAAAATCAGTGACTGTGAATATTTTCAGGTCCTGACACAAGCCAAGACACTAACTAGATTTTTTCCCCAAATACTACGTGCCGAATCCCTGTGTGCCACACCCAGTTCCCAAGGACGGCAACATAGCGACATTTTTCCGTTATCATGAGTAAACTATATGTCATAACCATCTGGATCTTATTAAGTCGTGTATACATATACTTTTACGATAAGAATGGCCTGTTATAATCAAAGTCAAAACAGTAGAAGAGAAAGTGAGCCAATGTATGATAGCAAAATATTATTGATGAAAACAAAACAACAACAACAACAATGAAAAAAAGAAAAAAAAAAGAAAATGAAATCATATGAATATATACAGAAACCACACCCCATCCCCTAAAATCGACCAAGGTGGGTTTTAATGCATTTATCCATTATTAACTTTTAAAGTTTATATGTGACAATTAGAGTTAGTCAATTTAATGAACATTGAAATATCATTTGCAGTTCGCTGATTACTTCAATTTTCTCGTATATGTTTCTTTTTCGCTGGTTTGGCCCCTTTCTGCTATTTAAACAAGCATTTAATTTAAATGATATATTGAAGATGTCCGGCGGCCAATCGAAGCCGAAAAAGCTGGGTCCATCCAGTGATTCGCTGTCTCAAACAGATTTGAGTTTTTTTTTGACAAGTGCGAAAGAAAGAAAAGTTTTGGTTTGCTTTTGACTAGACTAGAGTTTGAGTATTTGAGTTTACCGTCGCTTCGACAGTGTTTCAGTCATATAGCGATGTTCAGCTTATTAACGTGACGCCAAAACGCCCCGAAATGGATATGCATATCGGTTTAATCAGTGAAAAGCTGTACAAACCTCCAACAAACAAATGCACAACCTCCGACAAACATTTGGGGCGGGGATAAACCTGTTTTAGCGTCAGGTTAATTACAGGCGGAGAAAGACGCCGAATAAAAGGAGGCATCCGGGTAGAACCACCGACCTACCGCAAGCCAGCTGGAAGGCTTCCTCACATGAAAATCCGAATGACCTTGCCACGCGATGAGGGACAGAGTGAGTGTTAAAGTCAGCAACTTTACCTTCTCGGCCATGGAGGCCCCCTGTTTTGCTATTTTGCTTTAGAATATAGTCTTAAGGTTGTATTTTCGTTTGCAAATGTAGCACAAGTGAATTACCTGATTACCGGGTGTGCCTAATTAATCGGATAAAAGAGCTTTAACAAATCACTGGTGCCGTCGGTTTTGATTTAGAAGGCGTATAAAATTCAACAAAGGGCATAACTTAAGAAATATGATAATGTGCAGGGTTATGGTTGTACACTAATGCATGAGTAATGCTACGGACAAAATTTCAGTATGAAATTTAAGAAAAGGCAATAAATCCAAAATATGGTGCCGAGATATGATTATTGTGCAGTGCTTTTCCTCCACGATGTTTATCTACATATGCAATTTCAAATTAATATCTTAATTCTTTTTGAGTTACAAAAATATAAACTAAGTTATAAATTTACTGAAATTAAGCGCCGTGCAAGAATTCATAGACTCTTATTGACATTTTATTACGAAACCCGTCTGTACTGAATTTCCGTCTTTGTGTTGGCTACAGTAGTAATGTTACAAAGTTTTCAATTTCTAGTTAATATCACGCAAATGAAAAGAATATGTCACATAATATGCGATGTATACGTTTGACTTATATGATTTTTATAGGAACATCAAAACTAATATCCCATATGCAGAAATGGGTGTAGAAAAATGGTATTGACGTCGAATATATCACATAATTTTGTTAACAAAAAAAAAAAAAAAAAAAAAACGTTTTACAACAGCCAAATTTTATTTATAATTATTATTATTAATATATTTATAAATATTATTTATTTATTGTTCGAAAATGATTATGGATTAGAGTTAGAAACTAGAGAAATTCAATAGATAATATCTCTCTCACCACACACACACACACTTTCCCATGCATGAGTGTGTCTTTGAGTCCGAGCAGGTAAAGCAGCTGATATCGATCAGTTCTTCATCGCTTTGGGTTCGAATCCCAGTAGGGTCGTTCGAGTGTTTTAATTGAGGAAGCCTTCAAGTTCGCTTGTAGTTGGGCGGTGGTTTCAACAAGGATGCCAATTTCCACTTGAAATTAGACGGGCGTCGATTTAAGACTGAAATAGTGTGTGTGTGTGTGATAAGATAAGTATATTTTTAATAATATAAATTTGATATTTTAATGAAGTAGTTCAAAATAAAAGGTGTTATACCCCAGTTTCGATCACCAGCGGAGAAAACCTCTTGCTACTCTTTTATCAAGTATACATGATTATCTGTTTCACGGATTATAAATATTTAAGGATACACTCGTCAAACATGTTCATGAGGATACACTCGTTATATGTTCATGAAAAGAAACATTAATTAATTAATTGATCAATCAATCGATTAATTAACTCCTACTACGCGTGGTTTCACTGATCACCAAGCAGTAAATACAATCATGTAACATGATACATAATTTAATTAAAATATTGACCTGTACTTAATGACTACGTGGGGTGAGGAAGAGATATTGTTGATTGTTTAGAACAGGCGACTGCAAGTCAAGAGAATTGGATTAATAAAATCCTTAGCATCTTAAAAACGGATTTGTTGTAACATAGATTGTTGGAATTTAATCGCATATTTTGAACTATGCATATTCTTTTCATATGCCCAACAAAAGCCGACGCAGCTAATTATATTGTCGCATATAACTTATTAAAAATGTTCAATGTTTTCCTACAAGTTGATGTTTACAGTGGCACTTCCCTTAGTTATAAGCATTTACTTTGATTCTCCGTTTTAAGCAACAATTTGTAAAATTGAAAAAAAAGCAAACAACAAATTAGAGAATATACCATTTTATATTTATGTTAGTTTTATGTAACACTATACATGTACTTAAATAGGCATTTGATTTGTATCTAAGATAAAAAAGGGAACTAAAAAAATAGATAAACATCCAGAATCTAATACTTAAAACAGAAGAGGCTTAGCTGTTACCTGGAATGCAGATGTAGTCCATTTGTGAAAACATCGAAGGACGTGAATAAGTTTTATAGTCGCATGTCCCATCGGGAGTTAGCCACTCAGTTCTGGTAGAGATGGAACCTGACTTCCTTCCCGAAAATGTGTCCACATATATGGATTCTGTCGGGACTTCTTGGAGACAATCTCTATTGGCGTTAAAAGTACAGCAGACAGCTTTTTCAAACAGCGGGCAGTTGAGAAAACTTTCCTTGAAGCCGTAGTGAAAGGAGGAAATAGCGATCAGGGAGCCATCTTGGCATGATGGAGCGAGTGTGTTACCTCCACGGTTACACTTTATCAGTTTGGTAGATGACTCGGCTAGGATCGTGCCTCAATGAATAATCCAATACAAACTTAAAACATGAACATCTCACGGAAACGCAAGGCATACTTTGATTGCATAAGAAAACATAATTTCATAGCAAGAAATTTGTTAAATGTCTTAAAAACAGGGGTATACAATTCAAGTATAAAGACGAAATTTAAAAAAAAACTGACATAAAAAAAACTTTAAAGAAAATGTCGTAGCCATTTGTGAATCCTCAAAGTTATGATTTCTGCACTCTTACAAAATATGCAGATGAAAAGAACCAGAAGCGAAAATCGCGAACGACATTTCAAAATACACACATACACACACTCTTGATCTCAAACTTTTGGGGAAATCTCGTAAAGTCAATAGTCATCTTTACCCGGTCACAACCTTTTATTTTCATCCTTATCAACACACACACACACACACACACACACACACAACCACCACAAAACACCAAACACACAACATTAGAAAACAAAAAAAAACAACAACACAAACACACACACAATATCACACTCTTCTAAACAACAACAACAACAACGGCAATAGCTTAATTTCCATATGGTAATAATGTTTCATGAAGAGTTAACTCGGACAATATCTATTGCATTACTTTTTGACCTTCAACTTGTATCTGTGTCCTTGACATTTAAACTGCGCACCGGTGGGATGCACCTGAAGCACCGAGATTGCACACTTTGTAGAGGAGAGGGTTTAATTCTAATATCTGGTGAGTACATACCGTATATTCATATCATCGATACTGATAAAACATATATGTTTTACATGCATAAGCTTCTAATGTGTGTAATGTGTTTTCTGTGTAGGTGTAAAAAGAATCAACTTGTACAGACACAAACAGTAAGATCAGATCAAACTCACCTTCAGACCGCTCCACCAGCAACAGTAAAAGATGACCAAGATATATATTATACACTACCAGTTTCCTCTTCTCATTCAATTTAAACATAATGATCACTATTCTTATGTCAAAGTTCTGAGAAGAATTCACACTGACATCTGTCCGAATTCTTGATCTTTGGCAATATATATAGCCTTTGACGTCACTAGCTTATTAAAGGGACGCTATACATTGATTTGTAGCTTCGTTTGTTAAAGGATGATGCAATTCAAATACGCAATCCCATGATTATATTTGAATTCAGTCAAAACAAAAAACAAATTTTACGCAATATACATATATAATTAATGAAATACGACTAACGGATGTTTTTTTTTTTGCACTATTCAAATATTCAAATATATCAATATAATTAATTTTGCTTAACTTTTACTTCTAAATTATATTAAGTGTTGCAAAATAATGTAAATATATTTAAATAATGTAAGAATATTTAAATATGGAATAACCTAGTTCACTCAAGAAAGTCAATCATGAACAAATGTGAGAATGTGATTATCTTATCTAGTGCTACTCATTTATGTAAAATAAAATTGTTTACATTCTTGCTCTGAAACGCCATTGCGGCTTTGTTTTGGTCAGCTTAAAAACCAGATTTAAATCCACTTCTGGAATATTCTTCTGGGGCAATATTCATAAAGCATATTAGTTTTAACTTATTACTTAACTGGAATAAATCTCCTAAGGTGTTTTATATATAAGACTAAAGGAAATCCTTAATAACTAAGAGAAACGTATGTGATTTGAAGGAAAATCTTAGAAACGGCCCTTGATAATGAAAATGGATTCTCCTGCACAGAATACGAGCAAACTGGAACCAGCTCTGTATCGCGAGTTCCGACAGCTGACCATTCATCTAATTCGATGTGAGGCGTAGAGTCGGTGCAGTCATTCGTACAAGGGGAAGTTCACGGTATATATGGAGGTTTACAGTTTTGATCTAAAGACTCAAACTGGCAGTTTTTTCCAGAAACTTTTACAAAAAATATGGAATATGCAGCTCCATACTTTAACCGGCGTTTGCTTTAGGTGAAATACGTATTGAAAACGCAACATTTTTAGTATAAAATGATGTATTTTCTGAATATTTTCCCCTTGTTTTGCTAGCCTCAGTGTTGAGGTTGAATACCAAACCATTTTAACAATACATTTCATATCAAGGTTTTCATAAAAACCGAGAAAATACGTGGAAGGTGAGTGTTTAACCCTTTTCCCCAGTAGAAAATATCCTTGATAAATCGCTTATGTCATCTATAACCCATATTCAATATGCCCGCCTCTTTTTTTCAGAAACAAGCTTTAGGCGATATAACTCAGAATAATGACGATACACGTGCTTATCCTGATTTTGCCCATTTCTCAGCTCAGTTTTGGAGAATGAAAAAAAAAAGTCCAAATGGTTTAAATATGAGAAAAATTTGGGCAGGCATACTTCGTTATAGTGAAATAATTCACAGTCGATGATTCTAACGCTTCGTTTTCCGTATGGGGTGCAGTCCAATCTTGATCTTGTTGCAACCAGGAATTGAAAGAGATTACTTTTACTTCTTAGCGCCGGAATGTCATTTCCAGTAATTTTTTCAAATATTATCTGCTGTGACAATAACAGTCTTATCATTGAGATATATAAACAAATTATTTTGGAGCTCTTAGTTGGAACTTTGGAATTTTCAGTTGCAAAAGAAAGTGGGCACCAAGAGGATAAAAATGAATTATTTATTTCTGAAAAATATGTTTAGTTTTACACATTTCATTTATTACATGACCAATGCATGATGTGCATTTGAGATTTCTAAAGTATTAATATTTATGAGTAATGTTTGCAAACCAAACATGCTTTATTCCCATAGGAACTGTATAAAATTTGGTAATAGATTGGTTTCATCTCCAGTATTAATTAAACTTTGATTATTTGTCAAAAGAACAATCATTTGTTGTGACAGTCATTTTGTTTATATTTGAAAGAGTTAATTGCGTTTCCCAGGAAACACAATATGGAAATTAACGATCATTGTCCTCATATTCAAGCTATTAAAACTGCTGGGAGACGTTAAAGCATTTTGGCGACATGACCATCATTCATTCTGTTATCTGTTTGTAAATGATAGCGCATGTACAACATTTCGTTTGGTTATACAGTGTTCATAGAAGACTAGGATACATTACTAAGACTAATCGAGAAAGAAAATTGAAAGTCTTAAGAGTCACACGAATGTGTGTGTGTGTGTGTGTTTATGTGTGCTTTGCATGCTTGTGAAAAGTGTGATTAAACTCAATGAATTTGGTGATTAAATACCTGAATTGGGGATATTAACTATAGTTAAAGTGTGCTCATTCGTATAAATAAATACGGTACATAATAAATGAATAAAAACCTTGAAGCAGTTCTAATGTTTCCTTATTTATATAACTTTATGTTCACAAAATGCATAATGTAATTAGGTATTTATACCTGTTAAAATCACAAATGTTTCATATTTAGTTTATAGATCTGAAATACATATTATCAAATGATTTGACCAAGAAAATACTCACATATGTTCCTAACATTATATTAAGTGACATTTCCTTTGCTAAAATAGTTATGACATGGGTATTTAAGGATACAAATCAATTTCTTACCATTCCGGCAGTCTCAGTACTTGTCTCTATAGCTTTGATTTTCTAATGTTATTACAGATTCTGTATTTCCAATTACCTTTGGCCAACAAGTTTTAAAAAGGCGTCATACTAGAAGCAGATTTAGCCGCAATGTCGTCGGAATGAAACATCTTTATATATTTCTCTATATCAAAATGCAAATTACTTTTAGAATTCTTAAGCGTTTCAAACATATCTGGTTCCTGTTCCTGAACCGTTTTGCCTGGATTTTTGGTGAGTTCCAATTATTCGAAAGTAATTTTTGCAAAGCTGTCGGATTTTAGGGCAAAATTAAAACCCTTTTTCGAATATGGCACGAATCATGTTTTTTTTTATTCCGGCTGGTTCTGCTTCATTCCTGCTGATTCCGAATATGTGTAACGGGGGCTTTAGACATTAACGTTTAACAATGGTCATATTGTACCACATTGATTATTTTACATGCCATAGTGTGCTGAAGTAAACATACTTAGATCTAAACAAAGTACAGTGTATTGAAGAGTTTATTTTCAATTTATTATAATTATATACCAGAACTTTAAAAGCACGTCATGTAAAACATGCACAATCAATTAAACCCCTGAATGTAACACACAAGTTTGCAATCTAAAGGTCTATGAGGAAATAATGAGATGCATGTATGATAATTCATCTGTCTGACAATAACATACAACTCAGCTGTCTTAAAAAATCACAACTTTTCTAAAGAGAAATATTGATGCATGTGTGAGGATTTTTCAATTGTGTTCTTGTCATTCATTGTGGGTAGTTTCATTTCTCTACTGTGTTTTTAATTATTCCTAATTCTTTCAAATTTTATATTCTAGACTTGGTTAAAATATATAGTTGTATAACTAATTGAACGTATCGACTTTACTTGACTATTTTAGTTTACCGTCGCTTCGACAGTATTTCAGTCATAACGACGTCCAGCTAAATACAGATGGAGGAAGACCCCGAATGCACGGAGGCATCCGGGTAGAACCACCGATCTACCGCAAAATTTTACATATTTAACTATCGGAAATGTATTTTAGTTTGTGTTGGTATAATGAAACAACATGATTTCGTTTGAAGCAATTTTCAAAGAATAAATCCGTGGTTTCCAATCTATTGTTTGTTCTTGCAAAATCGAGTCTGACTGTTTCAAGGTAGGTTTTTGTATGAAAATGTCTTCTGAAATACATTATTAAGTGATTTATTGTTCTTTAGCAATGTCAGGCCTAACATTAATCAATTGAGGTATATTTATTTGTGTTATAAGGTATATTTATCGATAAGCCAATACCCCTTTCGTTATGTTGTTAGAAATCATTTGGAATGAAATTGTCTGTGAATGGCCGTCACGTGGCCGTCACGTGATTTTGGGGCATGTAAAGCACTGCTCTCCTCATAATCGTTTAACGTATCATTCAACCAAACGGTCCTCCTCCCTTAACATTGTCTCAGAGGAAGACAACACTTTAGGCAGAATAAGCCAAGTTGGCTTCAAAAGTTTTAACTTAATTAGTACTACCTCATTGCTATGAGCCTTTTCAAAATTTGACCTATTTCGGCATAAAAATTCATATGTAAGAAGTTTGGGTCACACATCGGGGTATGGTTCAGACGGACCCTCATTAACCTTGAAACAACAAGAACAAGAACTTCGTTTAGTCTTGCGCAAGTAGTCGGTTAGATCGTAATGTCTCCTTTTCGAGGCAGTAAGGGTTGTAAACTTTTCCATGCAGTTCGGTGATAGGAAGGTAGCTAGCCTGGTGTACATACAGTTAGTTTTGGGGCCAGGTACAAGCCGACAGGCCAGGTACAAGCCGACACTGCTGAACCATGCAGTTCGATGATCGGAAGCTAGCTAGCCTGATGTACATACAGTTATTTTTTTTTTGGGTCCCGGGATATAAGGCAAAATAGGTAGGTGGGATAAGTAAGGTAGATATACCCCAGATACGTTTCTGTTATATATACTTAAGTATACAATTCAATATAATATTAATATTCGCCATGATCTCATTCTAGTATCATGAAACATTTAGGTACCGTAAATAAATATTAACATAGAGAAATACCAGACAAACACAATGCCGATCCGCCATGGTATGCGTTACTGTAAAGACCGTGGATACAATCGAGCACGACTGTTGGTACATGTGTTCGGTCAAGTGACTTATAAGGAAAATCATTACACTGTCGGCATTATGATATCGGATTCGAAGCCTTCATACAGTCTAAACTTAATTTTGAAATTTTACCACAAAACAAACAATGCTGAGACGCGGACTCAACAATATTACATGTGCAAGAAAAGGCGCACGTAACAGAACTTCTATAAATCGCTGACATAATTTCATCTTAACACAATATAAGTCCTTTATCACTATTCCTAGTATTCGAACCATTTTAAGTCATTGATATAAAAGTAATTATTTTTAAGGGTTTTTTTCTAGTGAAAAATATTTTATCTTGACAAAGCAGACGAGAAATGAATTATTTCGAAGTATCTAGGGATCAATATTAACCAGATCCACGCTGAATTCCTATAAGATGAAACTGATGGTCGGCGGTGATCACATCGCCACCTCAGGTTGGACATAGGAGAATGATGTCAACATATTTTTGTATTTTCTTTTGTTGGCTTGTGAACAAAGACGACGCAAGCCATATTCACTTGAATTTGTGATTTCCTTATCCTTTTCGTAACATTTCAGACATTTTGCATTTAGCAGATAACCGAGATTTTGTGTACACGTCATATGCGGGTCCCCCAAAGTGAACAAATAACCAATACCTAACTGGAAAACATTTATTATTATTATCCCAATTATATATTTGACTTCACAGTTCGCTTTGTAATTCAGCAGATGCAGCAATGATCGCATAACTCTATAAAAATATCTGTAACAAACTATTTATGCAATCTGCTTAAATACAGTATACAATTTTAACTTGCAAGCGTGTGCAAACAATTCGCGAAGGCTATATTATTCAAACTTTATTATTTATTATGCTGGGTCAGGACTTTAACATAAAGCAACTTACAGATGCTTTGGTTAGACTGGCTAATAATACACGGTGCAGGCTTTGGTTTTAAAAGGAAATTTTATCTCGATTTCAGGCAAGAGTCTCACTTTTTGCTGAAGACCTGCTTAGACGTTATTTAACCACGTGAATTCCTTACTATATTATAAAGGTTATCAGTATTATTGATTCATGTTTTGTGTATGACTTTAATCACTTATGAATAATTCCAAAGCATAACTGTCATTATTACTTTTATGAAGTTAAAGTTTATATATTTTAAACTGCCTACGTGAACAAAGAACATGGATTACCCACAAAAAAAAAAAAAATAAAAAAAAAAAAAAATAAAAAAAAATAAAACATAATTAAAAGGTGCCTGCAAGGTATTTTTTAATTAAATATAAATATACTACTTCCTTAACAGCTGCTAAGGAAATGAATCGAAAATAACTATGGTTTAATGTTAGAAAATCAATTTTGTATTGTTATGCGTCGATGAGGGACAAAAAACATATATTTTAATTTCCATGAATTTAAAAATGATTTTGTGCAACCCTAATGAGTTCATTGCATTTGCTCACAGATCTGAGCACAATGTATAATGCGTAATCTGATATTTTACCCACGAATACCGCTATCCAAAAATAAATCCCGACTATTTCAAAATACCTTTAAAGTGCCGAGTATTTTTTGCTTAATTAACTATTGTTAACTTTTCAATTTGTATGAATATAGATACAGGTACACATATTTATTATTTAGGTAATCCTGTAAGTTTTCTTTGGCATGTTTCAGAGGCCATATCCTGATATCATCTTTTCGTGTGGGCTCATAAAATTAGGTCCAAACCTCATTCAGAGTTATATGACAATCAAACATTTTCCCCCTAATATTTAATAATAATAATAATACATTATAATTTATGCAGCAGGTGCTTTGCCACTTGCACACTCGTAAGTTTCTCCTCATCGGTGTGCAAATGGGGGATTGAGCTAGCACGTATCGTCGTTAGCTTAAGAATTTGCGGACAACTGCTAAACCCAAGTTTATCATTTGTGCTAGTTGTTTGACAGTAAAACGCGCATCATTTTCAATAATCAAATGGTCTTGATATAAAAAACGGTGGAAAATGACTTTTGCGTATCCCATCAACAACATATATCTCACAATGTACGATTTTGTCACACAAAGGCCCTTTATAACGGGTAATTTTAGCAGCATTTTCTATTTGTGTTCTATTCATGTTCAACGCAGTGTCTATGGATACACATGAAAGCAATCGAAATTTCGAAAGAACCGGTTTCTGGATTTCAATTTTATTTATATAAAATTAACAGTGATGAGAGTCATACGTCATACAACGTTTGCAAAAGATTCGAATACACCTAATTCATGTTCAATACCCCCAATTTATAGTAGTCTACTGTTGTGTAAAGTATTGGCCACAAAAGAAAAACGTGTCTCATAAATACTGGGAGTAAATATCAGGTATATTTCGCTTAACACCAAGATCAACGGATCATAAGCCATTAATTAAATTAATGATGGGCTGTGTAATGTTTGTCAGTGGTCCAACCCTAACCGTTACATATAATAAAAATCCAAACATTATACAAATGTCATCCATTATCAAATGGCAAGCCCGTATTGCTAAGGAAACTCGCCAGTATGTCTAATTGGATACCTGCGTTAAACATCATTATACTTTGCATTAACCGTAAACCATACACCAAAAACAATGAGACAAACATGTAATATTTTTATCTGTGATTGCACTTTTTTTTTTTTTTTACAAATAAGAAGTTTTATGTTTACATGTAACCAAATTCTTAAACACAAAAGGCAATAATGCAGTCACGATAGTTTAATCATTTAAATAAAAAGTACATATACCATGTCAACATATTTATAACATTTTATTCAAACAAAAACTATAGACATCACATGCAGTCAGTATAATATTAGAATTTCAGACAAAAACAATACAAATAATACAGTAACAAAAACATGACATAGAGTCTTAGTATTTTAGAGACAAAAACAATAAAATAAAACACAACAACAGAAATAAGTGATATTAAAATGCTATGTCAATGCATGTCCTCGTGACATTTTAAGATTATAGTTCCTCGACATAACATATTCCTATTGCAAATGTCTTGGTCCCACGACTGAAATGAGATAAATAAATAATAATAAACTTTTGATTAGCATTTTTACAGCATAAAAATGTATATATATATGAATTTAATATTTTTATTTAAATGTTAGATTTGATTAATTGAATGTACACACACACACACACACACAACACACACACACACACAACACACACATATATATATATATATATATATATATATATAAGAACTTATTGAAAGATACTCAAACGTTGTTTCAAACTGAAAACATACCTTTCTACTGTTTCCCAGATATGTCCGTAAAGACCGTCTCCTGACCGGTGGCTTCACGTGTCTCTGGTAGATCGACATATACAGCTGACTGCTGAACTAGTGTTTTATACCTTAAGTAAAAGGCGAAAATATTGAACACTTGTTTATAAATCAGCAAGACAATGTACAAGTTTAAGTAATGGTTATCATAGTCAAATAACCAATTTGTCTTAATCATGGAAAGGATTAAAATATAGAGACATTGCGATGCTTACTTCTTCTGTAAGACAAATAAACGAAGCAGAAGCGCCATGACGGCGAGAGTCAGAAGCACGTTGCTCAAGATACTTGCAACCAGACCTCCTTGTATTGTTTCACTGGAGACGCCTGTAATGGAATTCACAAGATACAAAATTGTTACCGAACTTGACCAAATTTCAAAATATAATTCCTTTTTTTTTTTCAGTCTCCTTTTTTAAGAATTTAAGAAACAAATCATTCCGATTCTTTGACCAAGTATAAAAACAATTATGATTTAGCGAAAAGTAAAATCACGTAATTAAAATTTTGCTAAAACATTGCATCTTGTATGAGCACAATGTTGACACACTACACAGGTTTGATAAAAAACAGAGAGTACCTGTTTGGCAGAAAGGCATGTTCCCGGTCCAAGTTCCGTTTTCTGTACAAGTCTGGAGTTCAAGTACGGTGTCTGTGCATTCCCAGAGTACAGTACTTCCGTAAAACGGGTATGTACCAATCGTGCCATCGAATACGCGAAACGAAGCTGATGTCGTGTTGTGCAGAACATTACATCTTACAGGTTCACAAGTGGATGAACTACCGGTCCAGTTACCATGTTCAGTACATCTCCGATTGGTGTAACCAGGAGTCAAAATGAAACCTTTTTCACATTCTGCCTTTACAATAGAGTTGTAAATCACAAGATCATTAGCAGTTACCTTCGTATTATCTCGAATGTAATACCCATGGTTAAACTTGCCGGGGTGGCCACACGTGACGATGGTACAGTTCGAGTCAACACCGCCCCATGACTCGTAAGCCTGACATGTCCTCTGTCTAGATCCTTGTAGTCTGAACCCTTTGTTACATGCCGCTGTAGCAACACTTCCAAAGGCATAGAAATTATCATTATTACTTTGGTTATAAGTATATGTTCCATTTTCCAGTGTTAAATATCTACATTTTATTGCCGTGCAGACAGGCAAAGGATTATCCCAAGTGTAGTCAAACCGGCACGTTAAGGTATTGTTCTCCGTACTTAATTTGTGACCAATGTAACAACTGGCATGTATTTGTGTACCAGGTGGAACAATGGACTTCTGTTTTTGTCCACTGGAGAAGCTCCCATATGGTATAACTGGCACGAGGCAACCTTAGAGAATGAAAAATTTCCCTTTTTCTTAGCAAAATGCATGTCGTTTAACCGATAAAGGACACCACACCGTGTAAATGATGTCTTCAAAAATTGGAAAAAAGAAAAAAGAAAAGAAAATGACAATAGCATGAAGTATACCATATACTATTTATATATATTTTCCCCATTAAAGCGTATTGTATTTCACTCGTGTTCATCGACATTGAATATATCCACTGGCTCTGTTGCCACTTATGAAAGTGGCATATAGCTTTTCGGTCTGTGCGTCCGTCGTCCGTTCATTCGTCCGTCACACCTCAGGTTTACCTTTGCATTTAAGGTTTTGTTTTCTATGAAGATGACTTCACATCTTGAAAAAAAAATAGGTACACATGTACATCTTGATATGATCTATTAATATGTATGCGAATTAATGCTGTGACCTATATTTCACGTTTGGATGAACATGCTGAAATTGATTGTTCTTCTTCAGGTTTACCTTTGCATTTAATTTATTTTTTCTATGAAGATGACTTTACATTTTGATGAAACTAGGTACACATTTACATCTTGATATAATCTATTTCATATTTATGTGCATTCATGATGTGACCTTATTTCACAGTTGGATGAACATGCTGATATTGATTGCTCTTCCTCAGGTTTACCTTTGCGTTTAAGGTTTTTTTTTCTATGAAGATGCCTCCACATCTTGATGAAACTAGGTATATATCATCATCTTCAATGATCGCCTCACTCTAAGAAGAATATATCCGCGATTTGGCTAAGACTAAACATGCGTAGCTGAGAGGGGATATGCTAATCTAAAAACACATAAGGTTGTGCTTTATTCTGTAAAGCATGGTGGCCTTAGCTCTGTCACGTCTGTGTTGTAGAGTGTCCCATTTTAGTTCATGAAGCATGACTGTGACTGAGCTTGTACGTCTGTAGTCATTCCTCACAAACCTAGCTGCTCTACGTTGGATCATTTCCAACTGGTTTATATGAGTGACAGAAAATGGGGACCAC
Source organism: Solen grandis (assembly GCA_021229015.1). NCBI lineage: Eukaryota > Metazoa > Mollusca > Bivalvia > Adapedonta > Solenidae > Solen > Solen grandis. The sequence goes on from CM037779.1 coordinate 55,380,953, forward strand.
GCTATGGAAGCATATTCCACAATGGAACGGACATAGGTTTTATAGGCTGTTGCCTTTGCAATGGGAGAACTAGATTTTCTATTTCTGCGTATGAAAGAAATGGTGGAGTTAGCCTTTTTTGTAATATTGTTTATATGGGTTTTCCAAGAAAGATCTGGTGTAATAGTGACTCCAAGATATTTTGATTGGTTTGAACATATTAGTTGAGTGCCATGGATAGTGTAAGTGGAATTGATAATATTTCGTTTGTTACTGTTACTGTTTGTTCACATTTATCGGGGTTGAATGACATGAGCCATTCACGTCCCCAGGCCTGCAGGCAATCAAGATCGTGTTGGAGCTGTCTGTTGTCATCGTGATTTCTGATAAGTCTGTACATTAGACAGTCATCTCCGAACAGACGGACTGTTGACGTGACTCGAGAAGAGAGGTCGTTAATGTACGACAGACAAAGAAGCGGACCAAGGACACTGCCCTGCGGGACACCAGACGTGACTGATGAGATCTCTGAACTTGCATCATCAAGGGCAACCTATTGAGTTCGACATGAAAGGAAATCAGCTATCCAGGAATGGGTGGAGCCCCGGATTCCATAATAGTCAAGCTTTTGGAGGAGGCGGCGGCGATGGCTGACTTTATCAAATGCCTTACTGAAGTCTAAAAGGATGGCACCAATCTGCTGATTTTTGTTGATGCCCTTGGCAAGATCATTTACTGTGAGTATAAGCTGAGAGTTGCATGAACGTCTCTTACGAAAGCCATGCCGGAAGTCAGTAAGAATGTAAAAAGTATCAAAGTGTGACATGATGTGACTGAAGATGATGTGTCCTAAGAGATTGCATGTTACAGAAGTTAGAGAAATTGGACGGTAGTTTGAAGGAATGGAGAAAGCGGTTTCCCTTCTTGAAGACTGGGGAAACTATTGCCGTTTTCCAGTCAGAAGGTACTTTACCTTGGTCAACAGAGAGCTTGAAGAACCTGGTGAGTCCTGGAGTAAGTTCAACAGCAGCAAGCTCCAGAAGTCTGGAAGAAATCTTGTCTGGGCCAGCAGCTTTATGTGGTTTCATACCCTGTAGGAGTTTTAGTACTCCTTGTTCTGTGACTAAGATGGATCTTGCTGAGGGAGTTTTACTAGGTGGCAGTGTTGGTTGAACAGAACAATCTTCTGTAGAGAAGACAGAAGTGAACTACTGATTTAGTATATCAGCTTTCTGCTTAGCTGCGTTGTAAGTGAAACTAGGTATACATGTACATCTTGATATGATCTATTCTAATTTAAGCGAATTCATGATGTGACCTATATTTCACGGTTGATGAACATGCTGATATTGATTGTTCTTCCTCAGGTTTACCTTTGCGTTTAAGCTTTTTTCTATGAAGATGACTTCACATCTTGATGAAACTAGGTACACATGTACATCATGATATGGTCTATTTAATATTTATGAAAATGTATTGCGGTGACCATTATTTCATGATTGGATGAACATAGTATAATTGATTGCTTTTTTCTATGAAGGTGACTTTACGTCTTCCTGAAACATGACATACATGTATATCATGGTATGGATTCCTTCTTGGTAGTACAAATGTATTTATTTAATTTTATGGTTGTTACTTGCTAAAACTGGTTATTCTGCCACAGGTTAACCTTTGTGTTTAAGCTACTTTTTCCTGGAAAGGTAACTTCACATCATCATGAAACTT
>CM037779.1:55382759-55432759 GCA_021229015.1 Solen grandis
ATCCCTTTGTATGTTTTCTTTTCTGTCTCATCATATTCTATTTGGATATTGTCTATATAAGATGAATTAATGCGCTTGTGCCGAAGCATTGAACGTCAAGCATATTATCTTTGTCACGACCTTTGGATATGGAGTTGTCGTTCAATTTCTTCGACCACAGTAAGCAGTAAAATTTGGTAGGTCTGCAAGAAAAGCAAATTGCCATTCATTTTTCTCCAGATATGACATTGACGATATAACATGCCATCTTTCATGCGACACTCCATCTTGATAAGGCAAACATCTGTGCAAAATTATTTGAAAATCCACTGATCCATAGATAGGTCCGAGCACATTGCGAGACGTTCGGATCGTCTGAAAAATAAACTTTAAGTAACTCTTTAAACCCCCACCCAACTGACACTTCAGATTGTAATAATACCGCAAGTATGACGCTCCATATATATATATGTATAGGATAGCGCAGGGACAAATGCAAAGAAATATAAACACACTCTGCAAGGGCCGTGGTAAAACCTGCAACGGAAGCTTTCGATTCTTCTCCTTATGTCCCGACAGATACCAAATGACAACTTGATATATTGTTTTTGAAGATTTTAAGCTCTCAGCTTTCGGAAATAAATTGAAAAAAAATATTTTCTAAGAGACGGTGTTACAATATTTTATGTTCTTGGGGAACGAGTGAACAATCTAGGTTTGTGTTACTATCTGAAAATGTAATAAATGCTGATTTATTTTCGCCTCAACAGAGATATATTTTATGATTTTGATGTGGAAAAAAAGTGTACGACGATCGCTAAGATTTTCTTTAAAAAAAAACCTTCTTTATTTCAGGTGTTTTGTGATCTTTGAGATCATTAACATTTCTGTGAAATAATGTTTGCATTATTCAACTCAATACCTTGATGATTACTGTAGCTAATTTAAATGATTGAATCATTCATCATTCTTTTATTCGGATAAAAGAATTAAGCAATACATTGTGAGATTTTTCTTCTTAACTGAAGATCGAAAATTATTTCACCTATTGTCATAGTATGAAACGTATGTATTTTCGAAGGTCACAAGTAAAAATATAAAAATACTAGGAAAATCATTCACTATTCCATTATGTTAAGAATTTCTGTATATTCATGGTATGAACTTACATATGCATCCCTCTTCCTTGGATACAGTAAAACGTTAACTCTCAACAGATAAGATTTAATTGTGTGTTCGGCATATTTGAATTGGGTTTAACACCACCTGAAATCAAATCTTCCTCTAATCCAAAATAAGATATCAACCCCCATCTATTCCTTATACATTTTAATTAAAGACATGCAACGTATCAAGCCAAATATTTCAGGTGAACAAATGCATCCTAATGAAACAGTGTCAAACTATTAGATATGAGTTCCTTCACATATTTTTTTCATATGGATCGATTATATGTAAAACCTCGTGTCTTCACTTTTTATTTTAAAATATTTAAGATCAATTTTTTATCATTCAAATCCGAATATAAAACTAAAAGCTGCAAGGCATGAAGACGTACACTTCTAGAAACAGCTTAACAACTAATATAAGACGTAGCATCTGTTAGCTTGTTGATGTAGGATAAAAGCTTCTTAAACACTACGAACAGTATGCTCTCAACTGATGTTAACATTTAAGGGGTCGAATTCTTAAAGTGTGTGTATGTAGGCTGTGAAAATGGCTTTTGACTAGTATAATGCAAAAGTATAATTTAAACAAGGATAGCAATATAGTTTCTAATAATAGAATGGTATATCGCTTCTCTCCCACTTTTATGACTATGGCGATTTAAGTGATGTCATTTTGATGAATAACTCAGTTTTTCTATGACTACTTGAATCACTCAATGGCAATCTAACAATCAATTTAAAAGATACAAGTTTATTGCTATGACATGTAATAGTTGTATACTTTACGGTAGAATCTATGCTATTCTTTTTAACAGGAAAACTTAACTATAGATTTACCCGTTAACTTGTTTAAATTGAGCAAGACCAGAGATGGAATTCTCTGATTAAGGTTTCTTCTATCTAAATGTTTCTCAAAATATACAGAATGTAAAGCAAAGAACAAAAGCTGTCTGCGAATCACAACTTTATTGTTTGTCCAAGTATTAGTTTGACCAAACTGAGTTGCACGCAAAGCTTTTATTAGTGTTAAAAAGGACAATAATTTGCAATAAATTTGGCACCGACTGCTTTTTTAAGTTAAACATCGATAACGAAACAAGTGATATCAATCTCGGTTTGGCCAAGAGTTACCTAATATGATGGTCTGATGACCCTGAGTACCTTTTTACTTTTGAACTTAATTTATTTTACATCGACAACGAAACAAGTTATCACTCTCGATGGCACTGCCTTTGTCGTATGGTTTGGGGGAACCGGAGAACCCAAAGAAAACCCCAAGTGTCTGGCCGGCCACCTTTATACCTAGAAAAAGAAAGAAATGTTGCATGTTTGTTTAATGCCCGCCCCGAAGACCTTAGTGAAGTATAAAATAAATAGGCATAGCTTGTTACGAAGATATGTCATCATAATAATTCACATACAAAACTTAAACACAATTTAGATGCATGCAAATTAAACCAACATTTCCATTTTCCAAAAAGGTAATAATTCAGTCAAGATTAATGATATTTGATGGTCTGATGCCCCTGAATCACTTCATGAAGTTTCAGGTCAATCTCATAACTGATCAATGTAGTATAATGTATGCGTGAAGTTACATATGGAAACATTTAGTGGTTGTGGAGTTAGTAATTGCAGGCAAAACCTTATGTAGTGGAAGTTTCACAAATAAGAAAAGAAGAATAAGATTTTAAAAGCCGTACTGTAGCTCTTGGTCTTTGACCCACAATTATGACACCGAAAACACATGTGTGAAGTTTTAAATAAAAAACCTGTACTTTTAATACTAAAGAGAAATGAAGCTGCAGGCAATACCAATACCAGTTACGTTTTTTTTTGTTTTTGAGTTTCAAATAAAAAATAAAAACAATGAGGATATTATAACGATTGTGTTATCTTTTACCGTGAGGTAAGAGAGATAAAAGTTGAGGAACCCAAATACAGGGACACCATATCCAAAGTAACCAACGCTAACTCGCCACAAATTTCGATGTAAATGATAAATCATTTATGTACACAAACACGTTTGGTTGAATTAAACCAAATGATGCATGGGATATTCTTTCTTTTACTGAGAAGTTTAGATCTATCACTTAGCCCTGGACCTGTCAATTATCCATGTGATCATTGCAAAAAAGGCGGTTGCCTGCAATCATCGAGCAGCGTGGTGTGAAGGATGCAACTACTGGTGGCACATAAAATGCGCCAACATCTCACCAGACAGTTATCTCAAACTGCAACATAGCTAGAAAGCATGGATTGGTTGTTTTCGGTTGGATTTCGGTTCACTGACTCTTTTTTCAGTGATATTAATAGTGATGAAGACCGCATGGATAAAACAGACATGACAACTGACTCCCCTTTTGCCAAACCCCGAGAAGTCAGAAACATCAAAAGAATTTCATCTTCGCACACTTTAATATAAACAGCCTTAAAATAAATCCCTTGATATATTTGAACTACTAAATGATAAAATAATTAATGTCTAATTTATTGCAGAAATTTAACTAGACGCCACATATCAGGACAGTATATTTGGCATCCCAGGATATAAGCTAGAGCGACACGATAGACACATTCATGGTGGAGGCCTAAAAGTTTTTGAACGTGATGATGTTGTACCCAGAAGATGGAAAGATCTGGAAGATAGTGACTTAGAAAACATTGTTTTTTTTTTTATATAAATTTAAAAAATAAACAAGATATGTCACAGGATGTGACGGATGCCCCCGAAGTGCATATTCATGGTTTTGTGAAAAAAATCCTGACATTTTAACAGTGAAATCACTACAGCATTATGCATGTACAAAATATACAAAATAGCTTGAATCATATGCATAATTGAACCATAAGTCCCCTACTGATTGTGCATATTTTGATGATTTCCATTACCATAGCAACCAGTATTTTTATCCACAAAAAAAAAAATATCAGAGTGAGGAGCATTAATTAATCTCCATATTGCCTTCATGTACCAAATTTCACTGAGCTAGCTTATATGTTTTTAAGTAATCACAACATCTCAATTTCTGGACAAGCGGACGGAGGGTCATGCAATACACAATCAGGGCTTTGACACTTGACCTTTTAGTATGACCATGACCTTTTAGTTATGAACCCGGGCATGTACACAGCACATTTTATCATTACGGTGCCCATTTACGCAAAAGAAATTCAAAATCTATTGAGGAGTGATAAAGATATGGTAAGTTTAGTTTTATCTTGACTTAGGAGTACAGACCTGGGATTTCACGACATATTGCTTCACGATGGTGAACAGTTTTGACTGTAATTCAAAAAGCCATCAAGGAATGTCGGAGTTACATGTATAGAGCAGACACAAAGTAATAGACTCCATTCCTGACATTTGAACTCTTAGTTTGACCTTGTCCTCGGAGCTTCAGACCTGGAGAATGCGTGCGACACACTGCTTTTTGGTGGTAAGCATTTCTGCCAAGTAATTTCAAAATACATCAAGGAATGTCAGAATTATACAGTAGATACAAAAAGACCCCATTTTGGCCTTTGAACTGTAATGTGATTCTGACCTTGGAGCTACAGACCTGCTGATTGCACGTGGCACATCGTCTCATGATGGGGAACATTTCTGCAAAGTAATTTTAAAATCCATCAAGGAATGTCAGAGTTATGGAGCGGAAACGAAAACTAGACCCCATATTTTACATTTTAAACTCAAGTGTAACATTGACCTTGAAACCACAGACCTGGAGATTGCGCGTGACACATCGTCTCATAATGGTGAACATTTCTGCCAAATAGTTTCAAAATCCACCAAGGAATGTCAGAGTTATGGAGCGGAAACGAAATCCGGACGGACAGACGGACTTACGGTTCGATTGTTATATGCCTACCTTCGGGGGCATAAAAAAATGGTGTTTTCTGTGTGTGTATCGACCATCCAGTACAGTATGAAGGACAACATATTTGAAGACCTATTCAACAAGACTCTAGATAAATGCATCAACTGCTATGATAACTATGTGGTAGTAGGTGATGATCAAATGTATGACCTCCTGTGTAATACAAAAAGCAAGCCATAAGCAGATATCAAGGAACCTTTTAATCTCACAAACCTGATCAAAGAGGCAACATGCTTCAGAAAAAACTGTAGTCCGTCTTTACTGGATATTATTTTTACTAACTTAAATAGCAATTTTATAAGAATATTAAATAGTATGATTAGTTCAATAATAAATTGCAGCACACCATCCATAGAAAAAAAAGTAAAAATTTTCAATATTGATGATTTTAATTGTTAGATGCTGATTTGTCAGGGGAAATGTTAAACGACATTTCTCAGGTATATAATGTGTACAATAGCTTTGAGGCTAATTTCTCAAAGATTATTGATAAATATGCTCCCTATCAAACAATGTATATAAGAAAAAATTCAGCTGGCTTGCGGTAGGTCGGTGGTTCTACCCAGAAGCCTCATTCGGGGTCTTCCTCTACCTGTAATTAGCTGGTCGTCGCTATATGACTGCAATACTGTCGAAGCGACGGTAAACTCAAATAGTCAAGTTAGTTAAAAAAAAATATGGAAACATTGGAAGCATATAGGAAATGGAGAATCATGTTAACAAAAAAAAAATATTTATAAACAACTATTTTCAGGAGCGCTGCATTGGAGTTTGCATTATCAATAAACAACTATTTTCAGGAGCGCTGTATTGGAGGTTGCAAGTCTGCAAATTGTTGGAACAGTAGCAAACCAGTTACTGTGAAAGCACCAATTTTCGTAGGACATTAATTTTTCGTTGATCGGTTTAGGGGTTTATCCACGAATATTAATTTAAAGGCCTCCCTTTTTCTAGAACATAGAGGGCCAGTATTTTTTTCTTTCCGTTGTCATGGCAACTAGAGTTCTACATAAATCAAGTTTTTTAGCAACTTTTGTGAAGGTTCACCCAAGGATCATCCCTGCAAAGTTTAATCAAATTTTGTCCAGTAGTTTCAGAGAAGATGTCGTTTAAAGGAAATTGTTGACGACGACGGACGCCGGGTAATCACAAGAGCTCACCTTAAGCACATAGTGCTCAAGTGAGCTAAAAATTGCACAGCGTCTCATACCAAAATCGTTTTAAATGAAGATGTTGTTACTGACAATATCAAAGTGGTCAATACTTTAAATGATTACCTTGCAGATGTTTCCAATGATATTGGTAAAGATGTTCATTTTGATAAAGTAAAACATCCTAGTATAAGGAAAATCTTAGATAAAACTTTTGTACAAATCCCTTAACTTTTTGCAGTGTTAAACAAACTAATGTGTCTAAGATAATAGATAGATGTATTGTAAAAAAAGGCAACTGGTCTTAATGAAAATTCAGTAAAAATATTAAAACTTGGTAAAAGGTCACTTGTACCCTTTGTTACTGACCTTATAAATTCCACCATAGCTACAGGTATTTTCACAGATAGCCTTAAGGAGGCATAAGTAACACCAATTTTCAAGAGGGATGACCCTTTGTGCAAATCCAACTATAGACCTGTTAGTATACTACCCATTCAATTAAAGCTTTTTGAAAAGTTATATCAGAATAATTGACAGTCTACTTTGAAGATATTCTCAATGATGTTTATGAGCTTTTAGGAGGGGAAATGGATGCCAGACTACGAACATGAGGTTGCTCGAGGAAAGGATACCTTGGACAGGAACCAGTATGTAGCTGCTATCCTTGTGGATCTAAGGCATTCGACTGTCTTTATGGCCTCTCCGATCACTCTGTTAAATTGTCATCATATTTGTCTGACTGGAAGCAGCAGGTAAAGATTGGTGAGTCGTAAGCACCTGAGCTAAACTAAATTAAGGCGTTCCCCAGGGCTCCATATATGGACCCCTTCTATTTAATGTTTACATCAATAACTTTTTTTATTTCAATGACTAATGCAAGTTATATAATTGCGCTAATGACAATACACTGTCTTTTAACACCTCTAGTTTTGACCAGCTGATTCGGGTCCTACAAAAGAGAGCAACGTTTTGATTGACTGGTTCTCTTTCAGTTGTATATATTTATAGTTTATTTATGTTCATCGTGCAACATCATTACATAAACATAACATATTACAAGACATATGCAAAGCACTCATGGGTATAAAGACAATATATGTATATATATGTAGAAGTATCTACAATTTCAGCTCGGGCAGAAGGAAACTAAGCTCACTGTAGAAAACCAGTCTTTACTACTGACAATACTCAAGTTACTACTGATAATGTGGTGAAATTACTAGGTGTTGATATAGATTTAAATCTAACTACTCATATACAAAATATTTGTAAAAAGGCAGGTCAGCAGTTAAATATTCTTAAACGCATAGGAAGAAAATTAAGTAAACTCAATAGATTAACCATTTTCTACTCTTGTTTTATCTAATTTCAATTTCTGTCCTCTCGCCTGGCATTTTTGTTTAAAAAGTAATACCATTAAAATAGAAAAAGTACAGGAAAAAGTATTACGATTTGTTTATGTTAAAATATATTAGTTCTTACAAACAACTTCCGGATACAGCCAAATTACCATCACTTTATGTCAGAAGAACTGGAACCATGGCTTTAGATTTTTTTAAAGTTTTTTACCGGTTAGCTCCAGCTATTCTTAATGATCTCTTATGCAAAAAAAAAAAAATTAGTACAATTTTGATAAATATATATAGCATGTACCAAGGGTTAAGACTACATAGTTTGGTAACAATAGTCTTAGATATGCCGCACCAGTTCAGTGGAACTCATTGCCAGATGAATTTCGGCAATCTAAACATTTTAACCGATTCAAAAACATGATCTCATTCTGGAATGGAAAAAAAAACAAAAACAGAAAATGTGTAGCATGTACACCATGTTATCACAGTCGGTTCAAAAGCTCATGAGCTTACGCTGTATTTATTTTTTTTGTATTCGAGTAGTATTAGAGTATTAAGCGAGTTAGGTAGAATACCGTTATCAGTTATTGCTGTCCAAAGATCTCTTCGATACTGAATAAAATTAGAACAAGTAATAATCTCGCGTTGGTACAACGAACATATTGATATGACATTCTATCCAGCTATGTGGGGATGATTTTAAAAAGGATCCGTATCAACAAAATGGAAAAAGTAACATAACCAATTCACTTAGACTAAAATATAACAGTTGTTTTAAGGAAGGATTTGGCATGTAATTCTACCTCACAAATAAACAAAATGATATTCTAAGGAAACAATCAACTAGATTTAATTAAGTTTACATGATTTATAAACACAAATAGGTCGACATGATAATATTATTTTGGAAAAAAGATTTTGTGTTCATTGCACTCAAAATCGAATAGAACCAGTGTTTCATATGCTACTAATTTGTCCAAGCTTAAGGAATATTCGCAAAAACTATCTATCTCAATTTTCATGTTTTCCAACTGTAAATAAATTTATATATATTATGTCAAGTAAATCTGTTGATGTTCTGTCATTTTTTTTTTAAAAATATGCGTTTATGGAAAGAAATCAGCGTGTTTTGTAGTTTGTTTATAATTATTAGACCCATAACGGTGTTTACACCGGAGGAGACTATAGGTTTGCCAACTATCTGTCTGTCCACCTGTCCGTCCGGCTGTCCGGAAATCTGGGTCCCTCGAAAACTTAAAAACCGTTTATGCATTACGAACCTTAGCAAATGAATAGATGGCAGTATGAAGATTCTGCACGTCACTTTTTTCTCGGACCAAAATTCTGGGTGCTATGATAACGGAAAAAATATTCACCTTACTAGGTACATGTTAAAACTGAAATTACATGTATATATTTATGTAATTATGTAGTGACCGTTTTTAGCTCACCTGAGCACGTGTGCTCAGGATGAGCTTTTAGGATCGATGAATGTCCGTCGTCCGTCCGTCCGTCCGTCTGTCCGTCCGTCCGTCCGTCGTCCGTCGTCCACAATTTGATCGTTTGCACTCTAGCATCTTCATTTTATGAGCAATTATCTTCAAACTTTAAAACAATGTTTATAACCATAAAATCTCGGCCAAGTTCGATTATGGCTGATATCGGAACATTAGGTCAGGAGTTATGCCCCTTTTAAAATTCAAAAAAGCCAGATTTCACATTGTTTGCACTCTAGCATCTTCATTTCATGAGCAATTATCTTCAAACTTGATAACAATGTTTATTACCATAAAATCTCGGCCAAGTTCGATTATGGCTGATATCATACCATTAGGTCAGGAGTTATGCCCCTTTTAAAATTCAAAAAAGCCAGATTTCACATTGTTTGCACTCTAGCATCTTCATTTCATGAGCAATTATCTTCAAACTTGATAACAATGTTTATTACCATAAAATCTCGGCCAAGTTCGATTATGGCTGATATCATACCATTAGGTCAGGAGTTATGCCCCTTTTAAAAGTTTGCACTCTAGCATCTTCATTTCTTTAGCAATTGCATTCAAACTTAATGACATTGTTTATAACCAAAAAATCTCAGCCAAGTTCGAGTTTGGCTGATATCGGACCGTTAGGTCAGGAGTTACACCCCTTATATTATTTAAAAAAGTCAGATTGCACTTTGTTTGCACTCTAGCATCTTTATTTTTTAGGTCATTGTCTTTAAATTTTATAACAATGTTAATAACCATCAAATTTTGGCTAAGTTGGATTATGGCTGAAATTGGACCCTTAGGTCAGGAGTTATGCCCCTTTTAAAATTGAAAAAAGCCAGATTTCACTTTGTTTGCCCTCTAGGTCACCTGGTCAAATCTTAGAAAAAACCTTGTGAACACTTTAGATGCCACAGTTTTGGCCCAATCTTCATGAAGCTTGGTCAGGATGTTTGTCTACATAATATCTCGGATGGGTTTGAAAATGGGTCATGTGGGGTCAAAAACTAGGTCACCAGGTAAATTCAGGTAGGATCAAAATGTAGGCCACTTAGTCAAATGTTAGAAAAACACTTTAGATGCCAGATTTTTTGTCATTTTGCCTAACACAGCCATCTTAATCAGGTGAGCGACACAGGGCCATCTTGGCCCTCTTGTTTCATATTGTTTTTGTATTGTAGTATAGTATCGTGTTGTATTATCTCATTGTATTATATATAAGTCATGTTTGCATGTACCGTTTATTATGTATTTGGTCAATGGCATATGGTATTGCCGATTTGCATAATAAATTGAGTTGAGTTGTTGTTGAGTTGTTTCGTCAAGGTGCTAATCACAACGACAGGTAGTCATGGGGCCTGGTCGCCAAGGACATACAGGTAGATTCGATAACGACTTTGAAGAATTGCACAGGAAATATATAGGATATTCTATCTAGGGACCAGGCTCGGAGCTGGAGGAGTCTAAAATCGCATGTTTGAAAAATTGCGCAATATTTATATAGAGTAAGAAGTGCTAAATCAAGAGACGGATCTTGTAGCTCAAGTTATCGCCAGTATTCAATGAAACGCCACATTGAAGAATCGTGAGACCACTGTACCAAATTCGATACAATCTTCCTTTTAACATAATAATATTTGGCTAAATAACACATAACCGTGTGTATATGTGCTACTGCGTGTTCTTTTCTTGAGTGCCACCATGCATATAAATATTTATAACTCGAGATTTATGATAGTTGCCCCTGATTAATTTAACCTGAGTTGTATATTTAATTATATGTTCAGCCTAAACCACTAGCATTTCATAGCGACGAGTCAGAGTACCCATGTTTTCTACTTTGAATAAAAGATAATAACATGAGACACATAAACACGTGTCCTAATTCTGTCGACGTTAATGATAACACGACGTGCCCGTTTCCCGAAAAAAATCGAGTAAATCTTTCTGCAGTGACATATTATCAATCTTCTCAGAACAGATATAACGCCTGAAAATAAAATAATATGCAAATTTGTTTCAGGTCACGCATTTCCTTATGTATGTTGACATATTTTAACAGTTTTTTTTTCAGAAATAACACTAAATAGTGCCTCACATAATTGCAAACCGTCACAGCCTTAATGCGTTTTTCTTTTTTTTTTTTTTTTTTTTTTTTTTTTTTTTTTTAATTTTACAGGAGTGTAATGTATTAAAAATTAACATCTTTCAGATTACAGAACGGAAGAAAATATCTGTTTGAATTAGTTAACAGTATAAAGCATTAATACTTATCGAAAAAAGATAAAAATAAAAAAATGGATAGATATAATAAAAAGATAAAGTTAGGGTTCTACATCCAATACAATAGCTTTTGGACCGTCACGGTGGCCGAGTGGTTAGAGCGTCCGTCTCGGGAGCGGAAGGTCTCGGGTTCGATCCCCGGCCGCGACATACCAAAGTAGTAGAAATTGGTACTGATATAGCTCCGTTGCCTGGCACTCAGAAAATAAGGGTAGTTGCAGTATTGGTTGGCCCGGTGTCAGGATAATGTAACTTGGTGTGGTATAATGCCACATGTCTACGGCGTGATACTGCAGTGTTGCAGCACTATATCTGTCTCAAGTAGACATCGTCTCTAAATGACTGAAATACTGTCTGTGGGATGTAAAACCCACCAAACAAGCAAACAAACAAACATGAGCTTTTAGGGGCATAATAAGATCGGACCGTCCGTCCGTGTGTGTGTCAGTCCGTCCGAGTATTGTCGTTTCCGGACACTAACTTTGTCTTCCATGCATCCAGTTTGATTAAGTTGGCATCAATGAAGACGCAGTGTCGCGCAAAAGATCCAGATTTGTAACTCAAAGGTCAAGGTCACAATCACAGATCAAATGTCATGAAGTGGGGCATTTTTCAGCTTCCGCCCTGGATGGATGGATGTATTGGTATCAATGATCTGCTTATAAAGACGGACTGTTGCGCGAAAGATCCAGGTTGTAACGCAAAGAATAAAGGTCACAGTAAACAATCAAAGGTCATAAGATAGGGGTATTTTTCAGTTCCCGGACACTGTCCTGGATGGATATTTATATAACTTGGTATAAAATTATCTCCTCAAGAAAGGAGTATTGCGCAAAAGATCCAAGTTGTAACTCAGAGGTCAAGGTCACAGTAAACAATCAAAGGTCATAAAATGGGGATTTTTGTTGATTTCCGGATTCTTACTCTGTCCTGGGCGTATGGATATTTGCACCCACCTGCATGTTACTTCATATACAGAACATATGAAGAAAGTGCAAAATACAAGACCCATAACTCTAAACTTCAATATGTTTTAGTTACTCCCCTATGCTGATAGAGTTATGTGTTGATACACACGTTTAAACGGTTTTCCAAGGAACACCTAAGTCTAGTGTACATCAAGTATGTGCTAAAATCTGCTAAAACAACAAAACGGTTCTGTGTCAAAGCAACCTTTTTGGGGCATATGTCACTGACTGTGACAGTTCTTGTTGTTTTTTTCTCTGACAATTATGTCTGTATCGTCCAGATCATACTTAGGAAAAAATCCTATAATTTGTGTAGGTATTTATGTATATTAGGGCCATGTGCCAAAATGGCGTTTGAATTATATATACACAACAGTAAATGCTGAAATAGGTTAAGTAAAATCCATAATTGCACTTACAATATGTTTCTGCATGATATCTTGAATTGTTAAGTCAAGTCTTGGTAAAGAATTTAAACATTTCATAATAAGTAAAAGTATTTTTGTACTATTAGTCCTTTTTTCGGCGCAAATAAAAACAAAACGTATATCATAACCTTGATAACAGAAGGTAATCTAAGTAAAATTTTGCCAGTGTTTGTCTTTGTATTATATTATACTCATGTTTTACTCTCGGCATATTATATTGTTTAGGTGATTCTAAGCACCATGCCTGAAAAACTCAGAACCTTAAAGAATAAATGAAATATTTATACATGATAACAAAACAAAACAACGGTAATAAAACTGTTAGCGACACTTATACCTACATGTTTGTTTTCCTATTATTATCTGATGGAACATGGTTTCGAGTTCTTAATTTAAGTGTATATTATTCAAACAAAAGATCGAGGGTTTAGTTTCACCAAATATTAAAATAGGCATTCCACTTATAATTAAAAAATGGGAATATTTATTAGTGTAAAGATTAATTTGACGGTGATTAGTGTGAAACATAATATACAGATCTATTTTGTTCAATTTCTCCTTCACAAGGTCTCAATCTTAATATGTTATGTAATTAGAATTGTACGGATTCCATAGCTCAGACTATGAGGCAAATGTTTGATTATCAAATGATATTGACGTATACTCGTAAAATCATCGACTACTGTCAAGGGACAGTCATATAAATTGAATAATTTTTTTCATAAAAAAAATTTTTCGGTTTTTTTTTTCCTACGATTTTTTTAAAAAAGCATTGCTGTTGAATAGAAACATACCCATCGGTGCATCTTATTTTTTGTTTGAGATAAGTTTATAGCCATATTTAAGATATGCATGACGAGCATGATTTGTGAGGATAACATATATAATGTAAGTAGAGTTGATGCTTAACAAGTGAATTACACTGTTCTTTAATTTACAGGAAATGTACCTTGCTATGGCTATTTAAGCATAATAATTATTTTAAGCTTACACTTCAATAAAGCTAAGTGACGCGACTGTGTCGTCTATATCTCCTATATAACACTCGTATATCTGACAGGGGTTGCTTCTAATCACGGACACTGATATGTCACCCCTTATTAGGATGTTCATATAAACAGTGATTATCTTTCAAAACAGACAAAGCAAAAGGTAATCGATCAGTCCCGCTAGATAGTTTCGCTTACAATGTACCATGTGGGAATGATAGTTTTGACGCAATATTTCATATTTGCCGGTAGAATGGTAGGGATTTATGAGTTTAGTCGTTAATATGTTAAAACAGCTTGAAGAGTGCAGTATATACATTGAAAAAACAAAGAGAAAAAACAGGCAATAAACATTACATTTTCCTTATAATCTTATATATTCCATCTGCAAACCGTACAACCAAGCACTGCTTATCTTATCTTAAACAGTGTTTACATTTGTCAAAATAAGTTACAAAAAGATACTGATTTGTAAATTAATGGATAATGACAGGCTATATTCAAAAAAATTCGGAGAGAATATTTCACGACTAGGTTTTCTTACATACGAAAATATTAGAGACTATATTGACAGGCCTGGAGGCTAAAGCTCCTCCCCCCACCCCGCGCAGCTGGCCTGATCATAAAATTTTCTCGGTGACTTAAATCTGAAATTGCCTTGATTGAGTACATATCTGTGGTTAGTAGTTACCTATCTCCACTGTCACATTGGAAACGGCACTGTGTCTGCTTTAGTCTACATATTAGTTTAGAGGGTTGTGGGTTCGTACCCGGCTACCGACCGTGGTTTTGTATGCGAGAAATTCTTACGGAGAATGGGAGTCAAGCACTGGTTCTTCCCAATATCGATGGTTTGGTTAACTGCCCTCCTGATACAGCAATTCCAAGCAAAGTTGTCATCTGTCCCTCAAAACAAAGCATCTCGGCGCATTTACAGTCAAGAATCTTGTCAAAACAGGAAAATAAATAGTGTACATTGAAGTTAATTTTAAGGACCAAAAGCATAAAAATGAAGAAAAAAAATATCTCTAATGTACAGTTCTAGCTGTAAACACAACCTGTTTAGCATATATGAACGGGCAATATCCTTTTGAATTTACACGACTAACAAAGGTTCATAACAAACAAGGAAATAGCAATAGATCAAATAGCAGTGTTCTTGGATAAGATCTATTAATCATTAATATCATTAAAGGAATAAGTCATCACAACTCCTCTTCAGGCTTTAACCTTAGAGCAAATGAAATGCCACTGACTTATTTTTTGTTATGTTTATGACTGAATGAAACCAATAATGACGGGGTTAGAAGAATGTGAGATGTGGGAAACAGTCTGTCTGTAATATTATTTAAATAATGATATCGGTAAATAATATACGACTCACATATTCCGCAAGACTTTATGGTATTGTGTTTTAAGGTTTTAATTATTTCAAATTCCTCTGATACAATAATTAATATATTCTATACGTTTTGTTCATTTTTAACTTTTGGTCGGGTCAGTCTCCTTTATCTAGTACAGCACATTAGAGTATAGTACAGTAAACATTTGGTAAATTACGGCTCAGTTGAAACAGAGCGCCCTCTTTTCGCCATTCAATAATACTTAACGTTTCAACGGCATTCAATAAACATTAACAAAAAAAACAAAAAAAAAAAAAAAAAAAAAATATAATTATACTGTTTGCGTTGTGCATTGTTGTTTGTTTGTTGGGTTTAACGTCCCAACGACAGTATTTCAGTCATTCGGAGACGATGTCCACTTGAGACAGATATAGTGCTGCCACACTGCAGTATCACGCCGTAGACATGTGCACATACCACACCCAGTCACATTATCCTGACACCGGGCAAACCAGTTCTGCAACTACCCCTAAATGCTGAGCGCCAAGCAAGGGAGCTATAACAGTATCATTTTCAGGGTTCCCACAGTCAGGGAAAGGTCAGGGAAAATGATTTTTTCAAGTTCAGGGAAAAATCAGGAAAATTTGAAATTGGTCAGGGAAATTTGGAAATTCAGAAAAAGTCAGGGAAAAGTCAGGGAATTTTACAATCAAGGAATGTCGACCAAACAGCAGGAGGATTATGATAAGGAAAGGCTACTGCAGTTTCTTCCATTTTCCATTTCCAAAAGATCTGTATTTGCCGCTGGATTTGCGCTTAATTTGGTAAGGGAATTTTGAGTTTGGTCATGGAAAAGTCAATGAATTTTGAGTTTTCTATTTTGTAGGAACCCTAATTTTAACCACTTTGGTATGTCGCAGCCGGGGATTGAACCAACGACATTCCGCACCCGTGCGGACGCTCTAACCACTCGGCCACCGGGGACGGTGTGCATTGTTGAACTATATATGTATGCAAATGAGAGATGCTTAACCGCAATCTTTACACATACGAATTCGACACATGTGTAAAAGGTTCGTGCGAATATATCACATTTTTGTGGAATTTCGTCCTGTGCCTTTTTCCCCTTTTAAAGTAGATTGACTTTTTTTAGTTTACCGTCGCTTTGACATTATTTCAGTCATATAGTGACGTCCAGCTAATTACAGGCGGAGGAAGACGCCGACTGCACTGAGGCATCCGGGTAGAACCACCGACCTACCGCAAGCCGGCTGGAAACCCTTTAAAGCAGAACGAATGTGTGTATCGGGGATTATGGCTGATGACGTCAGAGCGCACAGTGTTGATTGCATCGTGTCATGATAAAGGTTTCATTTACTTAAAAAAATGTAAATATGGTAATAATTGTAACAACTATTTCCTAAAGGCACTCGTGACTTATATGAATTATGTTTTCCTTTATTAATGTGCATAACATTCTTTACCAGGCTTAGTGTCGTTCTGACATTATCTTTAACAGTTATTAAAATACGTTTCCTTAATTGCCGAAACAATAATTGGAACATGACACATAAGCCTTGGGCCATAACTCTGCTTTATTTATCCGATGCATTCCATAAAACGCATGAGCACAACTACCTAGCAATAATATCGATTTATATGGATGTGTGAATCTATATCTGTCTAGAATATATTCCGAATTTATGAGTGCAACAAAAAAGATTTTTTTTTTCGGATAGAGACCGTAACCCTATCATGACTATGAATACACTAAATCATAGACACGCAACATCCCAGGTCGTGACTTGGAGATATGCACCCCACACATTGCTATATTATAAATCATAATTTCACAAAATCAGTGTCAATAACACTTCCAAAACAGAAATATAGGTGCATATCTATGAATTTTATCCATCTAAATATAAAAGTTAGGCGTGCCATAAAATGCCCCTTTTATCATTGCAAAATAAATTTAGATATGAAACTCTTAGCATGCGAATATTGTAGTTTAGCACAAATAGCTTTGAGCTATGCGCAACAATGTTTTGTAACAGACAGATAGACGGGCAGAAAATATTATATCAATATTCTTTCATGTCATCTAATGCAAAAAAAAAGGGAAAACATTTCTACGACACGACAAGAAGACTCAACTGTGGCATAAATAAATTAACAACAAATAAGGCGCACACCTTTAAATTTTGCTGCCGATCTTCGTGTTGAAAATAATATGGCTGTTTGTAATATAATGCTTAAGATATTTAACTACATGTAATAAACATCGAGGTATACATTATTTTGTTCATATATTAAGGCAATATCCTTTTATTATCTTCTTAAATCACATATTTAAGAAATTCTGACACAACAGTGGCGACTTAATTACCAAAGGACGCTGCAAATATGAGTTATTGCGCTATAAATCGTGATTAAACGGTTTCACAAGTATGGCTATTTTCTGAAAAATGTATTTGGGAACTCTAAAAGATATGTCTGTAATAAGCATAAGAGGAAATAATTTCCTGTAATTTGAAAATGAAATATGCTCTGGGCATATCATAAAGTGCCCTCCTTTCTACGCGGTTAATTATAAAGTACTTATCAAATGAGACACAGGAAATTAAAGTTCTGGAGATTTCCGATTGGCAAATTTTATTTAATCTGCTTTTTGCTGGCCAAAGTAATCACGTGATGTGTTACCTACACTTTCCGAGTTTATTGTTCAGGAAAAAAAGACTTCACCAACATTAAAGACGGAGAATATATTTGTAAAATTTTATTTCAACCGATCATCTGGAAATTAACTGCTTTAATGCCAACACGTTAATTATTAATTGTAAACACACTAAATTGTTATTTCTATACATTCTGATAATAAACTGTGAATTGTTAAGCAGTCTGGATATGAAAATAATGTTTGTAATTCGTATGACCAAAATGCCGAGTTCTACAGATTATTTGACCTACCCTCGTGTTAAGCAAGGGCAATACATCGATGCTGATAGAAACATGACATCACTCGTATTCATTTGTCAAGGGATGTCCCAGCGATATACTGAATGTGTCTTGTATGATTGACGTCCCGATATAAAGGTCGTATCTCATACTGGGACTCATATTCTTTTATGACCCGTTATGTTCCGATAGATCTGCCAATATTAATTATTATAGATCTAGTATCTCGTTTTTAGACTGCGAAGCGAATGCGCGATGTAGACTGAAAGAACTAGAATGGAGTATTATCAACATATGTGTTTTACTACGCAAGAGTAATTGTGAGGTTCATATTGAATTATATCGGTCTATATGGATATTTTAACATTTTCATAGGCTAAAAGTATTTGATATACTTCAGAACAGCATTTCTTAAGAACTTGTAAAGCAAGCGAAATTTGTCACTTTAGGTCATGCTTATATTCGCGCCATTTTTTCTTTGTTTTGTAAGCGCATCTACATATATTTTAACTTCTACATTATAAAGTTGTTCTCTACTGTTTTCTGATCACTTCGCAGCCTCGCGTCACTTTGGTTATCTTTTGCAACAATAGGAGTCGAGTCGAAAGATATACCCCCAATAAACTGCACCAAACATATAACTATGCCAGAATGGATGTTTGTAAATTAAGAAGATCCAAGCTTGCAATTACGCATATCAAAAGCGATGTTTACTCATGCACAAAAATTCAGAATACATCATTCGTCGAAAATGTTTTGTCATTCATATGACACATTTTAAGAGCAGATATAATTCTATATTGTACCCTGTTTTGTGCCTACACTTTAAGATGTATCAGTTTCACTTTTCATCTTCGAATATCTAATGATTTAGTTAAGTGTCCTGAAACTATTATACATAATTTCAGTATTATACTGATAGAAACGTATTATGTTCAACGTTATTTCACAGATGCAAGTGATCGAATATTCGGAGCGATAGCCATGTAAACGGGAGGTCATGGGTTTGACGCATGGCCTTGACATTCAATAGCTACTTAAATGATTCTGGTATGTTTTCACTGTGCAAGTCGCTAAACACATCAGTTGTTTGTTATGACTGGTTGCCCAGTGTAAGGATAATGTGACTGGAGGTGGTATCTACGGCGTCTGATCGCAATGAAAGAAATTATCTTATGCCTAACTCACACGGACAACGGTCCCTATAGCACTGTTGGTGGGACGTTGAACACAACTGGACAAACAAACAATAAGAGGGAACATTTTTATTTCATGTTTAGCTGAAATGATAGGCCCACATTTCTCAAAATCCCTTTAAGCAACATGTATCAAATGTTAGACATACGACCAGGTCGTTTTCCCTTTTAAGTTCATTATACATTTATAGATATATAGAATATGGCTGCCTATAACAAATGATCTAATGAACAGTACGACACATGTAAACAAGAATCAGCTTCACTTGTACATATAAATAGATTACCAACTTGATCAATAAGAGACCGGAACTCCAAGATCTCAATAATATTTCAAACTTGCAAGCCAACAGTCTGCAGTCTCCCAAGTCAGATCCGCTTTAAAACAGTGTCTGAACTGTGCAAAAACAACGAGGAAAAACTTGACAAAATGATAGTACAAAAAATGTGTCTGAATATTGTCTGTGAACCTTTTATAAAGTTACGAAAAAAACATAAAACATACATTTAAAACTCGACATCAGTCATTGATTGGTAAAGTGGAATGATAAAATGAATTACGAGGAAGATCGCAAAAGCCCTGGCAATAATCTCAATAGGAGGATGTCTGAGCAACAATGGGGATGGGTGTTAGATGGTCAACAGGAACTGATGTTCCTTGTGAAATTTTCCGTCTCTAAAGAAAATAAAAAAAGCTTCCACTAACGTTATTTGCTTAACAATTCGGCAATGAATCTGTCTTTTTTTCCCATGTCTAAAATAGTTCGCAATCAGACTGCCACTTTCCCAGTTAAATATGTCT
Organism: Solen grandis; assembly: GCA_021229015.1. NCBI lineage: Eukaryota > Metazoa > Mollusca > Bivalvia > Adapedonta > Solenidae > Solen > Solen grandis. Next base: position 55,402,752 of record CM037779.1, read on the forward strand.
TCAGTTTATGCACATTCAAGAATAAATTTTATTTCCATGTCATTTTAATGACTCAAACGTATATGAACATACATTCTACTAATGCGAATAAATGAACTTGTAGCCACTTAGTTTTCCATTGGCCACGAGCAGACATGATATAAATATTATGACAGATTTTATTATACTATCTACAATGATATTTAGGAAAGAAAATACAATAGAATGTTATTCAAAATAACGCAGAATTCTTTTTTAAACTCACTGAGGAAATAAGTATAAATAATGTGTAATTGTAGTGCATCCTCCGAAATGTAAAGATAAGTTTATTTGGATAAGGTTGAAACATTAACCAAACGTGGGTTAAGTATTTATGTACAGGTGGCATAGATATATGGAGAAAATATCGAATCAGTATTATATGGTATCTAAAACTTCCAATCCTCATTAGAGGGACTAAACATGATTCTATATAAATGTAGATCTGATTTAGCAACTGCTCCATATGGACCCAATTGATTTTACAAAATGGTTGTTACGAGCTAACAAGGGATCAGACAGTCCGTTAATTATGCTGTCTGTATTGTTATGTGTTTTTGATTTGTTTAAAAGCAGATATAATTTTTCTTGATAAATTGATTTTTCAGCTTAAAGCTATTATATTGATTCAGCTGACGAGTTCTCGTATGATATCAATATACAGTCGAACTTCGGTGACTCGAACACGAAAACTGGAACATCATACTTTTCTCGAACACAGTTCAAGGTCCCGGCTGTTCTGTTGTTTATTCTTTATTGTTCGAATTTCCGGTCCCAAGTAAAACGTACTATGTATTTCACACCAATCGGTCGAACCATTTACACCCTACATGTGATGTTCCTGATGATTTGGTTGCAAGTTACAAGTTTCGGTGCAGCGTATTTTTCACACATCGTGAGATTGGTAAAAGCACTATTAACTCGATCCATTTTAATTAGGGAATTATCCCCAAAATCCCTAATTTTGGGCCGGAAAATTGCCATTTTACGGCTATTTTTTAAGTATAAAAGCCGACATTTACATTCTTCGGGGATACAAAAAGGAAGACAAACAACTCGAATTGAATCAATTATACACATATATTCACTACATTATGTAGATAACTATAAGAATAAAACAACAAATATTCAAAAGGAAGGTAAAAATTTTTACCCTGCCCTGAACCATGATTCAAGATGAAGGTAAAAATTTTTACCCTGTCCTGAACCAGATTCAAGGTGAAGGTAAATTTTTTTAACCTGTCTTGAACCAAGCTTCAAGTTGAAGGTAAAAATTTTTACCCTGTCCAAACCAATGATTTAATATGAAGGTAAAAATTTTTACCCTTTCCAATGATTATTCAAGGTCAAGGTAAAAATTTTTACCCTGCCCAAACAAGTGATTCAATATGAAGGTAAAAATTTTTACCCTGCCCTGAACCAAGATTCAAGATGAAGGTAAAAATTTTTACCCTGTCCAAACCAATGATTCAAGGTGAAGTAAAAGAATTTTACCCTGAACCATGTTTCAAGGTGAAGGTAAAAATTTTTACCCTGTCCTGAACCATGATTCAAGGAAAGGTAAAAAATTTTACTTTGCCCAAACCAATGATTCAGGGTGAAGGTAAAATTTTTTACCCTGCCATGAACCATGACTCAAGGTGAAGGTAAAAATGTTTACCCTGCTCTGCACCATGATACAAGTTGAAGGTTTTTTTGGTGTGTTTTTTCTCGTGCCTAAATCATAATGGAAATGGGGCCTCCGTGGCCGAGAGGGTAAAGTCGCTGACTTAAACACTCACTCCGCCCCTCGTTGCGTGGGTTCAAAGCCCGGCATGGTCATTCGGATTTTCATGTGAGGAAGCTTTCCAGTTGGCTTGCGGTAGGTCGATGGTTCTACCCGGATGCCTCCGTGCATTCGGGGTCTCCGTCACCTGTAATTAGCTGGACGTCACTATACTAGTATGACTGAAATATTGTCGAAGCGACAGTAAACTCAAATAGTCAAGTCAAGTTATAATGGAAGTTAAAGGAAAGATGATGTTAGATTTTTTTCACAATAAATACGTGTATACATACACATAAACTCATAGATAAATAAAATAAAAATTGAAATATTATCTAAACTAAGTTCATGTAAAAAAGAGAATATGAAAATATACCGGTGGTTGTTAGAGTGTTTTCGATCCCCGGCCCCGACATACCAAAGTCATAAGAATTGTTACCGGTATATCTCTTAGCGTATAAGTGTAGTTCCAGGACTGGTTGGCCCGTTGTCAGGATAATGCGACTGGGTGTGGTATCATCCCACATGTCTACGGCGTGATACTGCAGTGTGACAGCACTATATCTGTCTCAAGTAGATAAAGTCTCCAAATGACTGAGGTATTGTAGGCAATACCTACCCAGTAAACAAACATATGCATATACGTATACACACGTCCATTTAATTATGCTTCATGTTACCCAAATGAAAAAAAGTTGTCATGACTTTTATTGCAATAATGATTCTAAATGCAAAGAAGAAAATACATTCAATAAATGTACAGTTTTTGACCTATGATATTCATAAAGCGAAACAAGTGTGTAACTGCTGAGAACAAATTCTGATCTGCAGTCATGTACGCTTAAACTGGACCACAGTGACAGTCTTTCCGGTTTACTTAGCTGAACTTGATCAACTGCCCTTCATTCAGTGCTGCTGTTTCATTTTTCTGAAAAGACAAATAATTATTGAAACTAAACGATAATATTTTACGAGTTTTTGGGGGCTATTCTGGACTTCAACAAATGGTGAATATATGGGAGAAATTACATAGAATCTGAAAGATGCATTTAAAAATACAATTACATGTATTATAAAATTTCATTTTTTATTATTATATTACTTCAAGTTTTACAGACATTTTGTTTGACAAAGCTCTATTAAGTTATAAATTCAATCGAAGCACAGGTATTTGCCTCAATAATTTTAAATATGCTTCGGCAAACAATCTGATACCCAACTATTCAGCAAATGTCTGTCAATCAGTGAAGTGGGCGGAACAACTGCTGTTCAATTTGCATACACAGTACTCCAAACACATACTTATTACACAGCCATGAAGTACTAATTAGCAACACATGACGTCTGGTATATTCACTATCGGCGCATGATAGGCATATCAATGTAGAAGATTTTTTTTCAGACGAAAAAGCAAGCGCCCAGACAAAAGCCCGGTGCTTCGAATTTTGAAAATCAAGCACCTGGGCAAGGCCCTTTGCCTGGACTAGTACTTTAAGCCTAGGCATATTGTTCAAGATTCCTCCCCCCCCCCCCCCCCCCACCAACACACACACGTCGGGATCCATCCCACATTTAAATCAGAAGGTATTCATACTACCATTGGAACATGGTACCCATAAATTGTATTGTATTTTAGAATTAATTTACAAATATACATGTAACACAAATATTTGTAATAAAGACTGGGACAGAGATGAACCTTGCTTTCTACAAGTGGGTATCCCTCCACTGGCTCCAATACCGGCAACTTCATGTGCCCGCCCCTGGATCATAGTAAGTCAATTTGAGCCTTCGCGTCTAATCATCATCATCATCATCATCATCATTTTGTTAATTATCGCCATATGTGCCATAAACATACGGGTATTTAAAGTTATGGTGCATCTGGTTGTGGCTCATCTCATTTGCAAACAGTTGAGATCACACCTATGCCAAGTTATCTTTTGTGTACACAGGATAATTAAGTACTGTAACTATAGGGACCACATCCCGCCAGAACAGGGTGAAAAATTTATGTTACGTAATTTTTGTATCAATCACGGGTCGTAGGATCACGAAGTGTGCCGAGTGCCTACGCCTGAGAGAAACGTACACGAATCTAACACTTAATTTCAGAAACTAGCTGAATGTGTTGTGTTCAGAGAATTTTTTGGTGTCATTTCAAATGTTCGGTGAATTTGTTGAACATCCTCTTCAATTTTAATAAATGAGTGTCATAGGCTTGCATTGTGTTTTATTTCAAATTTTCGGCTGGTGATATTTTTCTTACATTATGATAACCACGACCTGTGATCATTTATACGACTAATTTCTTTGCTTCCCTCACATCTCTAATTTAAATGCTTATTAATTTCATCCCATGGAAGGGAAACATAAAAACACCGAATCAAAGAAGCAAATAAAATAACAAATTAAATAAAACCCACAAACATTGCATTCAGTTTTTGTGATACATATTAAACCAAGAGAGAAAGTTTTCACACCTTTTAAAGTTTTATCCTATACTAAAATAGACAACTATATTATTTGAACCAGTGTAATGAATCGATCGGTGTTTTCTCACTTTCCCAACAACAACATATACAACGATATAATTAATATTTTAATAATTATGTCTTATCTTTAAATTGTTGCTTATTTTCATAATATGAACCATTTGTACAGATTTGATATAACAATATAAATAAGAAAGATACCCACAGTCGTAATTCAAAGACAAGATTATATGTAAGTAAGGAATTGCGTATTCCATACATTTACTAATTTGATACTTACCCTGCTATATTTTGTTAATCCATGGTCAAGATGATCAAGGGTAGTAAACAGGACAACGATCTCGAAATTCATTGGATGGAAAAACTTCTACGGTTAAGAAATACCCGTATTTTAATTCTTCTCCTTTCATAATTAGCATTATAAATGTGCAAAGGATTCCCTGTTAATTTTTGCAAGCCCGGCGATCGACAGTTCGACTGATTTCCCCGTCGGACCTCTAATATCACCCCACAGTCAAAGATTTGATTGGTGACCGCTAGGACGTAATTTGATTGGCCAGGAAGCGTGTCAGTAAGGCCTGTGCACAAATGCAAATCTGTTAACAATGTGTTGGTGTTTTGGTGGAGAAGATTAGGTTGTAAATTTTGAAGACGTGCCATCTAGGCCAAAATCAGCATCCGTGACGAGGCATAGAGCTTCAGGTTGCCAGGGACACATAATGGTAAATATTCTATTCGTTTATGAGGTGTAAAAATATAGTGAGCTTAGAAGGATTTTTTTTACCAAAAAATTACTGCCAGTTGCCAAATCGTTACAAGATTGTATTCATATCGAGTTCATCTTTTTTTTGTATTGCCACGAAGATGCATTAGATACTCTTCGTGGTGTAAATCGCTGATTTTTCTTTTCAATTAAAAACAATCAGATAATGTTTAAGTATATCAGCAATTATGAAATATAGTTAAATGAAATTTATAAGTAGCATATCAATGACTTACTCCTCTGAAAAAGTATATCATGTCTCACATTTTGTGTATACTGATTCCTTTTTTTTTTTTTTTTTTGTAAATATTCAAATGGTGATGAATGTACAGATATCAAAGCATGTGATGTCACGTCTGGCTATTATAAGGACATTGGGCCATTTTCTTGAAACAACACGTATAAATAATAACATTGATAATAATAATAATAATATCCAGTGTTTATAGAATATTATTCCATTTACATGTATTAAATATGAGTAGCACGTAATACAGTACAACTTTGATGATAGAATCAGCATGCTTTTTACTTTCATGTGGCAAAGTGAGTGGCCAGCTATAGACTTAATTAAAACAAATGCTATACACATTTATATTGCAATTCAATCGGCATTTTATCTCTTTCTTTTCCCCACAGGTTTCTTAAGCTGGTGGAGGGAAGGGAGGACTGAAGGTAATACGTTTCTTGCTGAATAGAAGAATGAGTTCAGCCAAACGTTCCAGCGCCAGTAAACATCAAAGACGGCGTTCGTTCGGAAATTGATTTTCGTATGTTAATCATCAACTTTTCTTATAAGATGAATGAGTGGTACAGTTTACGTTTAAAATTTTGGATAATTTTTTATTTTCTGTTTCAATTTTAAAGTCCTCGAAAATACCTTTATATCATTTAAAAAAATCATATAATTTTATGCATGCCCCAAAAACTAAACATTACTGTTCTGTTCTAAGATTTACTGCCTCCACCCCACACCTCCTGCATGGGGGACAGACAAAATCCCCCGGACATAACACTCCTCGTTAATATTTCATGGCGGACAAAAACCCCTTCGTTAGATATTGCCTTTTTTCAGTAACAACAACTTTCTTTTCTCATGTTATATGTAATCAACGGTGATGTGTAGTGGCCCATGTGACCCCATGAAGCAGACGCCTTTAGATTTTTAGCATTTTAATGTAGGTGTGAATAGCGTTTTATCGATATTTAAGTGTGACTGGCTACATTCATTTTGATATGTTGATTTGATGAGCTTAATTTAAGTTTACCTGATTAATACGTCTGTAAACTAACAAATGATATTCCTGCATATAACTTGATATAATGGTGTAACTGTTTGTCATATTTCCTTCACTGATATTGAAGCAGTGATAAAACAAAAAATGAATGTGCACATCTCAAACAATTTAAACATTTCCTTTAAGTGATCAGTCAGGATGAATCTTATGGTACACTTAACCATGTCCTTTCAAGACAGTCACCCTGAACAGGGATTCTATATATGCTACATATGATTACATATGATCCCTGAGTAAAATAACCGTAAAAGTATATATATATATGGAATAATCCGAAAGAACAGGTTATTTTACTTTAGTCAATAATTACACGTATATAATAAACTAAGCAGTAATTTTTGTGACTATGTAAGTTTTCCATGGAGCATTAGATGCTTTTTTTTAATATAAATATAAATAATTTTTGCTCGAAAGTTCGTGTCGATTTCTTTCCTAGAAAAATTATATATTACATAGTTTGATCTGTTTTGGAAATATTACGACTTGGGTCACCCTCAAACACTTTGATAAATGCCGCTTTCGGGTGATTAGCCTCTACATAGTACACAGCCTATTTCTGGCACACTATTCTTTCCCTTTCAAGTCACCGCCATTGAATGTTTACCACACGCAGGTGTTCGGCTTCACTGTTAGGACCCCCCCCCCCCCCCCGGGTTGGAGTATACGTTGAATTTTCCAACATGCTATGAACTAGATAGATTCAGACACAGGATAGTCTAGGTCAAATTCAAGTCTACATCGTACACGTAGATCAAAATGATATCATTATTGAACTGTTTGATTTTTTGACTCATGCTACCCCGGAAAAAATGTTTCTAGGATGATGGAGATGTATTCTGAGGGGTATCGGAGATATATAATTTATATATTGAAATCTAAGCCTTGAGCTAAATAATTACTTGGGGTCGAAATTCTTGCATTATCGTATTTTTATACTTTTGGTCTTTAAAATCAACTTTAGAGTAATTGTTTTCTCTTTTGACAAGATTCTTGACCCACGACCCCATGTCTTTGAGCCGAGATGCTTAAATGAGTGAGGAATGAAAGCTTGAAGATAGTTGTATCAGGCGGGCAGTTGACCTAACTATCTTTCATGGGAAGGAACAGTATTAGTTTCACATTCTCCGTAAAGATTTCTCGCATACAGAACCATGATCGGTAGCTGGGGCTCAAACCCCAACCCTCAAAACCAGTATATATAGATCCGTGAAAATATTTCCTATATATGATACATAATGCCAATAATACGAATTTTATGGCACTGGCTTCAAGGCTAATCCCGCTATGTTGAGAGTTCTGATCCAGATGGGGGACATTTTTTGTAATATTAAATATTTCAATTTACTAATAAAAATACAAAAGTAATTGAAAAAAGAAAAGAAAAAAATGTACATACATAGATATGAAAATGAAAGTAATTCATAAGGTATTTTTCCTTGGCACAATACTAAAATGAAGCATTACATTTATATTTTGGGGTTCTATCAAAAATAGCATTATTGGTTTTTATTAACTATTCTTGTGCTTTTGTTGTTTTAAATTTGATTCCTTTTGATTAAAATACATTTTACATAATAATATTTATGTTAATCTTATCTGTAAGAGAGAGACCGCTTTATGGAAGCCGTGCATTTTTTTTATATTATTTATATTGACATATCTATTCTTGTGGTAGAGCGTCCGCCTCGGGAGCGGGAGTTCGTGGGTTCGATCCGCGGTCGCGACATACCAACGTTGTAAAAATGGTACTGTTATAGCTCCCTTGCTTGGCGTTCAGCATTTAAGGGTAGTTGCAGAAATAGTTTGCCCGGTGTCAGGATAATGTGACTGACTGTAGTATCATGCCACATGTCTACGGCGTGATACTGCAGTGTGGCAGCACTATATCTGTCTCAAGTAAACGTCGTCTCCAAATGACTGAAATACTGTCGGTGGGACGTAAAACCAACCAGCCAAACAAACAAAGAAACAAACAATCTATTCTTGTGCGTTTGTTGTTTAAAATTAGATTCCTTTTGATTAAATTGCATAATAATATTTATGTTAACCTTATCTGTAAGTGAGAGACAGCTTTATGTAAGCCGTGCATACAAAAATCTTGTCACGACCGTGTTTACCTTGTTCAAAGCACGTTTAAAACATTGGGTTTGATTTGATAATCGCTTATTAACTGTTAACTTAATAACTTATTATTGTACTATAATATGCACAATAAATGTGACTTTAATTCATACTAATCGCTGTCGCACAATTGTTGTATACGGCAGTAAAACTTAGATTTAATTTAATAGTTTGGATGATTCGGATTAAAGGATCCACTGATAGGCGGCAGCGGATGCTCTTTCAGCAAGGGTCGACTTGGGTGACTGGTCATTTAGCGAACTTTATTTCAGTAAGGGGTTCACTATGGGGATTTCGGGCCTGCGTATTTCATAATTTTGAGACTCTATGTGTACTGGAGACAGATACAGTCCTGCCACACTGCAGTATCACACCGCAGACAAGTGGCATGATACCACATCCTGTCATATTATCCTGACACCGGGCCAACCAGTCCCGAAACAACCCTGTTCATACGCCGAGCGCCAAGCAGGGAGCTACCAGTGCCATTTTTAACGACTTTGGTGTATCGTGATCGGGGATCGAACCCACGACATCCCATTCCCGAGGCGGACGCTCTAACCACTCGGCCACTTTGGTTCGCTGCATTTCCCCAATAATCCTGGATCCGAAATGGATCTTGAAAATAATCTATATTGATATTCCCACATTAATAGAATAAATAGAATTTAAATCAATCCAAAAATATCATACCAGTTTCTTTATATAAAATATGATTGGAATCTTTTGTAGCACATGTAGGCTACACTGCTGTTACTAAAACTAGTTAGTAAATTTTTGTTTTGTAAGTGAATGATTTACTATTTTCAAGAGGATAAAACGAAGAGCAGCTTTCTAATTTCTAAACATTTTAGAGGAAAACACTATTTTCTAGCAAAATCTAATGTAACATTTCCTGTCGCCATTTTATTAGACTAATTTGATCCTGATTGATAGTAGAGGCTATCGAATTCCTGCACTAACTAAAATATCTTAACAATGAGTTGTCATTCATTTGATATCTAATGTGAATTCTATACTTCATAGGAAAATGTGCACATATTGCTTTCAATGTTAAAATTCACTACAGATCCATTTCTGGATAATGTTTCAAGTTTAGTAAACTTTCACACCATTCGTTACAAGAGTCACACTTTACTTAATGACATTTATAATACTGTCAGTGGCATACAAATTTTATCTTGTAGTTAGTAAAGTAATTGAAAGGGGGGGGGGGGGTACGTGGCCTCTGTCGTGGAGTCTTGGGTTAGCAGACCGACACACCATCCACTTCAATAAAGAGCTAGCCGAACAGCATGGCTGTTGAAACTGCTTCTACAGGCCAATCCCTACACTCCTACAAACATATGCAAGTCCCGGTACATAGAGATAACATTGATTTTATTAAATAAATAATAAAATCAGACTAATGGATGTATAGTAATGACACTTGAAACACCAGAGACAGAGAGTAACTAATTAATGCCATTTTTACACTCTATTATTATAATTTCCGCTTTCAAATGTGTATATACCGGTACATATTTATATTTGATATTTCAGATTACGCTGTCAGACACACAGACGATGGAAACACCAGGAAAGTAACAAAGAAAAATATGTTACCTTAAGTTCAGCTTCTGTGACATAATTGATTGGTTTGCTTGGTTGGGTGGGTGGTTGTGGGGTAGCCATAGAACGCCCATCGGAGTTTCGGAGTACCATAAATGTAATCAACCTCAGTGACCTCACTTTTCTAGGGATCAACTTCATGTTAGCAATTATGGTAGAGGGACATGAGGTGACCATTTGTGCCAAATGAAATTAAATTCCAATCCTTTATCTCAGAGGAGAATAATCTTAAAGCTAAAGCAAAGTCTAAATGGATCGAGTTTACCGTAGCAACTCTTGTGAATGGCCACCCAAAGAACATATACAACGTTTCATCTATTTTATTACTTCCACATTGAATCTTTGTTCAGGAATAAAATTTTTTTTTACCTTTTTTAAATATCTTCCTTGAATTTTTTTCAGAGCAGGGTAAAAGGTTTTACCCTCAATTTGATTCATGGTTAAGGGCAGATTAAAAAGTTTAACCTTCATACAATGAATCATTTGTTTGGGCAGGGTAAACATTTTTACCTTCATCTTGAATCATTGGTTTAGGCAAGGTAAACATTTATACCTTCACATTGAAGCTTGGTTCAGGGCAGGGTAAAAATTTTTACCTCTTTATTGAATCATGGGCTTGGACAGGGTAAAAATTTTTACCTTCATCTTGAATCTTGGTTCAGGGCAGGGTAAAAAATTTTACCTTCATATTGAATCATGGGTTTGGATGGGGTAAAAATTTTTTGAATCTTGGTTCGGGGGGAAAGGCAGGGTAAAAATTTTTACCTTCATATTGAATCATGGGTTTGGATGGGGTAAAATTTTTACCTTCATCTTGAATCTTGGTTCAGGGCAGGGTAAAATATTTTACCACTTTATTGAATCATGGGCTTGGACAGGGTAAAAATTTTTACCTTCATATTGAATCACGGGTTTGGATAGGGTAAAATTTTTACGTTCATCTTCAGTCATGGTTCAGGGCAGGGTAAAATTTTTTACCTTCATATTGAAACATTGGTTTGGACAGGGTAAACAATTTTACCTTCATCTTGAAGCTTGGTTGAGGGCAGGGTAAAAATTTTTACCTTCACCTTGAAGCTTGATTGGTTTAGGGCAGGGTAAAAAAAATTACCTTCATATTGAATCACTGGTTTGGGCAGGGTAAAAATTTTTACCTTCATCTTGAATCTTGGTTCAAGGCAGGGTAAAAATTTTTACCTTCATATTGAATCATGAGTTTGGACAGGGTAAAAATTTTTACCTTCACCTTCAGTCATGGTTCAGGGCGGGGTAAAAATTTTACCTTCATCTTGAATCATGGTTTAGGGCAGGGTAAAAATTTTTACCTTCCCTTTGAATATTTGTTGTTTTATCCTTATAGTTATCTACAGAATATAGTGAATATATGTGTATAACTGATTCAATTCGAGTTGTTTGTCTTCCTTTTTGTACCCCCGAAAAATGTATATGTCGGCTTTTATACTTAAAAAATAGCCGTAAAATGGCAATTTTCCTGCCCAAAATTAGGGATTTTGGGGATAATTCCCTAATTAAAATGGATCGAGTTTATTGTTTAACTTAATTATTGTGTTAAATGTTACTTGTTTCATTTGAGCTAACATTTATGTAATATGAGTAATATTTGATTATGCTATATTTGTGGATTATTTACAATACATGTAGTTTCTTTTATTTTTCTCTGCAAAAGAAAAAGTAAACATAGTATAAAGAAATTGTTACGACTTGCACGTAGGTCGATGTATGTGCAAATGTTCGTGTACGAAATGAAAGTTATCACTGACATTGTGCTTTGATAACTGATTTTGTCAACTGCTGTTTATGGATTTGGTATGATATTTAAAGAATGAAAGAATGACAAAGATGAGTTTATCTTATTTAATGATACATGTTATATTTTTGCAGATGTTAGGATAAGTAAAAGTCAAAATACCATTGTCTACTTTAATCGATTAGTGCTAAGAGATGAAATAATAATTAGTCATATCTTTTTAATATATGTTTGTAAATCATTTTAACCACGGTTTGGTCGAACCACCGATGACTAAAATAAATTGCCGTTCCACCAGCCTTTTCGAGTCACTGAAGTTTGACTGTAGTCATGGGTTACATGTAGCCGTTTAACTTTAAACGTATATACAAAATATATGTGTACTCTAAATCTTTTTATACAGTGTCAAATGTTGGCGTATTTTGAGCCGCATTCTGATTCTCCGGAACCTGATAACTCAGATTTCAGTATACATTCTCCCCACAAAATAGGCCAAATTGTTTCTATATAATATCGCGAGTTATTCGTATCTTTCTCTTATTGGTATCTGTTTCTGAAAGTGCTGAATGTAATCCATATTTTATAGTCATAACATGTATGAAAAAATAATATTTCATTCTGGTTCATATTTACAGATGAATATTACAGTCTGCGGCTATATGTACGGACCTGTGAATGATTTTTAAATCAATACCAATACATAATTATGTATCTTAATTAAAACTGTGCTACGAAAATATTAACGCAACTTGGATATAATTAGCGTACATAGTCGACATTGCATTGGTGTTCATAAGATGCAGTGTATTACGATTTGAAAAGAACTTCTTTCAATATCGCATCCAAGTCGGTACACTTTGATCGGGCTCCGTCCCAAAAGCCAAATATTCCATCGCATTCTATAACGATCGGCATATTTTTCAGATTGCACGACGTTTTACTCTGGTTAGGAAGGCAATCAGCATACCTTTGACATGTTAATGATATTTTACATGTCTTTGTGTTTCCAGATAGAGCGACATTGTTATTGTTTGTTTTTATAAATAAACATTCGGAAAGTAGTTCGTAAAGGTTGACCTGCATATCAAGAATTTAAATACGAAAAAAAGTCTTAATCATAACAGTATCTTAACAGAGCGTTATGGTATCTGTTCTGAAAGATTTTATTACATTCATTACTTCATTCAAAATCCAAATGAATGATTTGCCTTGCACAAACTTATAATCTAGGATAATGTAGCAGTAATTTTCAATTGGTAGCTCGCAGGACTATCGGTCCTTTGATTTAGGTTTTCACCCCTTTTAATTGATGGTTCCTTCTTGACGTATCTTTCGTTACCATTAGGACGAAAATGATAAAGGATTGGTCTGTTTGGTCCGATATTTATGATCAACTGAACTGAACATATGGTCAATCCTTGAGCTTTGCGGCGACTAGATGGGTGAAACTGGTATGTCTGCAATATCTCATACTTTATCAACTTAATGGTTTTTACATGTGTACGGTATGATTCATCTTTAAAAGTTTTATGAAACAATGGTATGTGTAGTTTTGACGTATCAGTATATATGTATGTATGTATATATGTAGTTGTAATAAAGAAAACACTATTATTACTTAAGGAACATTATCTATCACCTTGAACAGTATTTTTAGTATTATTTTTTGTTTTAAATTGGCGGTATTACATATTGATGGTGACATTAATTTGCCGTGTCTATAGTTGGCGCAACTGGGGGTAATCATATATAAAGCTAAATAGCACTCAATGCATACAAGGCTCCATAAAGTATATTAACTTGGAAGCCATACTTCTTGTTTATTCTACATTTGTATCCCTATCCAGAAGGCAATTCATAACATTGTGTCTGAATCAAAGGATTTTTCTCACAGTCGCCTAACTATAGGGTATTTTGGAAAATAAAGCTCATAAAAGCAAATGTGAAAACATGGATTTCATATAATCTAAGATCCAATATTACGTAAAATACAGACTATGAGGAGTCTAATTTCAAAATCGACTTAACAAGTATTAGACATATTTTAGATGGTAAACAAGCTACATGTGTATTTGTGATCAAAATTTAAAATGAAAATAGGAAATGTGTGTGGGTTTTCATATCCTTTTGTCAACCGTACCGAACGTGGTGTTAGAATCTAGCCAATTGATACTTGATTCCAATTGTTTTATACGAATTGCAATGTGCCGTACTTAGCTATTTTATTCATCAGTAAAGCGGATAGTTCTGACACAGCATCATTACTGACACTTGTGGTCAGTTATAAAAACTGCGGACAATGGAGTTGTAGAACTTCTCAAATTAAATAAAAATTAAATCAAATTAGTCTTGTCGCATACAACGTTTGAAACTCATTACTTACGGCGCATTCCTCCAATTTCAGAACATAAATATGATAGAATTATTGTCAACTGCTTTGTAACCGAGAGGTGTGGGTTCAAATCCCAGTATGGTCATTTTTCGGCGTAAGATGTATAAATGGAATTTAGCCTATTTCTTTAACCAATCTAATCGTGGTTAACAAGCAAAGAGTTTGGAAAAGACTCGTTTCCTTGGTTTGTTTTATTTTAAATCACAGACCATTTAAAACTTGCCAGCATTATTACATCAAATATATGATTTTATTGTAACACTTTTACTCTCTTTAACTTTCATATCATTGTTATTTTTTTCATCTTTCGCCGAATATCTAATTTATGAAATTTCTTGTTTATTATTTTCTTCTCTTAAATCATTATTTCCGTATCACTCATAGAAGATTTAGAAAAAGTAAATGTTTCATCGTTTATAACATAAAAGGGTAACTCCTATACCGAAAGTATAAAATATCAAAACAACTAAATTAAAGTATTTTGAATTTTTGAAAGATCAACCAAATTCGTTTTTGAATTATGTGTCTTTAATATGTAGATTGAAGCGATAGTAAAATGACGGTCCGTGTAATGGCAGTATTTCTGCGTTCGCAACGGTTATTCTCTGCTGTAAAGAAAGTATGTGATGGACTAAAGGTATTTATAAAGTCAATCAAAGACCACTTAAAACAGGTAAGTTGCACATAATTGATTATTGCGTGGATCATTAGAGTATCTTTGCTATCAAATAAATACGTGTCCATATTTCAATTCTCTGCGATTGCGCTCCGAAACTCTTACACATTGTTTAGTGGTGTAACAACTCGATATAAGCGAGCTATTGTCCTAACATGGACATTGTGCATATTCATTTATGTATATTATTCATAAATAAAACGATATATTGGCTAAAATGTATATAAAATTATTCATAACCCACAATTTACGGTTTTGTTTGCGCAGTCATATACGACTTAACAGTGTCATACTGGCGCATTACTTACAAATGTCATATTGGTACACAACTGAACAATGTTATATTTGTACACGACTTAACAATGTCATATTGTCACACAACTTAACAATGTCATATTTGTACACGATTTAACAAATGTCATATTTGTACACGACTTAACAATGTCATTTGGCACTCGACTTAACAATGTAATATTGGTTCATCACTTACCAAAGTCATATTGGTTCATCACTTAACAATGTCATTTTGGTTCATCACTTACCAAAGTCATATTGGTTCATCACTTAACAATGTCATATTGGTTCATCACTTAACAATGTCATATTGGTTCATCACTTAACAATGTCATATTGGTTCATCACTTAACAAAGTCATATTGGTTCATCACTTACCAAAGTCATATTGGTTCATCACTTAACAATGTCATATTGGTTCATCACTTAACAATGTCATATTGGTTCATCACTTACCAAAGTCATATTGGTTCATCACTTAACAATGTCATATTGGTTCATCACTTACCAAATTCATATTTGTTCATCACTTAACAATGTCATATTGGTTCATCACTTAACAATGTCATATTGGTTCATCACTTACCAAAGTCATATTGGTTCATCACTTACCAAAGTCATATTGGTTCATCACTTAACAAAAGTCATATTGGTTCACCACTTAACAATGTCATATTGGTTCATCACTTACCAAAGTCATATTGGTTCATCACTTAACAATGTCATATTGGTTCATCACTTAACAATGTCATATTGGTTCATCACTTAACAATGTCATATTGGTTCATCACTTAACAATGTCATATTGGTTCATCACTTAACAATGTCATATTGGTTCATCACTTAACAATGTCATATTGGTTCATCACTTAACAAGTCATATTCATATTGGTTCATCACTTAACAATGTCATATTGGTTCATCACTTAACAATGTCATATTGGTTCATCACTTAACAATGTCATATTGGTTCATCACTTAACAATGTCATATTGGTTCATCACTTAACAATGTCATATTGGTTCATCACTTAACAATGTCATATTGGTTAATCACTTAACAATGTCATATTGGTTCATCACTTACCAAAGTCATATTGGTTCATCACTTACCAAAGTCATATTGGTTCATCACTTACCAAAGTCATATTGGTTCATCACTTACCAAAGTCATATTGGTTCATCACTTAACAATGTCATATTGGTTCATCACTTAACAATGTCATATTGGTTCATCACTTACCAAAGTCATATTGGTTCATCACTTACCAAAGTCATATTGGTTCATCACTTAACAATGTCATATTGGTTCATCACTTAACAATGTCATATTGGTTCATCACTAACCAAAGTCATATTGGTTCATCACTTACCAAAGTCATATTGGTTCATCACTTACCAAAGTCATATTGGTTCATCACTTACCAAAGTCATATTGGTTCATCACTTAACAATGTCATATTGGTTCATCACTTAACAATGTCATATTGGTTCATCACTTACCAAAGTCATATTGGTTCATCACTTAACAATGTCATATTGGTTCATCACTTACCAAAGTCATATTGGTTCATCACTTAACAATGTCATATTGGTTCATCACTTACCAACTTAACAATGTCATTTTGCTTCATCACTTAACAATGTCATATTGGTTCATCACTTACCAAAGTCATATTGGTTCACCACTTAACAATGTCATATTGGTTCATCACTTAACAATGTCATTTTGCTTCATCACTTTACCAAAGTCATATTGTACAACCTTTACAGCAAGGATCACATCTCCGATCGGAATAGTTTCTACACGACGAACAAGCAAAGCAAAAGAGGTGTATTGGAATTAAGATTTATTCGTATCAGTGGATAACACTTGGGAAATCTTTTTACATACATATAACCATACGACCGTTGAACATACTTGCGTCGTGTTACTAAACGTTTTTGTAAGCTTGGGTTAAACATTCCACAGTCAGCTTTATTTCAGTCAGATTTAGTGTTTCTCTTTGCTGTAGACAAGTGGTATGCTACCCCACTCAGTAACGACACCAGGCTGTCAGTCTTGGAACAGTCATAAAATGCTGAGCGATAAGCCAGGGAGTGAAATAATAACACCACTAATATGTTGCTACCGGATCACCGGAGACAAACACTTTAAGTACATGGCCACAGAGTCAGACATGCGACAAAACCACTGTAGCTATTCAAGAGCGGTTTTTTTTTGTTTTTTGTTTTTTCCATACGTCGAACTGTATATAAGATTATTACATCTCGCGGTTTGTTTTTGATCATGTTAAAATTCCATCCATGTCTAAGTTTTCCCCTTGAGACGCCACAAGACACCCACTCTTTGTTTTGATTGACGTTCCCATCAATTCTTCTTGCCTTTCTAACAGACCTTGCTGCGGTGAAACTTATATCTATGGAATTATGGCCTGACAGATAACGTATATCAGATTTAACACTCCAACATTTTCTAAAAGCCTCATCATATGTCACCATATAATTACAAAAATTGTCGTTACATGAATAATTATGCAATGATAATATTATCTAAGCATTTGTTACATGTCTTATTGAAATAAGGATGAATGACTAAGTTCACAGATTGATTGATTAAGAAATGACGTGTGCCATTTTTAATATTGGTGACAAAAAAGTTCAAATCGGTCCTGTCAATTCTTCCTTTAACCCTTCGAAAGATCACTCTGTGTTTGGATTCTTTTGAGGCGACATCATTGTAATTTACATTAGAATCACTGAGTGCTTACACGTATTTCATGAAAATTCTTGAATTGATTTTAGTCCAGATGAAACTTAATCTAGCATATCAATCACAAATTATATATAGATCACAACCAGTTTAAAGGTGTTAGAACCACCAATGTGAGGTCTAAAAATGTCATATAATGATGGTTTTGTCAAAACTCATTTTATGAATAGAGACAAACTACTTGATTTACAAACGAATTAATATATATTGGAAACATATTTCCTTAGCCTTAATTGTTCCAGTATGCCTTAAACATCATAAGCGGATGTGAAACCATCTCCTTTAAAGTTGATATTTTCTTTTCTTTTTCTGTCTTAAAATAATTTAAAATCGCAAACAGACCTAAGTCCCGAGACGCAGGGATGGAATAATTATTATTACATTTTATGGAAGGTTAGGTACTTTTTCTATCAATGTAACAGTTATAAAAATCTAAATTGAATTCAAGCTATACCATTTTAAATTAAATTACATTTTATATCTAAAATATTATTCTTTGTTTCATAAAAAAATAACATTAAATAATTGACCAAGCAGGCATAGATAGTTACCTTACTAATAGTTATTTCGAAATGAAACTTTGATGTACAATGTATTTCAAAAGGGTTTCCAGATGATTCGTAAAATGTGTTTTAAGCGTTTGAGTATTATTTTACGTTGATTTTTATTTGGCGCCAAGCACACAAAAATCAGATATTTTAAAGGAACGCGTGTTCTGAAAAGTGAAATGTTTAATTTCTAAATATATATGAGTATATGCAACTGCTACATAGGTAAGTGTTTGGGTTTATTTAAAGGATACAGATTTAATGAAGAAAATCTGCTTCCCTCTATGAATTCTCGATATCCACACGAGAGAGAGAGTGCGCTTGAATCTGGAAATTCAGATTTACCTTAAGCTAACACAATTCTACTTAGTTGATATGTGCTAATCTGTTTTCCCCTGAAGTATTCGAAGCAAAGAATATAAAATCGGTTGAATTACCCCTTTAAAATGCATAAATACCTATATACATATTCGACTCCACTTGGATTTGACATATCAATTGCGTAAATGTCTTTTTTTAATACTTTCACAATTGAGTTTTACGACCAAAGAACCCCTTCTCTCTTCATGGTCCCTCTTTTATTTCGAGTGATGACTGTCTTTGAAAATAGAATGCATTTATTCTTAATGAAAAACAAATGCTTATAACTCGAACCTTTTATCAGAAGTATAGCGATATTTGTTTCCGCTAAGAAGGCACATAACGAAAACAACTAGCATATTATTTTGTATTCGTGTTCGTAACTCGACTTGAGACTCTTCCAAATCGTCAGTCATATATCAGCTTAGCAAATATTAACAAGGATTATCACCGATCCTGATTGTGGTCGTGCTTGACTCAACAGTCTGAACAAAGAATGCATTTTAGTGATACGGGGCGCGATGGAATGCGACAGAGCGGAAGAAGACACCGTTTGTGACTCCTATGCAATCCCACTTTGCCGTAGACTAGCGACCTGGTAGCATGTTCAGTTACATTGTACTTTAACTTGGCCATGTAGTCTTACAAGTTTATTTTAACCAGCTTTTTCGAAGAAAGAATCTGATCATCAGATGGCGAATGTCGTCCGTGCGGGCGGGCATCATTTTGATTTCCGGGTAATGGCTTTTATTAGGAAGGATATATCTAAACCATATTTGGTGAGTAGGTAGGTTACATTAAGAGGATGGTTAGGGTTGTTTTCTTGGAAGGTGAGGTCAAGGTCAAGTTCATTGTGGCTTAAAATAGGTAAAGAAATAACACCACTTAAGTTTCCGGATGATAGCTTTTGTCAGGAAGGATCAGGCCCGGATCTAGAATTTTTCCGCTGGGGGGGGGGGGGGGGGGGGGGGGCCAAAATCTGAATGTGATGTGGGTGCTAGGGGGGTTCGGGGGCATGCTCCTTCGGAAAAAATGTTTTTAGTTTTTAGTGTGACGGAAATGTATTCTGAAGGGTATCTGGGAATAAAAGGTTTTTTTTTTTGGTTTTTTTTTAATTGAAAACTTGGATATAATGCCTAGGTCCCATTGGAGCGTTGTGGAATTTCTCCCGATGCCATCAGATGTTTGAGTCAAAAAGACGGAGCAGTCCCATGAGAAGCTTCGGGACTGGTCCGTTGAAACGTTCACTGATGTTTCGGCTATGGTACAATGGCCTTATATTATCGGGGATGGCTCCCGATGCCCGGCAATTTCTCCGATGATTGGGGAAGGTGGCCTACCGAATTCGGGGCTTCACCGTATTTGAAACATGATCGGGGGAATATCCCCGTAAATTAGGGGATGTATCGTTGTATCGAACCACCCTAGGCGGCTCGGGGAAGATTGTGAAGATTGTGAGAATTTGGTGATGAAATTAAGAGCCTAAATCAAGGGTAGCCTTTTGGGGGTTTATGAGGATGCCTCCAGCAATGTCCCATGGCTTTTTTGACCGTCTCAGTCTAAGGGTGACCAAAAAGGCAACACATTTAGAGTGCGCTTGCCGAAATTTTTGCAAATTTTCTGAGATTCTACTACAAGATCTGGAATGTGTCACAGAAAGGTCGCCGAACCTTCGAGACATCACCGAAGCCTAGGGGATTCCTCGGAGGAAAAAAAAAATTCGCGGAAGCTCCGTAAATTCTTCCCAGGAGCTTCCGGGAATCTATGCGTATATTTCCCCGGCCTGTTTCCCCGATAAAACTTCGAGAACATATAAGGAAAGTTTTCAATGTAAGCAATGAAGTTCTCCCGAGGCCTCCCAATGACTCCACGTAGCTCGCGACGCTTTCGAAGCTTCCGCGGGACACAGGGGAACCTGTTCCCGACGCCTCCCGAAGCTCGTCAATGTACATCCTCGAGGCAAAAAAAAAAAAAGTGTCAAGTGGGACTGAGCCTTGAGCGATATAATTTTATATTTTACCTTCGCAAAGCCATGTTATTGAATAACTACTTTGCAATAGTTTTCTACTACAGTTGTATTAAAAAAAATCATTTTGTCAAATATGTGGAAGGGAATACCGGGTATATGCTGTATTAAGTTCGAACTTGCTAATCTTGATTGACTACTTGTCGATCTGGAAGCAGCCTTTACACACAGACTTCCCAGATAAATAATAAAAAAAATCAGGCGCACGTTTTAGGGTCTAGCGGTTGCAGAAAGTTTGGACCCTTTCTTCGTGTCGATTTTTTGAAAAGTTTCTTTTCTAAATGTTAAATCATATTTAATATTCAGTAATAAAAGCTGTTGATATTTAAAATAAAATGTTTAACATCCGTTTTATTTCGCGCATAAATTGTGTTTTCTGTGCATTAGTATTTCGTATGGCAGATTGAAATTGTCAAATTCTCTCATGACTTATTCATATTTTTATCAATTTAAAATACAGGGTGTCTGTATTAAGAGACCATGAATACACATACATGTAGATTATTATATTCGTAAATATTAAAAAGGTGAACTTGATGATGTATCGGCCTACTGTTTGGATTTATTTCTTGTAGGAAAAATATTTAGAGGAGTTAGTTTCATAAAAAATAATATAAAATAAAAAGTTATGTAAGAATAGTAAAGCTGATGACATTTAGAAACACAACCTATTTCTGATTAAGTTTAATTTATATGGCTAGCGATAGGTAAGCATCTACTCTGCAGAATACTAAGATTTTTTTTTGATTTTTTTTTGGTACAGCACTTGGTAATCGCCTATTTTTCCCAATTGTAAGATCGCTCGGCAGACGACATGTAAATGTCTCTCAATCAGTGAACGTGTCATTGAATTTGCTTACGCAGTACCCTAAACACATGCTTATCACACAGTCATGGACGACTGCCGATTCGGATTACCTACACAGCAGGGGGCCATAAGACAATAGGAATCTGGCTGGTCAGTTGGTTACGCGTGGTTCAGTATGGGGGCCCACGATGGGGATTTCCTCTAGACAACACTACTATGATGTAATCAAAGGATTTTATAGCCAAGAAAAATGTATGACTAGGGCAGCTGGGGGGGCCAAGGCCCCCTCGGTGGATCCGGGCCTGAGGATATATGTCTTTCCAATTTGGTCAGTAGTTATTTTGCAGTGAGAGGAAGACTGGGGTTGTTTTCTAGGTAAGTGAGGTCAAAGTCAATGTCACACTTAGAGGTCATAGATCAAAACAGGGATATTCAATTATGTTAGATAGATATGCCCATATATACAGCATGGGGATAAAAAGTTGTAGATCTTATAAAATATATATATAATTACTTATGTACAAGTGATTTAACTAATAAATGAACTAAAATGATCCGCAAATTACAAACAGCATAAATTGTAAGGCATGTTGTATCCTAAATCTTCACTGCAAATCGGATCCAAATATGTCATATATCTGAAACGCAAAATATTTCCCAAAGAAAAATATTCATATATCATTACCGCCTCATCTAAAAATATAAACAAATATCACACGAAAAGATAATAAAAACATAAAACTCCATTTTATCTAATACATGGCAATGGAGAAATTTTAAATGCAGACAAAAACAATTGAGTGAATGTTTAGAAAACTTTGCATAAGGGTGTTTTTGGGGTTTTTTTTTGTTAAACAAGATTTTTTGATAACATGATAATATAAAAGCATTGACATAATCATGACATAGTTATTAGGTTTATTAGGTCAGGATAAACATGTAGTTTGTCTTAGCTAATGTTTGCTATGTTGGAATTTGACGTCGCTACGGCAGTATTTCAGTCATACAGAAACACCCAGCTAATTACAGGTTGAAAAAAAAACAAAAACGGGTAGAATCACCGACCTACCGCAAGTTAGGTGGAAGGCGTCCTTAAATAAAAATTCCAAAAGATTCTAACGTGATGCGAATTCACAGCGGTGAGGGCTGAATGATGTGTAGTCAGTGACTTTACCCGCTCGGAAACGGGGCTCCAGTCACTGAAGTACCGTGAGTATGCATAAACCACCGGGTTATATTGCAAATATGTTAAATCTTAACTTATCCCTGCGATGTCCATGGGGAAATCGAACCAGCAAAAATGCATGTTTCAATTGTCGTCTGAAATGTAAATATCTTTTATATGGTTCACTTCAATTCACTTCTACATTTGTAACTTGTCTATGAGAAATCACCAGCTGTCACCATTTTTGAACTTATTTCCCCAACGACCTTTGCTGTTTGGTTGTATGAAATATAACGTATGATGTAGACACGTTTATTTCTATCGTAATAAGATTGACAAAATGTACCTTAAGTTCAGACGTGTCAGTACACACAACGGAAGTTGTCACAGAGTGCGTCATGCAGTCAGCATCTAATGAATAATGCACTATGCGCTGACGTGATATGTATAGACTGTTATTTATTGTAGCGTTGAGCATTAGGCGGCAATATATCACACGTTCTTGTTTCTTGTCTATTTTTCTTTTCTGGGCACCAAAGTTAAGGTGTTGTGAACTCATTATATAGAAAAGGCACACTTAGACAATATAACAGTTTTAAGTTCGTAATTTTGTTCAGTTTACAAAGCAGGAACAATAAATAAAAATGGTATACCTACAAATATATCGAAATTAATAGAAATGATGATAATGAAACTTAATTAACATGTAAACGACAGAAAAAAACAACTTTAATTCCAAAATGCATTCAAAGAAAATCATGGTCTAAAAGATTATCAGCATGTAAAGTATTCGGCCTTAACATTCATCCTATAATCTCAAAATGTTATCACCAGTGGACGAGAATCTTGGAATGAAAAGTTTTTTCTATCTTTCTATATTTCGCACGCTATTTGGTTGAACGGGCTACCATTAAGTTTTCATTTTTATCGTTTACTTATTTGAAAAGAATGACACGGACATACAAAGGCACTACAGGTCCATTACAACGGATAAAATACATTAGTCTCCGTCTGGTGCCAGTGTATCATGCAGCCAATGAATTATATTAGAATATCTGGTCAGCGACTCTGAGTAAACCTCTTGAAGCAGGTTTACCAGTAACAATACACAAAGAAGATGGATTGATTTTTCATTTGCTTTGTTCAAACAGATATAGAATAAAATTAAGAAAACGAAACCGCATAGCCGATGGACAATTTTAAGATATTTATCATTAAAACCAAGCAAAGTTACAAACTAAAATAGTGTTCACTCCAATTACCAAGAATATCCTAGAATTTGTACAGCAATGAATGATCCCTTCTGACATTTAGCCAAGCCTTCAAAATCATTACCACAACAGCTCTATTAAAGCAACTAATGACCAACATTAAAAATACAATGATCACCTGGGCTTTACGTAATTAACTGTGGCTCGTTATTCCCAAACGAATCTTGGACGTTTTCTATCACATGTATTAATCTTTAGTTCCTGCGATCAGGTGCTCGACGAACGTTTACCACCAATCAGTTTATCTAGCAGTTATACTATCTATCCATTTTCCTGTGTGTCCACCTGTGTTAATTTCTTGATTAATCTCAATCAAATATCAAGGAACAGCTGCAATAAATCGAAGTACTTGTACGGCAGTTTAAATCCAGTTTATCATTGTTGATTGCTATCTATGTGTGCACAAGATACATTTGAACCTTGACAAAGCAGTTTAAATCTGCATAATGCACATGCCACAATATTGAACCCACTGACCTATAGATCAGCATACATGAAACATGAAAGCTATATAACACGACTCTAAAAGAAGATTATCAATAACGTTTAAATATTAATATATAATATAAATGAAATTGTGTTATTACGCAAATAATCAAATCAGACATGTATATGCTAAATAGTAACAAAACATGTTGATATGCAAGTACAGCAAGTGGTTATTGACGCACACTTATAACTGTATAACCCCTCAATAATAGCAGAAAAAAATTCTCGTCGGTTAATTTAAGCACAATATCCACAAAACAGCAAATATAACTTACTTTTTTTTTCATATTAAATAGGACTCTGTCACACTGATTACTATGGAAGAAAAATGGTTAACGTATCCTTTGATTTAACATGTGAATTTAAGGGTACATGAAATGATTCTACCCACAGAACATTTTGAGTGAATTTATTATCATATTATTTTTGTTTCGTCTCAAAGTGCAATGCAAGTTCTGGGCACGTCTCCACAGAGAAATGTAGTTTGATCTCCATGAGATAAAAAAAATGGGACGAAATTGGTGATTTTTTTAAAGTCTTTTTTCAAGGATAATTCGTTATTTTTTGTTTCTGAAATTATGTTGCTCATGCAGTTAGCTTTGCAGAATCATAAAGGGACGTGACAGGTCAATTTTCATACACTCGTGACGTCATACAATGTCGTGTTAGCCAGTTGTCGCCTAAATCAGTTTGAGCACCGTTGTAAATGCTTTTTGATTTTTATCACTTTTATTACCGCTGTTATTATTACTTTTTTATTGTATAACATAATCAACTTGCATGAAGACCTCGTGTCTGGTTAAATTTACAGACGTTATTCAATTTTTTAATGATTTGAAACATCCTTATTCTTAAAAAAAAAAAGAAAAAAAGAAATATGACCTTTTTTATTTTTTTTTTTGGGGGGGGGGGGGTGGCAACATGACATTTTCATACATTGTTTAAATAGTATATTTCGCGGGGAACACATGATAACATAGTGTACTTATAGTATCCGGTGTCCTTTTAAGCAAGTCAGTGTTCTTTGTTGAATTGTTATCCAATGATCACTTGTATGTTTATGTTCCCTTTGTTCAATTGGATGGAAAAACGTAGCGTCTTTGATTCAGTCAGCAATCGCAGTGTTTGAGACTGCGAAACGGGTTTAAAGACTGATAGCTAAAAACATTTACTGAGATGTTTAAACCTCATTGTATCCTTAAGTAGGAATACTTGTAAGGTAAAAAATAGCAATTAAACCTATCGGTTATGAGAGAAATTAAAGCAAGCAAAATTTGGATCGCTAGGTCTTCTATATCTTCTCGCAATTCCGCCATCTTTCTTTGCTATGTTCGAGTATCTACACATGAATAATATAAAGGTTTAAGCATTTTATCTCTTTTTGTATCAACGCTTTACTGTCTTCCGGAGCGTTTGATTTAGTTAAGAATCACTAACATCATTTGGTCTGGATGTTGTTTCACTCGTTACTAATTAAGAATTGTCTTAGCAGCACTCAACTTCTGTTTAAGAAAGAAATTCAAATAAAGGGTTTAGGGTTATTATGGTATATAACTATTTCGTGTTCACAGGTTTTAAATCTATATGGCCCTGTATCAGTCCGAGCTATTGTGTCAATGACATCGTTTATAATGCTGCTCAATGCCAGGCTAGGAGTGGATGAATGTCCCTACAACTCCTGCTTCTTTCTCTAAATTGGTTTCTCTGATTCCCCAATGTTCTGCCAATTATTCGTTACTGGTGGGAGGGAGAGTATTTGTTGAGTGTAACAGTTTTAGACTTTCGGTGTAAATCTTATGTAGCCTCGGATACGAGTGATATATATTACGAAGACGTTGTAATCCTAACCATTAACGCTTAAAAATTGTTCGGTTTTATTAACATGTTCTCTGGAATCATCCAATTTTAGCGCGAACACAATATTAGTAACATTTAAGAAAAATCAGCAAAACAATTCACATATATGAAAACTACTCCTGCAAAAGGGGAGCAGTACTTCGCATTTTAATCTTTGAAAAAGGAAGGAAATTTTATTTATATCTTAAATTACCAAATACCTTGTCAAACGTTAACACGTAGTCAACGATCATTAGGAAAACAAATCAAGTCGTTCAATGCACTGAGAGTATGGCATGTCAGACGTTGCAATATTCAATAACTATATATTGTATAATGGCTTATTTATGCGTTGTATAATTCCATATACATGTTCCACAAAATTTGTTTTTGTATTGTAACACTATACACCGTTTAAACCATAAATATGTTTGAAGTTATACAACATATATATAATTTTTACCACAGATATATCATATTATGCAAACAAACACATAAATAAGCAATTATACAATATATATTTGAAATTATACCATAAACATGCAAAATTTATATATTATGCATTTATACAATATATATATACAGTTATACAACAATATATAGTTATTGAATATTGCAACGTCTGACATGCCATATGAGAGACCTCTAAACAAATTGGATTCAATCCATTGCATCAAGCTGTACTCGTAGTCGTAAAGAAAGGCGTCCTGCAAAACTGACCGCAAATCACCTTGACTCAGTTGGTTGATCCAGTATATCCACATAATGTAGCGATTGTCTCGCTGATTGCTAGTACATGATAAAGCGCCAGTAACAGGAGCTTGACAAATCGATAGAACTTAAACACAATGCCACGAGTCACATATTCTGTACTATACATGGGATTATGATCTTAACCGGAATAGCTGTGGTTAATAATAATATATGGTGGCACCGGAGAGAAGTTGCATTCTATATATAACCCGATCCCCAAATAACAACTGTGTATAAATTGATGTTTGGCCAAATTAACTTTAAGTTAATATTATACATACATGTATACGTAGGTATGTCAGAACCTCATTGTAAATATGATTAGCTGTAAGAACCATAAACCATAGTTAAATGACATTAGGTACTTTTGTACATGAAGCTATCACAAAACATATAGCCCAACAATAAAAAACAAACCTTTTTAAATGTTTCCATTCATAACTAGATGTGACTAATATACGATTTTATCGTATTTTGCGACAAATCGAAACATTGTATTTATCTGCCGCATTTATTAATATTTTATAAGAAAAAGTAAGTAAATGACCTTATTTCTACAAAAGGATGGATCATTGATAAACATTATACATAGTAAATATAATGAAATACGAAAATATTTCTTTGTGTTTTGGAACTATTATTTGCGAATTGAATTAAACTGAATAACATCAATTAGCTAGGACGATAATTAGACAAATACGTAGCACACAAAAACCGCTGGTGCTGCGTTATGTGATCATAAGGCTACGTCACTTGTGGTAATTGTGTATTGAAAAACGCTATCAAAACTTGTTGAAAGTTGATTGAAATGACAGCAATCTCGGCAGAGCTCCTTTTGCCCCATTCGAGCCAGCTCTTTTAATTTTTTTTCACTAAACTATGACCACGTATTTGACATCCTCTATATCTATAACGGCGAAGATCTGTGTAATCCTAAATTCAGCCCTACACGTCCAGCAAATAAATACTATCCATTTTTACGAAAGCATGTTCTTTCTTTTGCTTCCAAGGGCACTTAATTTATATTTCTAACTTATCGTGCCTAGACCAGACACATTTTTAAAGACAAGTTAGGTACTTGTAAAAATCGCCAATTAGCCAGAAGCAACACGTTATTGCGAAGTACAAAATAACAATTCGAACGTGTTGTCTAGCTGTAAGAAGAAACGGAATCCTAGACATTAAACGTAATATAAGTGTCAAAACCATCCATGAAGAATATGATAGTTTTTAATTTGACACAAACACCAAACTTTTCATATTTCATATCTCTTGCCTGTTATACATGAACATATTTTCATGACGTACAAGAGCAAAAGCAAGGTATTCAAGAAACCATATTGGTTGATGAGAAAAAGCAATAAAAAACTACACTTTTCGGAATTTATGTGGGTTCTTGGAACATTTAGGCGTTCTAAATTCAATACATTTTAAAACTTTTCAAAGTGGTTCCAGCTTCAAACATCATAAACTAACGGTGCAATAATCCCGACGTTTAAACATCAGTATTTGAGAAGTTGTAATATTGTTTATTTATTTACCTGCAATCCTCAAAAATTTGAATGTAATGTAAAAAAAATGTAAATACTCATTGAAGATGCTAGAAAGTTGTTTTATGGGTTAATTTTAGTAGCATTGCTTTGCTTCGGAGTTTAAAAGGAATGCATTTCACCTATATATTCAAGAGTATACTAAATCATGTGTGAATAAATGCAATTCTTATAAGAAAAGTAATCAAATACGATTTTCTACAATATTCAGTTTAAACAACAGTGTCACACATAATTATTTGTAGCACTGAAGGACAACGTTTTCCCGGTTGATATTTTGAATGAGCATGTGAGAAAAGGGGATTCCATTCTTTACATTTCCATCCTGAGACAAAATTATGTGATTGCCTAAAAAATCAGAAAATCACATTTTATACTCTCAAATAATGTCTTGACCTTCTAGTTATGCAATATCCACCATGCGTATTTATAAAATCATCATCATTATCATCATCATCATTAATATCACATATATGCTGTACTGATACATGTAATATATGCTGCTAAGGTTTTCATATTAGAGCAATAATTTCTTCATGAAGAAAGTTGAAAAGATAACATATTACGTTTTTATGAATAGAATTGAGTGAAAATAACCTATGTTTGACTTTAGCTTCTCTGGGCTGTCCAGGGCCAAAATGGAAAGTAAGAAGCTCGTAAATAATATTATTGAAAATGAGTCATGGACCTCCTCTAACAGTAACATTAATATTTCTGGGTATGTTTGCCATAATTACTTTAGAAACTTTCAACATAGAAATCCTAGGAGATGCAGTGGGGGCGTGGTTTTATATTACATTATTTATATTACAAGTGTATAAAGAATCTATTAAAGATGGTATTGAAACTATTAAATATCATCATAAAAACTTTTAGACTTATGTAAATAAACGTGTATGAGAATTGTTAACGGCAGAGTTGGCCATGATTAAGGTTCTTATACATTTATTGCTCGCAATAGCGCGTCCGTGGTGGACTGTTTGTTTTGTAAAGGATGCAACTTTTCCAATATCGCATGCTTTAATGTAAATTCTATGAACGAATGGAGCGACCATGCACCAATGTGCTTATCGCTCAGTTGTTACCACATGTTTGACTGTAATGACGATGTTTTTACAGTTGAGTATAAATGGTCACAGTTTCACAGAGAGTCATTTAGAGGAAGTCTTATCGGTCAGTTACCATTACTGGCTAACAGCAAATATTGAATAATCTCAAGCCTGTATGAA
>CM037779.1:55432859-55482859 GCA_021229015.1 Solen grandis
GGTTCTTTGAAGATCACAATATTATACTGGTTTTAAACAACGGATGTACCGTTAATGCATTTTGTAAACAAACGTGTGACTTGAACACTAGTTTCTTCCTTTCTAAAAATAAATCAAACAATTAAATCAAACAATTTCCAAATTAAACCCGTTTAATTATTTTTTGATTTTATTCGATGGATTGAACGTTCGGCTTTTTCCGATAGAAACAAAGCGATCGTTATTTTCGATATGAGGTCAACTGTCTCCGACCACCTATCTCGACAGGTAATAATCGATCGATCGTTTATCAGCGGTTTCCGGTGGGAAATGTGTTATTTTCAAGGTACAAAATGCACGATATCTCGCTAATAAAATGTTTTTCCACAATCAAGACATATTTAGAAACGGGAAAGAATGCCTTTCATTATCAATAATAAAAATATATGTAAGATCTGTAGTTTTTAAGAAAGTTTATGGAAAAAAACGACGTTCCCTAAATTCACCGACGGCGGGTTATACTTAAATTTATAAAAATCATGAATTCCCAGCTAGCTGGTTTTTCGGCTGTAGTGGGGGATTTGCGAATAAAACCCAAATTCCCCGCTTTTTGGTTATTCGGCTGTGCTGGGTATTCACTTACATTTTGTTTTACACTTAAATTATAAAAATCATGAATTCCCATTTTCCCCGGTAGTGGTTTTTCGGCTGAGCAGGGTATTCACGAATAACCAATTCCCATCTAGCTGGTTATTCGGTTTTGTACTTGGGTATTCAACCTACACTTTGTTTTTTACTTTAAATTATAAAAATCTGAATTCCCAATTCCCAGCTACTGGTAATTGGGTTTAGCTGGGTTTCGCGAATAAACCCAAATTCCCAGCTGGGTGGTTATTCGGCTGTACCTGGGTATTCGCGAATAACCAATTCCCAGCTGGCTGGTTAATTGGCTGTACTGGGATTTCGCGAATTTCCAATTCCCAGCCTGCTGTATTCGGCTCGACCTGGGATTCGCGATTCCAATTCCAGCTAGGGGTTTTTCGGCTGTACCTGGTATTCGCGAATTTCCAATTCCCAGCTAGCTGGGTTTTTCGGTGTACCTGGGTATTCGCGAATTACCAATTCCCAGCTAGTGGTTATTCGGCTGTACCTGGGAATTAAATAACACTTTGTTTTTACTTAATTATAAAATCATGATTAATTCCCAGCTAGCTGGTTTATTGTTTTTAGTTGGTAATTTGGAATAACCAAATTCCAGCTGGTGGGTTTTTCTGTGTACTGGATTGAATACCCCAAATTTCCCCGCTGGCTGAATACGGTTGTCGCTGGAATTTTGCGAATAACCAAATTCCCAGCTGGCTGGAATTTCGGTTGTTATGGTATTGAATACCCAAACCCAATTCCCAATTCCCCGCTAACTTCACAGACCTAATATTTTTTTTAAAAGGTCTTTTAGCAAATTTTTATCATTGCTATTTTACGAAATGAAGATTTTTCTTCGTTTATATACATAAAATTGGTGCAATATAAAACATAATAATTCTAAAATGATCAACAAAAACTGGTCAGTGCTAATGTAGTCCGACCCATATTATAAGAACAATCACAACTACGCTGTAATACCCTCATTTTTATTTGTCTTGTTGCTACACAGCTAATTATTTGTTAAAGTTCTATAGAATCTGTCCCTTTTTAAAGTTAATTCAAACGCGTTGTTTAAACTTTGAACACTTCTGTCTTAAATATGTTTGATAAATTCAATATAACAATTTTATGTTTTATTGGGGGTTTATCGTTCGCTGCGATAATATTTCAAACATATAGCGCCGTCAGTTAATTACAGGTGAAGGAAGGGCCCCGAGTACACAGAGGTACCCGGGTAGCCAGGTGGAAGGCTTCCTCACACGGAAAATCCGAAGTCCCCACCGGGATTCGAACCCACAGCGGTGAGGGGCTGAGAGATTTGTTGTACACACTGTAAAACCCCTCGGTCACGACGGCGCCCAAGGCGATGTATGGGGCATGTTTTTTATTAAATGCATATACATTATGTATGGGTCTTTAATGTTTTAAAAGATGATTATCATCCCCTATATTCTCTCTATAGGGTCAACACATGTTGAATATTTCTATGGAAATGAAGGACATGAAAGCCTACAAAACCCGTAGAATGCTGCCCGCATGAAACGGTAATTTATTGTCAGTAAAGGAGTTAATTGGCACCAATGTGTCATTAGTAATGGCAATCTAGCGCACTAAAACACAATACTACGAGAAAACAAGGAAACTATTGGTTCCGTCTTCCTATTGTGTGTGGCTTAGTCACGTTTTATTCTTTTTAACAGAACGGCAGTCAGTATTGCAGTTCTAATGATATAAGCTACGGGAGGTTTGGTGTAACTTACCTCTAAATTTTGCTTACATTCGGAGCTGTGTTACCTGAAATGCATAAGACATAAAAACAAATGAAGATAAACATTTATAATTATATAATACACATTTATATAGAATTATTTGATCTAATCTCAAACATAAATGGACAGGTTTTTCTTTTTTGATAATTGATAAAAAAAAAAAAAGGATCGAACTTTGGATTGCTGTAATATGACCAAATGAAAAATCCGGAAGTCAGGAAACAAAGATTTCAATAACATTAATGAGGGAGGATAGACATTTTTTTGTACCGTATATGTGTGAACGAGCTGCTTCAATCATACAAAACAGTTCTAGTGTAGATTTACTATATGTAACTGGATCTTTTATGTAATGCTGAAAACGTATCGTATTTCATAGACATTAAATTTAGTTGATTGTTTTAAAGGATATTTCGTGGGTACATTTTTTCTTGGATTCTTATTCTAGACAATCCGAGGTTTTGTAAATGAACGATTGATATTCGGAATATTAGTGACCCGCGAAAATTAATGATTTTGCAGTTGTAAGGTACCAGTACAATTCGTTGGAAATAAGTAAAGTCGTCTCCATTTGAGAGTGTCAGTACGTATTCATTATTTATCCGTATTCGTTTCGAATCTTTTTTATAGCCGGAAAATTATCATGGAATTTGATTCCTTTGATATCGTGTAAGATTATATTCCCCCAACAAAAATCCGCTCGCTTTGCAAGAACCTTATTTATTTTTTAATTTCTTATTTCATATAGTCACGAAAAAATATTTAATGTTAAGGAAACATAATTGTTTCACTTCACCCTGTGTGTTTGTGTGTGTGTGTGTGTGTGTGTGATAAGGTAAGTTATTTATAATAATATAAATTTGATATTTTAATGAAGTAGTTCAAAATAAAGGGTGTTATACCCCCAGTTCCGTTCACCATTGGATAATACCCCTTGCCCCTCTTTTATCAAGTATACGTGATTATCTTTTTTCACGGATATATATTTCAGGATACACTCGTCAGACATGTTCATGAGAATACACTCGTTATAACATGTTCCTGGAAAGAAACGTTAATTAATTAATTAATTAATTAATTATCTCTTTCTTTGCGTGGTTTCACTGATCATCAAGTAGTTGATTAATATTCATAAAAACGAAGCAATACAATTGTACATACGGAGATTATAGCCGAATATATAGCGTAGGTTCCGAGGATGGTTATTCCAGCGTGCCCCGAGGATGGTTATTCCAGCGTGACGTCGTGTGTTAAATTAATTTGTCACGTTATATGCCAGTACATTTTCGACCAAACACTTTTAATAATTTGATCTATGTTTTTTTAGTAAGAGAAAAGAAAATAGTTTGACCTTGCTCAAAAGATACCTCTATTCCGGTTCCAAAGTCCATTGTGAGCTAAAACTAACTTATTTTTGATGCAAAACGCGAATTTATACGCTATACTTAGATAACCATTTTCATTTTATTTTCCATTGTTATTGCGTGTATTGCTAAAATGAAAACAGTTAAAAAAAATTAAATCTGTATATTCATACTCTACCATTTTTGTCTGGAAAGGCCATTAAATATCAATAATTAATGAATTAACACATTATTGATAATCTATCACTGGTTTTCATAATATTTTCTAACTTAGAAAAGGAAATTCGCGTGTTTTTTAAATTAATGTGCATATCATTTTTTTAATATTTTTTTTTTAATATTTATTAAATAAAAAAGTAATCTTAGTTTTATTTTACATTTCTATCTTATTTATTTGTTTCCATCGGGATTCGAACCCATGCGGTGAGATTGAAATACATTGATGACTTGATGACTTGGCGACGCTACCACTACGCCACTTTGGAGCCTTATTGTAATCCGATTAACAACAATAATAACATTATCCTCGTGCTATTTGATAAACGTTTCCCTTACGTTGGAAAACAATAATAATAAAAAATAAACTCTATTTTGTAAACAATAAAACAAATAAATAATATAATAATTTGGCCATTGTTTACAAAATAGAGTTTATTTTGTTATTATTATACACTGTTTAAATTTTAAAAATGAATTAAATAAATGTTCAATGAAATACATTTATTATCAGTATTACTGAAATCCTAAACCCGTGCCAAAGTTATAACACGAAACGTATATAAGGTTTCCTAAACCCGTCCCAAAGATATAACACGAAACGTATATAAGGTATGAACTAATTTGTCAAGTTTGCATCATGTTTCTGTGCATATCTATATAGTTCGCTTCCGCGAACTCATCCTACCTTAACGTTTACAGTTGAGGTCTTAAACAAAGCATGATCCTGGTCGTGGCTCTCATGCACAGTCCTCCTTACATTTTCGCCTTTTTCAGTTAGAAATGTTTACCTATATTATTGAGTGTTGTTCTCATAAGTAATAAGAACAACTCATTCATATTGGAGAACATTACTTGATCCATTATGATGATAGTCAATGATAATGGTGAACATAACTAACAGAAATAGATGAGAAATCAAATTTAATAGGTAAGCATTATTATTTAATGGGCATGATCACCTTATTTAGGGAATACTGTTCATCCTATTACATAAATAGTACTCACATCATTTAGTGAGTACTCACTTTATTCAATGAGTACTGTTCACCCTTTTGCATGAATAGTACTCACTTTATTTAGTGAATACTGTTCACCCTATAACATGAGTAGTACACACCCTAATTTAGTGAGTACTGTTCACCCTATTACATGAATAATACTCACCTCATTTAGTGAGTACTGTTCACCCAGTTAGTGAGTACTGTTCACCCAGTTACATGAATAGTACTATATTTAGTGAATACTGTTCACCCTATAACATGGGTAGTACTCATCTCATTTAGTGAGTACTGTTCACCCTATTACATGAATAATACTCACCTCATTTAGTGAGTACTGTTCATCCAGTTACATGATAAGTACTCACTTTATTTAGTGAGTACTGTTCACCCTATTGCATGAATAGTACTCACTTTATTTAGTGAGTACTGTTCACCCTATAACCTGAATAGTACTCATCTCATTTAGTGAGTACTGTTCACCCTATTGCATGAATAGTACTTACTTTATTCAGTGAGTAAGTCACCCAGTTACATGATAGTACTCACCTCATTTAGTGAGTACTGTTCACCCTATTACATGAATAATACTCACCTCATTTAGTGAGTACTGTTCATCCAGTTACATGATTAGTACTCACTTTATTTAGTGAGTACTGTTCACCCTATTACATGAATAGTACTCACCTCATTTAATGAGTACTGTTCACCCTTTTGCATGAATAGTACTCACTTTATTCAGTGAGTACTGTTCACCCAGTTACATGAATAGTACTCACTTTATTTAGTGAGTACTGTT
The DNA here is from genome assembly GCA_021229015.1 of Solen grandis. NCBI lineage: Eukaryota > Metazoa > Mollusca > Bivalvia > Adapedonta > Solenidae > Solen > Solen grandis. The sequence goes on from CM037779.1 coordinate 55,438,633, forward strand.
CACCCCATAACATGAATAGGACTCACCTCATTTAGTGAGTACTGTTCATCCTATTGCATGAATAGACACACTTTATTCACTCGGTCGGTCACGACGGCGCCCAAGGCGATGTATGGACATGTTAAATTATAATGCATATATATTATGTATGGGTCTTTAATGTTAACGATGATTATCATCCCGTATATTCTTTCTATAGGGTCAACACATGTTGAATATTTCTATGGGAATGAAGGACATGAAAGCCTACAAAACGCGTAGAATGCTGCCCGCATGAAACGGTAATTTATTGTCAGTAAGGAGTTAATTGGCACCAATGTGTCATTAGTAATGGCAATCTAGCGCACTAAAACACAATACTACGAGAAAACAAGGAAACTATTGGTTCCGTCTTCCTATTGTGTGTGGCTTAGTCACGTTTTATTCTTTTTAACAGAACGGCAGTCAGTATTGCAGTTCTAATGACATAAGCTATGGGAGGTTTGGTGTAACTTACCTCTAAATTTTGCTTACATTCGGAGCTGTGTTACCTGAAATGCATAAGACATAAAAACAAATGAAGATAAACATTTATAATTATATAATACACGTTTATCAGACTTTATTTATTACAGTAAACTGTTTTCGATATTCATTTGAATAAAACAAAGAACATGTGACATGTTTATAATTACCGAACATGGACAATACCTTCAATCATGCATGCGTGTTAAGATATAAAAGTATTCGTTTAGGATGTCTTAATTTATTGCCTCTTCTACTGTTACGTGTAAGCGTTATCCTTAGATATGTAGTTACTCGGCTTTACCAAAATATCAATATACCAATTAATGCCTTAACCCTTTCTCTTATATAGACTCATTTTGACGCACTCATTAGGTATCACATAAAGCCTGATCTCAGAAAACCACAGTTAAACCTTACTAAATTTAATTATAAAGTCCTCATTTCCAGACCACTGAGGAGCAGCGAACAGCATAAAACCTGATCAGCCTGCGAGTTACTCACACGCTGATCTGGTTTTATGTTGTTCGCATAGGTCTTTTCATGGTGTCCTCTATGAGGGAAAAGGTTAAGTATACATAGTCTTCAAAATACCAAAATTCTATTACCGAACAACCACCAAGCAAATCAAATTGATATTTTTTTCATGATCACGGCGGCGGTTAATGGTTATTGTTAATGTATTTTTTCATCCTTATATAACAATCGGTTTTTCGAGATGACAGATTTTTTTCATCCTAAATATTTTGATTGTAAAGATGAATGATATTTTGATGATTGGAGGAAGTCGCATAGAAATAATATTTTACATTAAAAATCAAGGTCTTTGAAAATACAGACAAATAACTAAGAATATCACCGTGAATCTTCTAAATATATATATGGAGCAACTGATAAACATTTGACATCATCCACAACAACTGAAATAAGATCTGAATTCATTGTTTTATAGTTTTATCTTCACTATGAAGAGCCATTTTTATTTCTCGACACAACAGCTATGTGATAGACACATCTTCATGTGGTTCTTAAGAGAAATACCACTTTCTTACACATGCAGCGCTTGATGCTTGATAAGTTTACTGCGGTCTTTGTCATCTAATTGGAAGAACATCATGTGAGAAATTATACAGAAAGAAACATGTCGTCTAACAAGATGATGATGAACGAGTTTTTGAAAACGAGTATAAAATGATGTAACAGGAGTTTCCAAGAGTTCATAAATTGCCCTATTCGTTTTGAGGATATTTTGTTTTCAATCGATCTATTTTTGTGAGACAATTTTGCTCCGTGATATATGAACGTGTCCCTCAAGGTTTCTTTAGGGGAGAATATTCCGCGACATTCAAATATCTGTAATGTCTGCAATTGTCGTCGTAATGTCGCGTGCGACTTTCAAATACTGAATATCCAATGTCGTGAATGTCGTGCCGCGACATTCAAATCTGAATGTCCAATGTCGTGAATGTTGCGTGCGACATTCAAAATCTAATTGGTTTCCCAATTGTCGTGAATGTCGTGCCGCGACATTCAAAATCTGAATGTCCAATGTCGTGAATGTCGTGCCGCGACATTCAAAATCTGAATGTCCAATGTCGTGACTGTCGCGTGCGACATTCAATTGAATTTTGATGTCGGGCGTCATTATAATCTGAATGTCCAATGTCGTGAATGTCGCGTGCGCGACATTCAAAATCTGAATGTCCAATGTCGTGAATGTCGTGCCGCGACATTCAAATTCTGAATGTCCAATGTCGTGAATGTGCGTGCGACATTCAAAATCTGAATGTCCAATGTCGTGAATGTCGTGCCGCGACATTCAAAATCTGAATGTCCAATGTCGTGAATGTCGTGCGCGACATTCAAAATCTGAATGTCCAATGTCGTGAATGTCGTGCTGCGACATTCAAATCTGAATGTCCAATGTCGTGAATGTCGCGTGCCGACATTCAAAATCTGAATGTCCAATGTCGTGAATGTCGTGTGCGACATTCAAAATCTGAATATCCAATGTCGTGATTGTCGTGCCTGCGACATTCAAATCTGAATGTCCAATGTCGTGAAATGTTGCGTGCGACATTCAAAATCTGAATTCCAATGTCGTGAATGTCGTGCCGCGACATTCAAAATCTGAATGTCCAATTTTGCGTGAATGTTGCGTTGCGGCGACATTCAAAATCTGAATGTCCAATGTCGTGAATGTCGCGTGCGACATTCAAAATCTGAATGTCCAATGTCGTGAATGTGCGTGCCGCGACATTCAAAATCTGAATGTCCAATGTGGATGTCGTGACATTCAAATCGAATTCCATGTCGGAATGTCGTGCCGCGACATTCAAAATCTGAATGTCCAATGTCGTGAATGTCGCGTGCGACATTCAAAATCTGAATGTCCAATGTCGTGAATGTCGTGCCGCGACATTCAAAATCTGAATGTCGCGAATGTCGTGAATGTCGCGTGCGACATTCAAAATCTAAATGTCCAATGTCGCGAATGTCGTGCCGCGACATTCAAAATCTGAATGTCCAATGTCGCGAATGTCGTGCCGCGACATTCCAAATCTGAATGTCCAATGTCGTTAATGTCGTGCCGCGACATTCAAAATCTGAATGTCCAATGTCGTGAATGTCGTGCTGCGACATTCAAAATCTGAATGTCCAATGTCGCGAATGTCGTGCCGCGACATTCCAAATCTGAATGTCCAATGTCGCGAATGTCGTGCCGCGACATTCCAAATCTGAATGTCCAATGTCGCGAATGTCGTGCCGCGACATTCAAAATCTGAATGTCCAATGTCGTGAATGTCGTGCTGCGACATTCAAAATCTGAATGTCCAATGTCGTATGTCGTGAATAGTGAGAGTTGAATGTCGTATGTTGTATGTCGTATGTCGAGCCAACTTCACACAGCCAAATATTTTTATTTAACGTTAAGTACTGCGGTACCGTAGAACCCCGAGCTACTAGATATAATTTATAACTGTGAGAAAAAACACCTAAGTCAATTTAATTACATGCAATCACAAGCTAATATTGAAGCACTGCTTAAACTGGTTAAACTGGTTTTCAGGCTATAAAAGATCTTAACTGTACTAGCTAAGGTTAACTTTTCCTTAGGGGTCATAAAACTGTTTTAACTAAACATTCATTTTTGTTTCTTCTTCTGAGTAGTCATTGGGAAGTTTTGCATTCAAACTGAGAACACTACTTACTTTCTGGCATTGGGAATGCTATAAAAACAGCTGAATTTGGAAATGAGCCGTGAATATCTTTTCAATTTTGAGTATACTTGAACTATCACTGAAGATGATCCATCACTTAATTATAATCATGGTCCTTCAAATGCTTAAACAAACTTCAGTGCAGATGCAAGCATCCATTGACATGGAGCTATAGGCTCTTTTGCTCTAAGTCTATAAAAGCTTGAATTTACTATAAAATTCCCACAATCACTTGATGGACCTTGATTACAATGAAATGATATAAGGATTACCTTAATACTTCCAGATACTGCTTTGTCACATTAGTAACCCTGTATCCCACCTTGTCTTCATTAGAACGTAGGACGGGATGTGAGGCGATGAGCGTCATTCCTACACAAGTGCCACTTCTATGAGGCGGGATACCATATGCACTTCTTGACCATTTTTTCTTTCATTAATAGGTTTTGTTTTATGTCTTGACTATTTGAGTTTACCGTCACTTCGACAGTATTTCAGTCATATAGCGACGTCCAGCTAATTACAGGTGGAGGAAGACCCCGAATGCACGGAGGCATCCATACCGCAAGCCAGCTGGAAGGCTTCCTCACGTGAAAATTTGAATTACCCTGCCGAGATTCGAAACCATGAGGTGAGGGGCTGAGTGAGTGTTAAAGCCAGCGATTTTACACTCTCGTCTATGGAGGCCCCGTTTATGTCTTGTTTTTACATGAAGACGTAAAGTATTTGAACATCTGAATGACAAGGCTGGAGCAAGCAATTGCAGACTTACCAACATCGGTAGAGGATGAGGTGAGAGATGACCCACAAGATGAGAAATATTCCAAAGAAAACATCTGTGGTCGTCCTGTTTTTTCTGTATCTTGTAACTGTAAATATACACCCAAAATTGTTTAAAACATATCAAGTATTAAAACCACAAGTCTGTGATTAATGAAAGATAAATTCCATCCAATTTGCCATTTAAAATCCACACCATATGTGCATTTGTTACATGCTGAATAAGAGTTGTATATTTACAAATGAAAATGCCTGTGCAAAGTAACAAACATATTACACACAGTGGTTCAAGATATATGATTAACACCACACTGCTATTTCTGACCATTAAATGTGACCCTGACCTTGACAATATATGAAACCATCTCTCAGCATAATATTATCATTTTGGGCAAAACGATCTGCCATTTTGGAGATAGAGCAAGGCCAGATCTGCTACAAATATATATATGTACGCACATACCCAAAGCATGTGGCCCATCCCATGGGAGTCTCAAGCTATGATTAATATGTGTATTTCATTCAATCATTAGCTTCAAATTTCAAGAAGTTCCAAATTTAATGGCTAGATTAGGCTAAAGTATGTGCACTACTTCTGTCCTTGACCTTGCGCAAATGAACTTTGGTCAAAGTAAAGACAATTCTCTGGACATGAGACAAATTTGTGCAAAGTATGAGTATCTAAGAGAATGAGGCTATAAAGTTATTGGCATACACAAATTCAGATTTTTTAAGAAAGAGAGAAAGAAAAAACAAAACAAACAAAAAAAACAGACATATATTGTGAACATGCGGCCTAATATAGCCAGGATTGGGATACATATTGAGAGCCAGGAGTCGGCAGCATCGTGGACGAGGAGGACGAGGGTGCCGACACGAACGAAGTTGAGGATCCAGGAAAAGTACATGAGGACCATGGTGGCCACGTGGTGCACAATTATTTCCTTGAAGTCCTGCAGGGGGAGAACACAGTAACTTATACCTTATAAATCATGTACAATTATAACATGATAATGCTGAATCAAGCCCCGTATTCAGTTGCTATTTAGAGTATCTAACGTTAATGTTAAAACTCAATTAAAAATAAAATTGGGCAAGATTTAATAATGTCTTAATTTAGACAAATCACATACATGACATGAAGTGAAAGCTATTCTTTATTTTACATATCATCAAAATCAAACAAACTAAAAATAGAAGGACCCCAAATACAGTGTTATAAAGGAGCTGCACTGTTTCTAGACAAGGACCTCAAATACAGTGTTATAAAGAAGCCACACTGTTTCTAGACAAGGACCTCAAATACAGAGTTATAATAGAGCTGCACTGTATCTAGAGAAGGGCCTCAAATACAGTGTTATAATAGAGCTGCACTGTTTCTAGACAAGGACCTCAAATACAGTGTTATAAAAGAGCTGCACTGTATCTAGAGAAGGGCCTCAAATACAGTTTTATAATAGAGCTGCACTGTATCTAGACAAGCCCTCAAAAACAGTGTTATAATAGAGCTGCACTGTATCTAGACATGGACCTCAAATACAGTGTTATAATAGAGCTGCACTGTATCTAGAGAAGGGCCTCAAATACAGTGCTATAATAGAGCTGCACTGTATCTAGACAAGGACCTCAAATACAGAGTTATAATAGAGCTGCAATGTATCTAGACAAGGACCTGAAATACAGTGTTATAATAGAGCTGCACTGTATCTAGACAATGACCTCAAATACAGAGTTATAATAGAGCTGCACTGTATCTAGACAATGGACCTCAAATACAGTGTTATAATAGAGCTGCACTGTATCTAGACAAGGACCTAAAACAGCGTTATAATAGAGCTGCACTGTATCTAGACAAGGACCTCAAATACAGCGTTATAAAGGAGCTGCACTGTACCCCACCCCCCACGAAAATTTTTAAAATTGACAAATGTAAATGGGGACATCTGATTCCTTTTTGAAACGTGTAACTGCATTGAAATATTGAAACAAAATTGATTCTACTTTTAATTTTAGGCCGTTTTACTTTTCGTGTACAATATACAGAAAACATACATGTAATTTAATTTATCATTGATTTAAAGAAAAATAAAATCGGTAAAATAATGTGCAAGCCCGGGATTTTTGGCATAAAGGCAGCTACGCGCCGGTTCAGCATCGATTCACTTTATCATAGTAGCATTGGTAGATGCTATCGTGTTAATAATTCCTGCAAAGTTTCATCAAAATCTGCCTAAGGGTTTCAGAAAAGTTGTTTAATGTAAATTGTTGATAATGTACAACAGTGGACACAGAGCAATCACAATAACTCACATTGAGCACAAAGTGCTAAGGTGAGCTAAAAAAGGAGCCATCACTTAAAATAACATCAAAACAGAATGAGGCAACAAAAGAATTACAATATATATTTAACATAAGAGGTATGCAAAAATAGCATGAACCAAACTTTGAACACTTACACAAAAGGGTCATAACTCCATACAAATCTTCTGATCAGAACTTGCCAACAATATGCACAAGGCTTGATACAAACGCTTCAAAGTTTCATTAAAATCTTACCAGGGGTTATGAAGATGAAGTGTAGAAAATTATAAAGATAAACTGTATACAAGAGGTAATGTAAACCGCATTAAAACCGGAGTGTTCATTTTGATTTGACCTAGATACCTAGTTTTTTTTTATCCAAGATGGCCAGTATTCATATTGCGTAGTCATCGTAGTAAGATGTAGAAAATTATTCTGATTAAATTTCATGAAGATTGGATAAAAACTGTTGAATTTATGACAGGAATAAGAAACTTTAACGCAAAAATCTATGCTAAGATTTAATCTTGTGACCTAGTTTTTGACCCGAGATGCGAGATGACTTATATTAATATTTGTCTAAGATATTATGCAGTTAAATATTTGACCAAGTTTCAGAAAGATTGGATATATATGACATGAGTAAGAAACTTTAACAGAAAATTCTATTTTTAGATTTGATCTAGTGACCTAGTTTTTAACCAGAGATGGCACATATTCATTTTAGTCTAAGATATCATGCATGCAGCTAAGTATTCTGACTAAATTTCATGAAGATTAGATAAAAACTGTTGAATTTATGAACGGAAAACAAAACTTTAATGCAAAAATTGTTAACAACATCCGCCCGCCCGCTTTTCACCTATTTTTAAACTTAAACGGAATATTACTATATAAAATTACCTTCTTTTCTTACTAAACCTTATCACCAATGCAAGCTTTTTTTTTTATCAATAACCAATAATTATTGATATTCAACACAGCACTATAATTGTAGAAAGGTGGGGGTAATTGCATTGAGATAAGCATATCTTTCAATAAAGAAATATCAGGGCCGAATTCCACCAACAATTCTTAGCGTTTAGTAATACTTAAATACTTAGTTGCGAATTTCATTATCCTTGTTTTTCTTAACAAATATGTTAGTTTTCAAGGTAACAATTGATTTTGGCTAAGTCATTTACTTGAATATTTTATAAAACAGGAATGGTGGAATGCGTTTCTACACAGTTTAAGAATTTAAGTATTACTTAACGCTAAGTTTTGTTAGTGGAATTCGCGTCAGATCAATAAAAAAGAAAAAGAGATAAACTTATATTGATATTTGACATTATCATGAAAGACCTCATCATTGTGTTTTAAAAAAAAAGATTTGCAGAAAATTAAGAAAAATCTAATTAATACACATTTATACAAAAGTTTGACATTTTATGGTATCTGGTTCAGGTAAGATAATTAAATAGCCAGTGATTGGTTTCAAGTACTTTTCATGTTTGTGTTGTTAATAAAAATAATCTCACTAATATTTAAAAAAATCCCATTAAAATTTGCCAAATTGGCAAAAAATCTCAATCAAATCTGACCCAAAATGATCCCTGTTAGTGCAATATATTTGACGTCAAGTGTGACGTAATTTTACAGAGAAACCATCAACAATAAACAAGTTGATTGATCCTTGTTTCTAAACCTTCTTTTTATTGAAAATGTTTGGGAAACAGGTAAAATATTCATTTAATAAAAAGTACCGTTTTTCTACCATTTTCATTAATGCTTCTTTTATGATTTTTTTAAACCACTTGTTAAATCTACCGGTAATACACAGCAAGCATACGACCACTGATTTATATAAACCAACATCTGTTCTTAAAATAGTGTAGGTTTGATTATGAATACACTTCTCAACAATACTATGTACAGAAGTCATTTAGAGCCATAGCTGTTATTAATACGATAGTAAACATTATACTTAATAATTGTAATACAGCATGCCCATTTAACCGTTGCATAGGGTTTTTACACCCAAAATTGGCCATATATCTCCAAAATCGTAGGGACTCTCTGGTTTAAAGGACACAAAGTTAAGGAAAATTGCTTTTGTATCCCCAGTTACAAAACTCGGAGGGCACCCTATAATAACATGAACACTTTCAGTGTGATAGTGTTTCTTGTTCTCATTTGGATCATCTTATATTTTACAGACCAGTCTGTTCTGTGGATTAAGAACACAGAACTTATTCAATGCAACTGTTGTTTATAGATTTTGTCTCTATATGTGCACCATACTCATGGCAGACTCATTTTCAGTTCATTGTCGAGAACTCCAGACGCCATTTTGGAAATATTTTTTTGACTGTTGCTGGATTTTGACAGTTATTTTTTAAATTTGTTTTTAATTACCATTGAAAATTTATTTGAAGGGAAGATATTGATGCATTTGATGATATATTTAATATAAAACTGAGGGATCGTTTTGTTCATTTTTCTTGCAATAACTTCTTATGCTGTCGAGAACTTTATACTCCAGGATGAGCCTGATAGTTGCTTGCATGAAAAACATTAACCAAGCTGCAACGCCAACGCCGACGCATGGGTGACTGCAATAGCTCTCATTTTCTTCGAATAGTCGAGCTAAAAATCGGCTCATAATAGTTTACTTTCTATAAATGCATAGACGAAATATGGTAGTGAACAACTTTGAAACTGCATGCTGAACAAAACGCTTTGCATATTTTGTGTGGTCAGTAAGTCTATAAAATTTGATAATATTATGTCCGTGGTGAGACAGGTCCATAATGTCTAAACACTTATCAAGACAGAATTCTAAAATTTGGCTGGTTTCAAAATCACAGAAGCTTAAAATAAAAGCAGAAGGGAATTCGGGTTCATCTATGTTATTATTACCTTGTATGCGTTCCCGCGCTCCCTGGCAACGACAACAGACGATATGCTCCGCATGGCACGCAATGGCAATGGTAACACGTGTGTGTGTGTGTGTGTGTGTATATATATATATATATATTAGAGAAAAAAAAGAAAGTTGAAATTCGGTCCCTAGTAAAATCTATCTAAGTATTGCTTAACGCTAAGTATGGTCTGTGGACGTTGATCCTTGTTTTAATTGCATTTTCACAAAATCGTCATTAAATACAAACTTCATGGTCAAAAACTAAGCTCATTTAAGGACGCTAGATGCATTGGTGTCGATATCAGTCATGACCTAAACTGGAACACACACATGAACAGAATAACAGCAAACGCAAACAGGACACTAGGTTTCATTAATACAAAACACGAACATTTCAAAATATTATCCTACAAAACACTTGTTAGACCTCATTTGGAGCACTCTTCCACTGTTTGGTCACCACAAACAGAGACCAATATACACAAACTGGAGATGGTCCAGCGACACTCAATCAGGTGGATCAAGAGTGACTATTCAAGACACACAAGTGTCTCAGACCTACAAGACACACTTGGATGGCACTCACTGGAGAGGAGACGTCTGGATGCCAGACTGATCATGTTCTACAATATCTACTATAATCTTGTTGCTATCTCCCTCCTCCCATACCTGGAAGTCCCAGTAAGGTTATCGCGTCATATGCATCCTCATAGTCTCCGCCATCCACATGTCAGATCAGACTTTTTTAAATACTCCCTTTTCCCCATACAATACCACTTTGTGGAAAATGTTACCAGAACAAATTGTAACCCTGCCTGCTATTGAGCCATTCAAGCAGGCAGTGGCCAAACTCCCCTAGTTTCAAGCAGTTCTTTGTTATTTTACACTTTTATCTGTACAGCACTGCTGATTTCAACTTTCGATCTTCTTTCCTACAATCTAGAAGAAATTTCTTTCAGTTTTACTGTGGCTTGCACACCCAGCTCAGTATACTCTATATGAGGCGTGCAGCAGTATGTATAGATAGATAGATAAATAATTTTGATAGGTGTTTTGTTCCAGGTTCTCTTTCTCAGTAAAGAGTCCATACAAATATTAATCTAATGCTTTAAGAAGAACTTTATTATAAATATATAATCGGTATAAGTCATTTATAGACAAAGCAAAATAACAAGTTGATGTTATTTTTAACTGATTCAAATAATATTTATATTTAATGACGTGATTATCATCTATTAGCTGGTTATCAGGCCTTTCCTGTGTTTTTACTTATTACTCTGGAACTTGCAGTTGTCATCGTCTTCTTTCATGATGTTTGAGTAAAAGAAAAGCTATAAAATGTGTTAATTATGGCAATTATTTGCAAAAAGTATAAATCTTTATTTTGATATTTTTATGATATAAGTAAAGGATTCCTTTGAAAATGTGTACTTTTTATAGTCTGAATCTAAAATTAGACACAATAGATTGATCTGAATCTGAATCCAATTCGTTGTAGATCCCAATACTGGGTTTTACACAACGGAAGGAGAGCTCCGCACTATTGGCGGTGGCTCTTTAAGGCATTTTTGAATGCCTCAACTGAGCCAGCATGCACTATATTATCAGGGAGATGATTCCAGTGAATCACAGTGTCCACAAAGAATTAATTTTCATATTGTTCAGAGTTTGATGATGGTATTTCCAGTCCCTTTGAATGTTTGCAAATGCGTTTTTCTAATATATTTGATGTTTCGCAGCCATAAAATTCTTTTTGTTTTTATTGTTCTTTTAGGTCTGGTGAATTTCACAAAATCTGATGTTGGCAGTGCTGGAACTAACCCCTCAACCACCTTGTACATTAATATTAATCTGAGGCTTAGGCGTCTGTCTTGTAATTTTTCTAATTCAAGTTCCTGTTTCATTTTTGATATCGTCCCTGGTGTTCTACTTGTATAATCTCTTTTTATGAATCTCACTGTCCTGTTTTGAATTATTTCTAGTTTGTCTATATTGTCTTTCTGGTAGGGGTTCCAGATGGTAGCCCCATATTCCATTATTGATCTTACTAGTGTAATGTAGTATGTTTTTCTACAGGTCTCTGGTATATTTCTGAGATTTCTTCTTAAAAAGTTTTAAGTTTTAAGAATTTGCTTTTTTACATACCTTGTTGATATGTATATTCCATTTTAAGTCATTTGAGATTTGTAGTCCAAGATAGGGATTATTTTGTACTTCTTGCATTATGTGGTTATTCAGTTGATAAAATCTGTTGGTTCTTTTGTTGATTGACATGATATAGCATTTTTTCGCACTGAATTTCATGCCCCAGTTTGTTGCCCATGTTTCTAGGCTATTTAGGTCCTGTTGTAATTGGAGGTGATCTTGTTCTAATTTTATTGTTCTTATAGTAGGCAATCATCTGCAAATAGTCTGACAGAGAATTTTACACATTCTGGTTGGTCATTTACGTGGCACAAGAATAGGATTGGCCCTAGTACTGTGCCTTGCGGTACTCCTGCGTCTACTGTTTCGCCTTCTACTATTGTTTTCATTGTTCTATTTGTTACGAAATTTGTTAACCAAGTGTGAAGACTTCCCTTAATGCCGTAGCTGTCAAGTTTGTGTAGGAGTTTTTCATGTGGTACTGTGTCAAAGGCTTTTGAAAAGTCTAATATGGCAATATCTATTTGTTGACCTTTGTTGTGATCTAATAGGAAGTCATTTGAAGTTTTGATCAGTTGTGTTTCACAGGATACCCAGATCTAAATCCATGATTTAAGTTTGTCAGTATTTTGTTTTCTTCCAGGTGGTTAATTAAGTGTCTGCAAATAATATGTTCAAGAGTTTTGCATATAACAGAGGTTAGAGAGACAGGTCTGTAGTTTTCTGGCAGGTGTTTGTTGCCGTTTTTGAAGATGCTTGAGATGTTTGCGTGCCTCTAGTCTTTTGGTAATTTCTCCTGTGTCTATTGAGCATTGTAGGATTACTTTCAGGATTGGGTTCTTTTGAACATTCTTTTAGTAATCTGTTAGGAATGTTATCTGGGCCAGAAGCCAAAAGATGTATTTTTGAAAGAAGTTTCTCCAGTCCTTTCTGTTCAATTTTTATTGTTTGATGTTTTTCTTCATTTTTTTTTTCATTTCTGGATATTCTTTGTTTGTTGGTTTTGTGAAAACAGATTTAAATTGTTTGAGTAGTTCTACAGCTTTTTCTTTGCTATCTGTTATTAGGCTGTTTCCTCTTTTGATTGGGGCTATTCCGGTTGATTCTTGTCTTTTTGATTTGACATACTTCCAGAAGGGTTTTGTGTTTTTGTCTTTTAGTCCTACTAAGATGTTTGTATTTATAGAGTTCCATTCAGATCTTCTTAGTTCTCTCTTACATTCTTTTTTGAATTTTCTGTAGCTGGCCAGTTATTTATTTTCCTTGCTTGGTTGTAAAGTATTTGTTTCTTTTTATTAATTTTCTTTTCTCCTAATCCAGGGGATGTTGTTTCAAGATCTTATTTCTTTTTGTGGTATGTTTTTGTCCATGGTTTCTTGCAAGGAATCTTTCCATAGTTTTTGACATTTTTGTCTTCATTTTTTTTTATTTTCTACTTCCTCATTCAGTTTTTTAAGGTCTTTTTTTTATTTCATTCTAGTCTGATATTATTATGTCATGGTCTGAGATTCCTGGTACGTTTACTGGGGATTTTGTCATATTTGGGTTTGAGACGAAAGCCAGGTCCAATAAATTGTTTTCTCTTGTAAGTTTATTGTGGATTTGGGTCAAGTTGTTAAAATTCATCAAGTCTACTCTCCCTTGTTGTATTTCTCTTTCTGGTCCAGTTGCTGTTGAGTTCTCCCACTGTATGTTGGGACAATTAAAATCCCCTGTGAGTATGATGTTGAGTTCTTACTGGTATCTGCTATCTTCAAGGATTTTTTAAAATTCTTTCAAGTGTTTTTGTTCTCGATGTGGCATGTAGAATGATCCCACCAGGAGGTCTTTATTGTTTTTTATTTTTATTTTTACCCATTCAGTTTCACAGTCTGTAATGAGAGAGGTCTGTTCTACTGATGTTATTGACTTTTCTATTAGTATGAATACTCCCCCTCCTAGGGTTTCTCTGTCATTTCTGTAGACATTGTAGTTTGTAGGGAAAATCTCGCTTGATTTGATTGTGTCGGGGGTAGGGTTTTCACCAGGCTTTACTCCTTTTAGCCATGATTCAGTTGCACAGATGATATCAGGTTTAAGGTAGTGCACAGCTGTTTCAAATTCTTGTTTTTTGTCCTTGATGCTACGGCAGTTTATTGTCATAATTCTGAGATTTTCCTTGGCTGGGGCTTCATACAGGTTGCTGCTTGGATGTGACTTGGTCGAGTTAATACTTACTTCTGAATTGTTTTTTTCCTGAGTTTTTATGTTTTGGGCTACTAGTCTTTAGTGGACTGAAGGCGGATCTTATGGAGTCCATTGTTGAGTCGATGTCTTTTAACGGCTCGAATATATTTGAGTGTTCTATTTCATAGCATCTAAAGGTGACAGTTGATACATTTATACTGTCATATTTGCAGCATACCCACTGGATATTTGATCTTTCTAATAATTCATAGTCTTGTTTACATAGTTCAATGCAAGATTTATGGTGCCATATGTCATATCCGTCACAGCACACACCTTGGCAATCCCAGGTAACAGGTATTTCGCATAAACCGCAAGGGTATGTGGTTGGTCTGTTGCATGGTCCTGGGTTAAGTTCTATGTCCACTGCCAGAACCAGTGCTAGAAGCAGAATGTTTGTTTTTCTCTTACTTTGAATTGGTGGTGATATTGGTCTTCTGTCGGTGCTGTTCATTTTACTGTTGATTAGGTTGTGCAGCATATTTTGATGTTTTTCAGATTTGGTTGTTTCTTTGTTGTTGCTTGTCACTGCATGTAAAAGATGAATGAGGTATAAAGCCAACAGTTTGTCTTTTTGGTCTGTAAAACTACTAATCTGTTAAGTTGATGTGTTAAGTATAGCGGTTGAGTTTAGTGCAGAAAGGCCTACACTGATCCACTTATGTATTAGCAACTATATGGTAAGAAGTTTCTGTTTTTGTATTTGATCATCTTTATTTATTGAGTTGAGTATTGTACTGTGGCTAAGTATAGCGCGGAAAACCCGCACTGACTCCACCAGTTGCACAGATTGTTTATTAAGAAAAAGGATCGAATAGACACTGGGACGATATAATTCGGGCTGGTTTACTTAATTAAAGTGATAAGTTAAATATGAACAGACAGATGAAACACTGCTGGAGATATAGTAAATGAGTTAGACTTCTATCCACAAGGTGTTTAAGTTAATAAATGGATAATCCAAATTGGTTTTTCAAAGGACAATGAATGAAATCAATATGGCGCCCGAGCTACGATCGAGTATTCAGAGGTGATGATGGGTTAGTTCAAGACTTACCAGATGAAGTAACCCTACAAAAATGTTTTTTTTTATCATAAAGTTATGCCGAAAATATGTTTATATTCAAGAAAAAAGTATTTAGGGACTTTGTTGTCTAATTAAAGTAATAATTAACTGAATTTTAGGGAGAGTTAGAATTTTCCCTCCTGTTCCCTTGCACATGCGCAGTCCTTTATATCTTCATTAATAAATGCTTTAAGTCTTTTAATTACTGAACCTACTGAGAACAAAATAAGATAAATTACTAATTTGTAATGTGTGTCACTTACACACACGCTCAGCGCCGTCCTACGTGACATCAAGCACACAATTTGACACATTGTGAAAGTTGGATATTGGAGCACCTGCATTGGTGATTCAATGAGCAGCCATGATCAATAAGTATTTCCATAAAAAGCGACTGACATTTACAAAGTCACAAGCGTAAGAGTTTCTGCTTACCTTCTTACACTGATGCTTTGTCGAGTCCCTTCAACGATGCTTTAAGATGCTTGAAATCGTATACTATCGGTGCCACTAATGATGTAGAAATGACAGAAAAGAGCAAAAAAAAAAAAAAAAAACTAAAAAAAACAACAAAAAACAAATAAAAAACAACTCACATTCAGGGGTAGATAACTCAAAAAGAACTGTGGAGACCAAATTTTTATCCATTAAATTTGTTTCTAGTTTGATTCTCTATAATCAAGCCAAGTTTAAAAAACAACAAAAAATAAAAAACAAAAAACAACAACAACAACAAAAAACAACAACAACAGTTCGTTAGTTTTGATTTTCCTTCTTTATCTATATAGTAAAAAACTGCTATTGTGAAATACGCCCTTAAGTATCGGTCCGAATTATGCATATCGTCGGTACATCACGCACCGAGTTATGACTCTATTATTTCTTTAATATGTTTTGTTCCCAAAATTTTTTTCGCTTACCTTCTGTCGGGTTTAAGGCATATGCACCCTAATATTCCATATCTTGTATTTTTACGAAATTGCATTCAAAACGAAAAATGTTTCGCTGAGAGTTTTTCATTTTTTATTACATTTGCGGGAGATTATCTATATATCTATTGAGTTAATATTGAAGCCTATTGGAAAGGTGCCATTTCTATGAATATGAAAATCTGAATTCGATTTTCAAAAAAAACCCACGGTGGAAAAAATGCATTACATGATTCTGTTTCAAATTTCATGAAATTGGAATATAACCTTGTACCCATTTCTCATGCATTCAATTTGTTCCATAACCGAACACATGCTTGCCCTTCTCCAGTTCATTGCCATGTTTTTGTCTCAACGTGGACGAAAGCCAAGCCCTTCTCCAGTTCACTTTCATTTTATTGATCTAAACGGGAAAAACCCAGAGTATGACTGTCTTTCTCAAGTTCATTTGCAATTTATTTGTCAAACATTGAGACGAAAACCAACTATATGATCGCCCCTCACCACTTCGCTTTCTTTTTATTTGTTCCAATGTGGACGAAAACCAAAAGTATGACTGCCCTTCCCAAGATCGCTTTCATTTTATTTGTTCCAACGGAATTTGAATTCATGTTTGCATATAACATAGATCTAATTTATGCCTATACATTGCGCATTGAAGGTAATTAACAAACCAAACATTTTTCTCTATTTATTCCATTATTTCCTTTTTAAGTTTCTGCAATACCCAATGAACTGACATTTAAACATCCTCTTGTTTGTTGTTTTGATCTTAAGCAAATTCTTACTTTATTGTTATAATACCCATCCCTTCTTCCTTTTCAAGAAACTTGCCATTTGAGAGTCTCTGGTCTTTATTTTATGTCGCTTTCTGCAACCAAACCCTCAATACACATGATGGCTTCCACGTTGTTTTACCACAGATACAGACACTAGTTCATTAAAATATAAAAAAAAAATTAATGTGGCCTTGGAAACGTTATGAAAGTTTTTTATTTTTCTTTTCTAAAAGATTTCTTGTGAGGAAAACAAAAACTGGAAATAAAATTGGATTTTTTACAGGAATATCGACAATTAATTCCCAGAAGGGAGGCTTTCAGCCTTCAATATACATAGAGACTGCTCTTAAACATTGAATCAGTCTCATGTTAATAATATCATGGTCGATAATATACGTAATTTAAATGTCGAGCTGACTTTAGAGACAGCGAGAAATAAGTTATCAAATACTAGTAATAGAACCGGACATATTATGACGTGTATTCAGACGTAAGTCATATTGAAATGATCTAATCCGTTTTTAGTTGTGTGCGACGTTATTCATTCACAACTTTTGCGTAATTGATTCTCTAAGCTCTCTGTTTTGTCAAAATGATCGAACGACTGAACATAACTCTACAACACAGGTATGCTGAGATTCAACAAAAGGGTTGTATATCAATTTTGTTTAAGAGCTGAATATTAACAGGACAAAGTAAGTGTCTTTGACATGAATGCACTGTGGTGTTGCGTAGGTGTCCTAAATTAGTTACGATCCCCTTTGCATCAAAGTAAACTATATTCGCTTGCTGACGTGCTTCGATTCCTGTAAGAACAATAGGGGGATTTGATTTGATGTCATTTATTCCGTTTGCTCTTAGGTGTCTATAAATGGATCTTATGTAGGTAACAATGTAGAACAAAAGAATAGCCAAATATGTATCCATACGGGCTACGTGAGAACATCGGCATTTACCATGCGGACGAATATAATTTACTTTGATGCAAAGGGGCATCGTAATTAATTAAGAAAAGTTTCAGACAACATACTTACATACTAATAAACACATCAAGCTATAGACCTCAGATAATTCCATGTGTTATTGTTATACTATAAAATGACCGAAACCTGTATGTTTACTACTCGAAAATAGTTACGAGCTCCTTTGCTTGAAACACTGATCTTCGCAGCAAGTGTCACATTGAGCGTCGTGCGTCTCCTTCACAAAACTCCACAAGACATTCACTGTGGCACTAACGGAATTCCCTACATCAAGGTAGTTAGCTTTGAATATACAGTCAAACCTGTCTTAAGCGGTCAGTCATAGGAACAAGAGAAAGTGACCGCTAAACAGAGGAGACTGCTTGAAATATGTAACAAAATGCTACAGTTTGGTAATACATGTATTAAAATTGACCGCTAAATACAGGTTGACCGCTTAGTACAGATAGCCGCTAATACAGGTTCATCTGTAACTTGCCGAAGTGATGATATAACATCGAATAATTGTGTATGTAAAAGCAATTCCAGAACGGCAATACATTTGATATCCTTTATATCACAAAAATATATCTTCCAGACATCATTTAGTTCCCCATTATACATTAGATGTGTATTCAAACCGATATTATATAACATCGTCATTAATGGATTTTCTTACTAACTTGCTTCCTTGGCAACTCCAGTTAGAGTTAAACCAAACAAATTTAAGATTTTGTGAGAAAGTGTTTAAAGAAAGTGATGCTGATTTTCTTATGTTATTCGACAATTTGAGCCATTTCACTTTCCTATAAATAACGGTGGCTCGTTTGACTCATATATGTATTCTTGATACATGTATACGTATATTCACATATACATGTACATGTATCATAAATCTGTCCTGTTCCTAAAGACATGATTGTGATGTCAGTGCTATGGGGATCCGGAGGTATGCTCTCCTCCACCCTGGAAAAAAATGATTCTAGGATGACGGATATGCATTCTGAGGGGTATCTGGGGGAAATATGGTTGTTTTTTTTAGTTAGATATATGATTAATATATTGAAACCTAAGTCTTCGGCTAAGTAGTTCTATTGCTTGGAGTCGAAATTTTTACATCAGTCGATTTTTCTAAAAAAAAATCTTCATTTTTATGTTTTTTGTCCCTAAAATCAACTTTAGTGTATCTTATTAGTCCCCTACCGGTGTTTTAGCTATCTGGTTGACCCTACCATGAGTCATATGTCTGTCTTAAAGATTAAGCCATGCAGGTTTGCCCTCCGTCTGTCTGTCCTACTGTCCGTCTGTCTGTCCGGATGTCAAGAAATCTGGATCCTGCGATAACTTAAAAACCGTTAAAAATAATATCATAAAACTTGGTATATGAATAGATGGCAGATTCTGCACCTCACTTTGTTTTTATTTCTCGGACCAAAATTCTGGTTGCTATGATAACGGAAATTTTATGCACCTCACCGGTAGGGGACTCATGTGTTGCGTGCAACACCAGTTACTTGTTTTCATCTGTTTTGACAACATTCTTGACCCAGGCGGGCAGATAACCTAACCATCGTTCTTGGGAAGGTACAGTACTAGACTCACATTCTCGCATAAAAAACATAGATGGTAACCGGGGCTCGAACTCACAGTCCTCTAAACCAGTATATCTAGATCCGTGAAAATAACTTTTCTGTATTATTTATATTGCCATCAATACAAATTTATGGCACTGGCTGCAAAGCTAGGCTGGGAGTTCAAGTACAGCTAGGGGACTTTTTGGCTATACTAATCTCATTAAAAAAAAGTAAATTGAAAATAAAAGTTTAAATATGAAAATGGAAGTGCTTAATTTGACCCAGCCGTTAATCGTTTAATGTTAGATGTCTAAAATGTCAAAAAGAGGCAAAAAATAAATACATAACAAAAAAGCTTAAATGTGATGTTGGATTTTGTTAAACATCATTTAGTAATGATTTTCAAATCACATGATTTATGAATAGGTGATTTTTGATGTTCGATAAATCTTATCTCAGACACACTTTTGTTATTCCATTATGTGACATTGTGAATGGTCTAGGAACCCCGTTGATGTCATGCAGTTGAATTAATACTTTTTTACTTTTTTTATTAGTCGCTAATACAGGTTTTCAACTGTATATGCATTATATACATGATATCCGAAATGAAAGAAATGTTTAAATCCTTTTTTTTCTAGTTCTCTTTTTTTTCATACTACAAAATGGCAACATCGCTTGATAGACATACATGTTGAACAAAAGCAGAATGTTTTTACTTGTTGACATTATATTAGTACAATACTGTATTTTGATGCCACGTGCATATCAAGAAATGGGAGATATGGGCTTAGAATTTAAGTAGGAATGCAACGCCTTAAAATTATGAATATAACACTAAAACAATTAGAAAGTTAGATGTTCCGTGATTTTGGAACATAAGATTAGAGTTATATGAACAAATCTGTTAGCATATGGAAGGCGAGACATCGGAATTCGAAGCTGGAGCATAAAACGAAGAGGTAAAGCCATATAACTGAGAAATTTTAGCGTGTATTTCTTTCCGTAATGCGATGAGTGCAAACATCTAAATCTTTATGACTAAATATTACATAACACAATTTATTAATCATATTGCTTTCTGCTGTACATATTACAAATAAACAAAGTCATTTCAGAATATGATGTAATTAAAATGCAGAAATGTAATTGTGTAACGTAAATGATACATATGTGATATTTCAGACTGATAATTAACACAGCTTGTAATTCAATATAAACGTATCCCTAGTGATATTATATCAATCTCACTTGTTACTAAAGGCAAAGCTCCTGTAATGGTTCCTATACATTTCAGACCTCATTGCCTTTCATGGAGATAACCAAGGTTTCCTAATGTTTCATTAGAGTACCTTGGTTATCTTGGTGGAGGTTTTAAGTGGTCTAAGACGTAGCGGAACCATTACAGGGACTTTACCTTAATGTTCGAGAGGCAGGATGTGTGATATGGGTACACGATCCAAGATACAGCTCCATATATTATTGCCCGATAGGACGTGTCATTCGACTGATATATCAAACATATTAATGCGAGAGATAATTAGTTTACATGAACGCTCCCTTTTCAGACTCTGGTTCTATAATACATGACAATCACAGTTCGGTTATGTAAATGCTTATTAAAATAGATGACCAGAGTGTTTTGAAGGAAATACGATATTTCTTTTTTTTTTTATTAACCAGTTCAGCCACCAGCTAATTACGCATGTGTATGAAGGCCCACGCCAATAACATCGGCTCCATTATTTCCAACCATATAGTTGAACAGTCAGATCTTTTTCTTTTATAGTAATGATTCGCAATCAGTTTCTGGTTATTAAAGTCATACTTTGGCCTTCCCACGAGTGGGTCCTGATTTTGCTGAAGAGACAGCATCGGTAGAGACACTAGTTGGAAACAAGGTCGTCCGGAAGCGATACCCTAGCTCATTTTGCGAATAGACCCCTTGGTTCCTTAACGTGCCCAGTGTATATACCAATACACGGGAGACAAGTTCCTGGGTTGAACCAGTACTGAGTACTCCGAGTTCTCATAGCAACCACATTTTGCCGAGTGCCAGACAAGGGTGCATCTAGTACCAATTTTATACATTTTTGGATTCGAATCCCAGACTTCCCGAACGCAAAGCGGACACTCTACCTGCGCCTGTCTCATAACAGATCAATCTGTTTTTGTTGGAGAGGTGGTTGAGTGTGCGACATACATAAAGAAGATTCCGTGTTCGATCCTTGATTGGGACAATAATATTTTAATAAGGTGATCCTATTTCAACATAAAATTATATTCATTCTTTGTGCTGAAATTTAGAAAAATAAGAGTATAAAACGGATAAATATAAATAACAAAGAATATAAGCTGTCTCAATTTGCAGATGACATGAATACGTTTTACATGAATCTTCACAATCTTTAGTTAGGTCATTAAATGTGCTTACATACTTATCAAGTCTTTCAAGTTTAATTTTGATAAAACTCAAGTGGTTTGGATAGGTAAAAATAAGCATAGCAGTGAAACCATAAAAACCAAATGGAAGCTTTCATGGGGACAACACTCCTTTTAATCATCAGGCATCATGTTTGATGTAGATTTAAATAGATATCAAAGACAAACTATCAAAGATAGACAAATTAATAAATGCATTGCAAAAAAGATATATCTCTCCAGTTGGAAAAATAACTGTTATTAAAACGTTTATTTTACCGATCCTTACTTATCTGTTTGTGTCCCTTCCAAGTCCTCAGGAAAACATGTTCAGGTACTTTGAACAAGAATCTACAAATTTATTTGGGATGAACCTGAAAAAGTTAAAAGAAAAATATTAGCAAAAGAATATTGTGAGGGAGGGCTAAAATGTTAAATATACTGTAAAGTCATCAATTTTCGTTGACATCTTGGAATCTTTAAATAAGTCAATTTCGCTGGTACATATTTTCCTGAATTCATGTTCTAGAACACATGAGGACTATTAATTAAATCGTTTTCGTGGGGATGGATATTCGTGAAAAAAGCCATCCACGAAATCAACGAAAATTGGTCCTCCACGAGAATAAATGATTCTACAGTACGCTATTATAAAATATTTGTTGCTGATCTTTTAATAAAAGGACAGGTAATTGCTACAAACTGCAATAAAATTGAAAACATATTTTGGAGGGATGTTCAGATATCATATTCAAAACTAATCAAAGGCACCAAATGAACAGGGAAGAGTTACGTTCAGCTTCAATCTCAGGTGCACGCTTAATAATCTCACGAAAAAAACCTTTCTCAGCATTTGCCATAACAGCAATTGTTTTGCTAAAAATACAAAAAATCATTAATTTTAAGTATTTATATTCAAGAACAAGATTATCAACGAGGATTTAAGAACAAAAACGTATCGTATTAGGTTTTGAATTATTCCATACTAAAAACAAAATGGCGTGTTGTAAGACACCTTAATGAATCAATAATTCTAGTGAAATAATTTAGTCACTGATATTGCTTTCATCTTGAAATTAGAAAGGGAAGCAACTCGATGGCTTCGAGTAAAATGGGTTTTTTTTTGCATTTAAAACTAGTATTTCGTTCATTTTGTGTTTGTAGTCCTAGAAAATGTGGCTTTTAGTGGTGTGAATGAAACCGGGAAACAACCAAACGACTTTCGTTGCTAAATACTTTCTATTATGGGTGCGACCAGGATGATAATTAATTTTGACGAGCACGGACCAGTAGTCTATGTTTACAAAATTACGTACATGTAATATACACAATCCATGAATATTTTTTTTGTATAGCAATTATCAGAGTGTGTGTATATAGGAAAACATTGAATTGATGATGCAGATATACACTCAGTCCCAAAAGATAGTGTGATCTTTTTAATTTTAAACATTTCAATATTTAACAAACACTGAGGTCGCCCACGGTCGCCGTGATGAATGACCTACGATTTCTTTCTTATGGCCATTCGTTTTCCCTTAGCTTCTTTAGCTAACTAAAGAGAGGCGTGCTTTAGTTCTGTCAGCATCCCGGGAAAGAGTTGTTCGGTGAACTGACCATCTGTTAGCCTTTGGATTAAACATATTTATTTGATCAGTAATTAAGTAATTAAAAAAAGATCAAATAAACCAAGTTTAACACACAAATAGGGGGAGAAAAAAAAAAGAATCACTGCTGTCACATGTTTAAAGGTGTGTTTTTAATTTCAGGGTTGGGTAGGGGTATAATAGAAGGAACACCAGTGGAAAATAATGCAGAATGAACTATTTAATGAAAACTTTCAATTGCTCCGAATAATTATAGGTGTCGTCTTCGATCAGGCGAAGAATAACCATTATGTCCATAACTATACTCAGCTTAAAAAAAATAATAAAAACAATAAAAAATGCATGTCTTTAAATTTAGCACTGTTCTGAAATACCTGGAAAAATCATATGATGTTATGATGTTTTAAGCTCGGGTTGACTCAAAAACATCAAGCATCTATCCCGTGTGAAGGAAGAGGCGCATCCAGCATCGCACTGCTACGCACGACTGACTTTAGTTTCAGCTATCTGTATTTACGTCCGCTATATTCAAATCTGCCGCGAAAATGGTGTCACATGACAGTCATATGACAGTTCGGGAAAGAGGGTTAGATTCAAACTCCACACAGTGATCTCCCTTGCACGCTCACTTAGCAAACGAATGAAGGGGAGATAACTGCGTGGAGATTGGGTTAGATTATGTTGATTCTCTTCATAAGCTTCACATCATGACCTTACCTCCGTGAGGTTGATGAAGATAATATCTGTCGCAGATTATGAGTAGAAATTTGAGAAAATCTTTGATATTTAAAAAAAATATAAATAAGCTTGCCCTTCTATTTCACAGTTTAGAATTGTGATGGGGGAACATTTGGAAGTATAAAATTTGTTGTAGATTCTAAATGAACATAAATGAATATATTGTTAGTATTAAATGAATATAATGAACATATTATATTTATCTGTGAATATTCAAAAGTAAGAAAGAAAGTAATTGAACATCGCTGCTTAAGTTAATCATTTCAGAGAGAGAGAGAGAGAGAGAGAGAGAGAGAGAGAGAGATTCGCTTTATATAGCTGTATATTACATTCAATCCAGCTGATTAATGCTTTACGTCATTTCACTGACACCAAAGTACTGAATCAGATTCCCAACTTACCGCTTAACGATACCAATACCCTTCCTGAAAAAAAAATCTCCAGGCAGGATTCCATTATTTCACATACCATTCAATATTCAGAAAATGAATAATCATCATGTCATTCATCTGTACATGAATATTCACGAGGTCATCTGTACATGAATATTCATGAGGTACATGGTTATGCTAATTTTCATGGATAACATATCATGTTTTTTTACCATGACGCTGTTGCGATGTCATCAAGAATATCCATGCATAATTTGTGTCCCTTTGATATCGCCTTGTGTGTGTGTGTGTGTGTGTACCTAGGTTTGAAAAAAAAGTTAAACATTTTGAACAGGGTTGCTTGCAACGCTTTTATATGGTATTACACATTTTGAATCGTACAGCAATTCGGGCTATATTTAACACAACTATATTTATAGATCCCCCCCCTTTTTTTACTACGCAGAGAAATAGTCCCAGCCGGAGAACATTTTTTTTTTCAAAACGAGGCACATATATTTTTGTGATATTGAAAATCAATAATTTATCTGTATTAGGTACATGTGTATATAAAATGAAATGAAAAATACATAAAATAAATAATGAGGGTTGGTGTTTTAGATTTGCTCCCATATATTCATTTAATCTTATAAACTGTTGACAAGAAAAATAGGGAGAGACTGAGTGGCGATATGCTTATTGTTAGCAATAAAGACCATCTTCGGGAATACTCGCCAAAGCAAAATGTAAACAATGAGAGTATTTTGACATCCATCTAAAGTACTATACTGGGTGTTAATTTGATCAACATTTTCAAATTAAACTGTTATTTTACAACAGATATTTGTTTGTACATTATGTACCACTTGTGTGTGTGTTTTTTTATTTTACAATATGTCAATGTTATTTTATATATATATATATATATATATATATATATATATTATATATATATATTACTTTCATGTAAATTGTATTATGAAATATAATAGGCCTCAAAGTTTGTCGTTGTTAAGTTACTGTTTTAAATAGATGTAAAATACGTGGGTGCATATAATATACAGACAGGGAAATAAAACACAATGACATAAACAGAGTTTAATTAACTTCTCAGAAGCTTTGAATAAAGACTGCATTTCATTTTTGATTTTACATAAGACCAGCCCGGAGATTGTTTCCGTTTTGGCATATCTTGTGTCTTTTCTACCTCTAGCAAATTAATTAATCTTAATCTCGAAAGCAATGTTTAATAGAGAGCTATTTACTTGTTACTAGATACTGCAACCAAAATGTTTATCATTATTGTTCATAACCAATCTCATTCGGATGAAATGGAAACTTTGTTTTCACTGCATTCATTTAGTTCTTATATTTCATTTTATCTTTTCTATCACCATGGTGACGACATTTGTATATACGTAAAATAATCTCGTACTGCGTTACTGTTGTAATCATTTGAGCTTTATGCATTCTTTTAATTCATTTCGCGGTTACAATAATTTTTTTTTACACTATATTATTTCTTTTCCATGACAAAATCGCCAAATATCATTTTATTTGTGTATGTCTTAGATATAGTAACATAAGGAGAAAATGTCTTTAGAATTGTTATATGAATAGACCAAGAATGTTTAAGTTCGTTGAACTCATGAAATCTTCAAACAAACAAAAAACATTATGTAGTCTTATAAAATATATAAAAGAAACTTTATTAGTTAGAAATACAGTTGTTTAAATACTTTACAGATTCACTTTCGTAGTCTGTGTCTAGGCTTATGTTCTTTTTACTGTATATCACGTGATTGATTTATTTATTATGTATCTCGAATATTTTATGATGATGTACTATGTACAAGTAAAATAAAATATCTGTTCTGTTCTGAATCTTGTATTCCTTACAGTTTCTATGTTTGATTATATGATTGTTTTTGTGACTCGTTATTTTAAGAACCAGCCGTTTATGTACTAATTATCTGTTCAGTTATCCGTGTCACTTTGAGCATGTTTTGGTTGCATGTGAGAGAGTCAGTTGGTCATACGGAACCGCGTGTGAAACATCGGAAGAAAGAGAATAAGTTTATTATATATTTGTTATATAAGTTGAATTTAGTAAGATAAAGAAGGTACTCTTAAGCTGTTCACAGTCTTCACTAATTCCCCTGTGCGAAGGAGAAGGGTGAAAGAAGAAAAACAAAGAGAGATAGCGTAAAGTAACAGCGGGTGAATGTTACACCCTGTTACACAAGATCGTTTCAACAGGTTTAGGTCCTGATAAACACATGGAGGTTTGAGATCGATCACAGTTTATAGAAATGGCATGTGATATACGTATTTTCCGGGTGAGAGATTAAAGGCAACTAATGATGACTAACTGGCGTCAAATGTAGTTGACACGAACGCGAATTGATCCCTAGGTATACATTTATGAATTCACCAAACGTCGCATGAGCAGATTTATTGGTTTCATCTTGTTTGACTGGCAGATACTCAGTTCTTGCAGAAGATTACCTATTGTTGAACTTGTCGAAAAACGAACGGTCATTTATAGCACTGTTAGAACTGGTATATTGCCTTTACGAACTGAAAGAGATGAATCATGATTTTTGTGAGCACATGTTACTTTAGTACAAGACACTGCCTTATACTGTAGTGCATACGGTATTAGCAGGGAAGGACATTTACAATCAATTCTGATACTACAAATTGGTTCTTTGTAGAAAATATTTACGGTCATTGAGCAAATGTTCTCCTAAAGCCATTTTTACATAGACGGCCTATTTTCTAATTTTATAATAAATCACAGCCAAAGAT
This sequence comes from Solen grandis, assembly GCA_021229015.1. NCBI lineage: Eukaryota > Metazoa > Mollusca > Bivalvia > Adapedonta > Solenidae > Solen > Solen grandis. The sequence goes on from CM037779.1 coordinate 55,465,973, forward strand.
CCACTGATTGTTATATATTTATTTATATCGTGTCATGTAATACCCATAATCATTACCCACCTGTAATTAGCTGGACGTCGCTATATGACTGAAATACTGTCGAAGCGACGGTAAACTCAAATGGTCAAGTCAAGTCATAATCATTACAGATGCGTTTACAAAAATTAAATATTAGTGAAGATGAAAGACGCAACTTATACATGTATATATATATGTCATTGCTAAAAATTGTATTAACTGATTTATTGTGTCACGTTTTCATAATAGCGGTCACCTCTATTAAGCGGTCAACCTGTATTTAATGGTCAGTTTTAATATTACCAGATTAGCATTTTGTTATATGTTTAACCATCGTTTACCGGTCACCTCTGATAATCGACCATTTTCTCTTGTTCCATTAATTGACCGCTTAAGACAGGTTTGACTGTATTTAGGTACGAGTAACTTATAGAATTACTGGGTCAGTGTATAACATGTATCGTCCATTAAAACCTAAAGGGGCTATAAGCATATGTCAAAAGAAGGCTGATAGCCTCTTCTGACTTTCAATGGACGATATATTTAAAGAACAAATCTGACAAGTACGCTCATTACGAGGATATCTGTCAAGGTATTTACCAGAATTTATACGTAGTTGGTTACATGAAGTTCGTATCTTAGTTATAAATTGTCTTGATATCCACGAAACTATATCAGACAAGTATTGTTCATAAGAAAAAGGCGTTTTTATATGAATATATATAATGCTCTGAACTCTATTGTTATTAATATCTGTAAACCATTCTTGGCGGAAAACATCAGTAATACGTTGTTTGAAAAGCTGAATAAAGGACGAAACGTCTATATCTAATGGGTTCAACCAGACATTAGTAAAACTATACATATCTAATAAATATTTTACTTAGTGAGGCCAGGTTCCACCACGGGCGTTATTATTGGCACGTGCAAAATTATATACAGTCATCAAAACAACATTTTCAGAATTTATTACTTTCAATAATGAATATCTAATTATTTGTACATATCTATTAACATATAAAGGTACTCTTCCCAGTTCACAGCAGCATTGCATGCTTTTTGGCTCACACCATGTATCATTTTACAGTCGATTAATTTTATTGGCAAAATCGGCATTGTGCCTTTGGCCATAGTAAACGCCTTAGATTTGAAAAGCCCCAGACAGGGGACGTATAACTTAAATTTGAACCTACAAAAGTGTCAAATAATTGTAAGGACAATTTTGGATTAACTTTATTTTTTTATTTTCTGAAATAAAACATTTATTGCTTTAAGTGCTTTTCCGATTAAAAACTGATTATTTAAAACAAATGTACCTGTATAATTAATGACAACTCCGAGATAATACCTCGAGCACTTCGTTATTATACCAACATTCATTTTGTCTGACTGGACCTATTTTACGGAATACAACTTTTGTTTTGGGTGTGTTAACTTCTGTTCCCCACAAGTTACAGTATTCGCATTTATTTAAATTTTGCTGAAGATCCTCGGTAGATTTATCAATTATCACCATATCGTCACTAAATAAAAATATTATGAGGCACAAGTCAAATATTTCTACACCACTGTCAGCACGATTTTGTAAATAGTGTTCTAAATCCTCAATAAAAAGAGCAAAAAAAAAAATGCTGGCGAGTTATTTTGGCCTTGTCGTAACCCGACAGAAATATTGAAGAAAATCAGAAAAAGTATTACAGTGCTTGACACATGATTTAACAAATGCATACATTGATCGGATCATAACCAAAACTTCCCTCCAACCCCAAATGAAAAAGTTTTTACCGTAATGCATTTCTTTCAACAGAGTCAAACGCCTCTTTTCAGGTCTATAAACGCACAAGGTAATGTGGATATAGTATTGATATAATGTTGAATAAGGCTGTTTAAAATAAATATAGCATCCACAGTACTACTACTCTTTCGAAAACCAAACTGCGCGTCGGACAACAGATTGTTTTCTTAGTAAGAGTTACTCCCCGATAGTTGTTTGTTACGTTCTTATCTCCCTTTTTAGCTCACATGAGCACAACGTGCTCAAGGTGAGCTTTTCTGATCGCCTTTTGTCCGTCGTCCGTCGTCCGTGCGTGCGTGCGTGCGTGCGTCCGGCGTCAACAATTGCTTCAAACAACATCTCCTCCTAAACGGCTTGGCCAATTTGAAAAATATTTTGCAGGAATGTTCCTTGGATGAAGCTCTACTAAAGTTGTATAAATGGTTCTGGTCCATCGCATAATTAGGTCACAGGAGCTAAAAATAGATTTTAAAAATGAAAATTTAAAAAATCTTCTTCTATGAATCCATAAGGCCTAGAGCTTAGATATTTGGTATGTAGCATCATCTAATGGGCCACTACCAAGATTGTACAAATCATAGCCCTATGGTGATAAATGACCCCGCACCAGGGGTCACTTGTTTTACAAGAGTTATATAGGAAAATCTTAAAAAATCTTCTTCATGAATCATAAGGCCTAGAGCTTAGAATTTGGTATGACATCATCTATGGCCACTACCAGATTGTACAAATCATAGCCCTATGGTGATAAATGACCCCGCACCAGGGGTCACTTGTTTTACACAGAGTTATATAGGAAAAGCTTAAAAAATCTTCTTCCATGAATGCATAAGGCATAGAGCTTAGATATTTGGTATGAAGCATCATCTTATGGGCCACTACCAAGATTGTACAAATCATAGCCCTATGGTGATAAATGACCCCCCACCAGGGGTCACTTGTTTTACATAGAGTTATATAGGAAAATCTTAAAAAATCTTCATCTATGAATCCATAAGGCCTAGAGCTTAGATATTTGGTATGTAGCATCATCTAATGGTTCATTACAAAGATTTTCAAAGTCTTGGCCCTACGGTGATAAATGACCCTGCGCCCAAGTCTTCTCTGAAACCATATGGCCCATTGCTTAGATATTTGGTGTGTAGTATTGTCAGGGGTAAAATGTTTTAGATTAAGTTATATCAGAATCCTTGTCTGTTTAAAAACCTTGACATCAGTTGAAGCAATGGTACTCAGGTGAGCGATTCAGGGCCATCATGGCCCTCTTGTTTATTAACCTATTGACCATGACTGTGGAAAGTACCCCTCGTTAAAAATTATATTAAACATGTCAGTAATATGACTGTCTAGTATATCAAAAGAATTAATAAAATATTCATTTAATATGTTGTCGCAAGGACATGCTGCTTTGTTCTTCTTTGATCGGAAAATAGTTGATTTCACTTCTTCCAACATTTTTGCAGTATCAAGTCCTGCGAAACTTGGACTATTTACATTGAAGTCACTATGTTTATTATCAGTGATGTGTTGTGTTTTTCACGTTAACAAACACAATTTCCCGAACTCTGAAGGTAATGAAGTGATAGAATATTAACAAAATATTTACAACAATCGTCTTATAGAGATCAAGACAAAATTTGCTACTTGAGTTATCTTTAAAAGACGTCGCTAATAGTTCAATTAAAATTTAACCACGTTGGGTCAATCACCCCTCGATTATATATGTATATATTTACAGGCAACCACTGCACAAAAACGCAAATTAAATAATTTAAGCATAGGATTAGCTGCACAATGTTTTTGACGCTTCGTGGACAAGCGGCGTCAGTATGGAATATATTATTTTGGCAAGGGAGCCACATAATAAAAAAGGGAGCAACCACCGTTATTATTGTAAACTAAAACCATGTAATATGTTTGAAAAAATTCTTTATGAATAAGTTACTTGTATTAACTGATGTAAAAGAAACAAAATTCAAAATACGCAAGTCTTCTGTCCTTATTAAAACGAAATTCGAAACATTTAATGGAAATCTGATAACTTCTCCCTAAATTCGTAGCCCACGGGTTTTAAATCTTGGTTTACGGACCTTGCAACCAACCTTATTCATTAATGCTCAGAAAAAAGGTTTTTCAAGATTTTTTGTAACCTTAAAATATTCAGATATTTAGATACATAACGTAAACTTTAAAAATCAATGAAACCTTTGTTGTAGCTGACGATAATGATTTTTTTTACATTGACATTAACACCGCCTTAGTAGCTTACTGTCTGGAAATGCCATGCATCTTGCAGACCCTAACTCTTCCAATAATTATATAAGAAAGGAATTTCCTGTTGTAAAATGTATCTTATTTGATTTATAGATTAGGCCAAAAGACTAGTCTACTATAATTAAAGTATTTTTCTGTACTTTTGTGGACTATATTTCTGAATAATAATATGAGTTTTTCATCGGCGATTTTCTCGATAATTTAATGATTTTTTTCTTCAAATTTGATATACATGTATTTGAAAAAAAAAGCAGCAAATCAACAACAACAACAACACCACACACACACATATTTGGCAGTAGTGGTCGAATACTTAATTTATCAGTGTTGGAAATCCACGAACGCTCATTCCATTAATCTTTGCAGATGTAATAGGCAGCCGTGGGTATCCGACTAGTAAAAAACGAGTATATAGACGTACGAATACAATGTACAATATTCAAATTACTTGCAGATGAATTACATTACTATTCATCAATACCTATGGGTTATTTATCAGACTACCGGTATATTATTACAGTCCCTGTCTTAAGCGATCATTTAAGAGAAAAAAAGAAAGTGACCGCTTAACAGAGGTAACTGCTAAATGAAGTTTAACATAAAACAAACTGCTAGTTTGGCAATATTAAAACTGACCGCTAAATACAGCCTAGCCGCTTAATACAGGTGTCTGCTAATACAGGTTCAACTGTTTTATTATTATTATTATTATTATTATTATTATTATTATTATTATTATCATTATTATTTCTATTATTTTTATTATTATTATTATTATTATTATCATTATTAATTGTTCCCCTAGTCGTGAGTGTGTGTGTGTGTGTGTGTCGTAGTTATGAAATCGTACATCTCTTTTACTGATTGTATAGTATTTGTAAGTAAAAAATATATAACACAGATTGATAAATAGTAACATTTTTTATTCCATATCTTATTTTAATAAGTATATTGTATTCCAACTTATAAATAGTATATAGACTTGTAATCACTATCGTCTTCCTCTATTTAAGACTATTTATAGTACGTTAAGTCATTTCACGAAACCTTACATACTATAACGTGAATATCTTGGGAACACGAGAACCACAAATAGTCTTGTATGGATTACCTGCCCCTGACAATGTTGAAGTGCGGCAGGGAACCAGACTAAACAATAAAAACCTCGTTTTAAGACCACATCGCTATCAAGACCACTTTTTTCTTGAACCAAATAGTTTTAAGTCCTGGCTGGAATACCACCAACATTTATTCTTATCGCTAAGTAAGCCTCATACTTAAATACTTAAACTATTTGGATACACATTACACCTATTACTATTTTAGGAAATTTAAGTACAGACTAAGATGAAAAACTATTTTATCTTATAACTAACAATAATTGTTAAGAATAAAATATTTGGGTAGTTTTATAAGAGAAACAAGACTAATGAAATTCGCCATTAAGTATTTAAGTTTTACTTAGCGCTAAGTATTGTTGGTGGAATTCGATCCTGTTCTGACTACAATGTATATCGATAAAATTCACTAGTAAGACCACCTCTCTATAGTGTTTAAGATGGACCCGGACCATCCTTTGCTTTAGTGTTTCTTAATGTAAGAGTCTTTCACTTTCTTCATTACAGTTTTTTGTAGAATCATCATCTAGTGACTGTATGACGAAACGGACAGGGGACCTGAACGACTTGACTACTGAACTTGAAGAATATTGCGATCATCTTTTTCGAAATTGTGGTTCTCTTGCCATTATCTGAATAGACTCATTTTGGGTATACGCACCATGGCTATGTGGGTCAAGGGGCATTGCCCCCCCCCCCCCGCTGGAACATCGTAGGAGCATTTTGGCGAGTATTTAGCACACTCACAAAACTGTCTAATAGCATAATGAAATATGATAAAAACGCGCATTTTTACCTTTATATATTAACTTTTCTTGGATACATTACGAACATAGTTGACTTACTCTATCAACAAGGCATGATAAAAATAACCAAAACACACAGTTGTTTATTTGTTTTTTTAAAACCCCTTTACAATAAAACTACAAAGAGGCACAGTGGTTACTACTCTGTCTACCCTTACTTCAGTATCCCTCCGCGTGGGTTCGAATCTCAGAAGTGAATAACAAAATGTGATAAAAGAGAAAAATATATAAGTATTTAGTGTTGAATTATTATTCATTACATCAACTTATAAACTTGATTCATTATTATTTTATAATAATTTTATAATCATATCTGCATTTCAATTATAGGGTTCTATTTTTATCGTTCATTTATTTATGTTTTTTAAAAGGACATACAATTCAATTCAATTCAATTCAATTTCAATTCAATATATTTATTCAGTAATAAGGCATCCGGCCCATAATACAATCTTCATAATATAAGCACAATACAGTAATGGAAGCAATGAAACGTCCCCTAATTAATTAATATTGTCAGAAATCAAGATATGATATACATAGATACCAATGTTTCGAATAGTTTTATTGCAACTTGAGTTCATCAATAAATAAAAGTCTTGCAAATCTGTTCCCCTCGTGTACCAGTTAAATAAATATCGCTGTCTTACAGTATCATATTTACTACAAAGAAAAAAGGCATGATATTCACAGTCAAGTATCATTGTACCATTTTCAACAAAACAGTATATACAATGTCTTGCTTTTCTTGGAACATTTGCATGTCTCCCTGTCTCAATTCTGAGTTTATGATTTGAGCATCTAAATTTAGATAATGCATTTTTATACTTAAATGGCATATCTAATTGTAGGTACCGTTCTACATTTAAAAGCGTTTTGAAATGTTTGTAATGATGACATCGACTAGAATTATGTATATCACTATGCCAATTCTGTGTATAACAATCGATAATTCTTTGTTTAAATAAGTAAACAAATGTATTAATATCCCCAATATCTTGTGAAATCCATGCGTGACCAAAGCCATATTTAAATAACAATTCCTTAATATTTGTTGCCCAGTTACATCTCCCATTATCATCATGTCTTTTTAACATTAAATAGCACTGCCTTGGATGCCTAGATTGATGCATAAATAACAATTTACACCAATATTTCACACAATTAGTCATATATGTTATACAAAGGGGCAATCTGCCACATTCACCAAGAGGCTGAAACATTATTGGAAGTGGTATATAACCCAAGATATGTTTTACAATAATCATTATGAACAGATTCAACAGCATTTACATAACTATATCCCCATACTTGTGAGGCATAAACAAAGAACAGGTTTAACAAGCAAATCAAATAATTGAAAATATTCATTGACTGGGAAGTATCCAAATGACCTTTGATATTGTCTTAATGAAAGAAAAGCTTTACGAGCTTGGGTAGCGAGTTTTTCACGCGTGGTTGACCACGATAATGAGTTGATGAGATGAACACCCATATATTTATATACTGACACAACATTAATGGGATCTCCGCGAAAGTACCACTTTTCATAGTTACGGAGATTTCCCCCATTACGAAAAATCATGACCTCGGTTTTATTCAAATTGACTTCCATACCTGTCTCTTGACAAAATATATCTATAGTATTAATTTGTTGCTGCAGTTTAATCGCCGTTTCAGCACAATTGGCAATATCGTCAGCAAACATTAGGCAGTGGACGTCAGGTACATCGTTAGAAATAAATATACCAGAATCACATGATTGTTTAAGCCGATCGATGAGATCATTAATAAAGAGGATAAAAATTGTCGGGCTGGTTACGTCCCCTTGTCTTGTACCTATGTTGCAAGGGAAGTAATCCGTCGAACAGTAACAGCATTCTGTGTTCCTGAAAGCATATCTTGTATCGTTCAGTTGGTTAGACTCTATTTTAACGCATGAATACAAATTACAATACATAGCCTTTAATATACGCAGAAATTTTCCATCTACTCCCTTTCGCTTTAAAGCGGTAAACAATTTTGAGTGATTTATTTTATCAAAAGCTTTTTTAAAGTCTACATATATACAATAGAACCTCCCACCCTTCCTCGTTAAATACTTTTGAGCCATGGCTGGTAAACAAAATATGTTATCTAATGTGGAGTATCCGCGCCTAAAACCTGCCTGAGACTCGTCAATTTTACCGTTTCTTTCAGCCCAATTATATAGTCTCGTATTTATAACATTGGAGAAAATTTTATAGAGTGAATCAGTTACTGATATCCCTCTGTAGTTGCTAGGGTCTGTCATTGATCCACTTTGATGGATTGGAATAACAACACTTTTCCCCCAACATAATGGAAATTTACCCGTTTCCAAAATATTATCGAATAATACTTCTAGAATATGTATGCAGTAAGATATGATGTTTACATAAAACTCTGATGGTATACCATCAGGCCCCGGGCTTTTTCCCTTTGACACTTTTTTAATAGCTTGTTCAATCTCTGATCTCATAAATGGCTGATTCAGTTCATTATCAGTATTTTCCTGGAATGAGATATCTGCTAGTGGAGAAACTGCATTCTCATCAAACAGTAATGATTTAAAATACATAAACCATTTGTTGGCGGATACACTAGGACAGGGGTGCTTTATGATACGTGACCGTTTAAGTAATGACCACATCACACTGGGGTTATTTCTGGCGTTTATCAGTTTAAGCCTCTGAGTGCGTTGAAATAGTGTCTTCTTGCTACGACAACACTGCTTGAAGCAGTTGTTTCTACATCTATATTCTCGGAAGTCTTCAACTAAATTTGACCTTCTAAACTTACGTAACGCTTTATTCTTCAACGTTTTGTACCTATCACACTGAGAGTCCCACCAGTCGGGTTGTGATTTAACACGTTGAAATGGTCTAACGCGCATAACTGAACCAGCCATTTTGAGTGCAGACGTTAACGTCAAGACGGCATTATCAATGTTGTCAAATGATTCCGTCAAAATCTGACTTTCTTTAGTTGAAAGTAACTCACGTGCACAATTTACGTAATTGGTTTTATAAATCATGTTCCAGCGAAAACGTTCATGTTCTATAGTACCCGTATTTTCGATTGTATGGTTATCAATTTGCTTGCAGGGTAAAGACATAACACATGAAATAGGGAAATGGTCCGACTCATCATGGTCTAAAACCTCGAAGTCTACAATAAATGGGAACAAATTAGAACTTGCAATCATATAATCCACAACGCTCGTTCCATCATTTGCACTACATGTAAATTCGCCTAAGTGATCATTTGGATACCTCCCATTCAAAATATGTACATCATACAAGCAACATAATTGTATTAATGATTTCCCCAAACTATTACACACATTATCTTTATTATTGCGAGGTCTACGGAAGTCACTACCCTCATAATCTATGTCTCCGAATACATACACTAAGTTCTCATCTGTCACGAAATCCTGAAGGTTCTTAGTTCTTGCGTTTGTATCGCCTGATAAAAATAAGTTTAAGTCAGGGTAATTTACTTTAATTAATTCTAAATCATTTTGAATTCTGATAATACCATCTTTCTCTTGTGAGTTCTCATAGATACTAGAGCCTTCAGGAGAGACATATGTAAAATAATAATCATATCATCAATATTAAATATTTCTGATAACTTAATCTTTAAAACAACACATTCTGACATATCATCATATAAACGCACAATGGAATTGGCGCACTGAAGGCAAGAACGTATGTAAACACTTACACCGCCGCTATTACGTAAATAGTTTTGATTGTATTGGCGAACATAGTCAAAGTGTAAATAACCTTCAAGAAAACTATCAAAATCACCTTTCCGCTTAGACCACGTTTCAGTCAGACATATAATGTCGAATTTTTTTAAGAAATTGTTTAATGTTTATACTGTCAATATGTCTGTATAAACCACGGACATTCCATGATAGAAAAGTTATTTTTTCTATTGGACCTTGGCCGTTTCCCTAATCGTCAATTGGTGCCATCCTGTCAACATCGAGGTTATCCACTGAATGGGTGGCATGTTGCGATTGGCCAATCGCGTCATGGTTGGCTGGCGCGGAGCTCCGTCTGCCCGCATGTGTTCTGCGCTTAACTATGTACACAACAGATTGTGTACTGTCATTTTATTTGTAAACACGATCGTTTATAATAAGCTTATCGTGTCGCACTGATGAGTAGTCTCCATGTTCGCGTTCTTGCATCATACGTTCCTCCAGAATTTTTCGGTGTCTTCGGACACGATCAGTAAAATCCTGCTGCACATAGACCTCATTCGTCTGATCAGGGTTGTCCCTAGCTAGTTGCAGAATACGGGAACAATCACATTGTCTTGTAAATGAAACCAGTATGGTGGGCTTATCCGGGTTAGATGATTTGATCCTACGTACCTCATCCATTGATACTGAACTTGAATCCTCACATTTTAAAGAGTTTAACATGAAATCTCTAACCTTATGCTCCGTATCTGAACGATCTTCATTCAAATCACCAGGAATACCTCAGAGCACCATCAAGTCTGTCAACACTGTAATGGAGATCCATAAGTTTTTGCTCGGAATTCTCCCTCTTGAGCAATTCATTTTCGGCCTTAAGTTCCTGTACTGTTTCAGAAATATTGTCAATTTTTGTATTAACTTTGCCAAGATCTGAAAGAACTTTATCGTTCTGCTTATTCATATCGACTTGCATTGTCATTAAAAGATCATATATTTCGTCTGACCTGTGTTCCAAGCTACTTGTAGCGGTGGGTGGGGTACGTGCTGTACTTGTAGCGGTGGGTGGGGTACGTGCTTTAACATTGGCGTACGAGGAAATGGTCCGTTGCCGGGTGGTAACACCCTCGACTGGTAAATTTGCGGGTCTTGCCTGTGGCTGAGAGGCTGGCTGAGCAGTGTCGTTTACCAACTGCCTTTGTTGCTGAGAGAGCCGGCGACTATCCTCTCGAGGATATCGTTTCCTCAATATCTCCACATATACACAAAAGAGCCAGTAAACACGTGCATATGCGAAAAGTTAATTTTAAACGTCCGCTTTTGAGTTTTAGACCATGAACACGGTATCCTGTCTTGAACGGCTGAATGAATACACCTATTCGCACTCTCCATATTGCAATATCTATACCCATGGTGTTTTAAATTCAAGAAATATCAGGAAATTTGTTTCCGCAAGAAAATACACGTCATGTACAACCAAGGGACGCCACTCATCATACAATTCATCCATTGGTCTATATAATCATTTGTATTTTTTAATGCCATCTTTATCATAATTCTTCAAAGATCTGACTTTAACGGTATTGTGTTAAAAAGAAGTTATGCAATGATAACTGACAAACACGTCAACAATGCCACTTTATGATGTTAATTACACAGCAGACTGGTAAAATCTCGAACGAAGTTTTTAAGTTACAGCCCGTCAAACCCCCTTTCACTTAAGACACATACAACTCCAGTGCCTTCAGCGCTAATTTGTTAGAGTCGATGGATGAGCCGAATTTGAAAGATTGGAGCCATTTTTTCTTTTCATGGGCCATTTTATGAGCTTATAATATAACTAAAACGCGAACATTTTTAACACAAGTATGCATGTATAATATTAATAAAGATGTTTCAGTGCTTATATAATTAAATTACAACATTTTTTAAAGTAGTATCAGTTGATATCTTCTGAACTTGTGTATTTCAAAAATATTTTTCAGATTGATCCCTTTTGTCATAAGTTTGAAGTTATCATCATTTTTATACTTATCAAGTATATTAATTGTTATTCTAGTTAACAATACAAAGCTTATATCTTAACACTGTTCATGCTTACATACATGTTTTTGCATGTTAAGTCGCATTTGCTTTCTTCAAGAATCAATGCAGAAATGGAAGATTAATATTCAAGGCTTAATGTAGATGTTACAGAACATTGCCTTAGTCTTTACATCCGATATCAGCCATGTGTAACCATGTGCTTCCTTAAAATGGAGTTAACAGTAGAGGTTGGCATATTGATTCTAATAAAAGTATTATAATTACCAGAATACATGAATGAGACGGGGGAAAAATAACCAAGAGAGTATCGTACCGTAAGATATATGCTCTAATGACGTCAGTAATTTAGCTTGTTTGTGCTCTTGATTCTTGTCTTTAATATAAATATGACATCGTTCTGGGCCAATCTATTCACAAAAGATTTCACTGTATCTTATAATGAAGACATATATACCCCGGTTAGGCGACGATATTTATAGCATTTAGGCGTTTTTAAATTTTCGATTTCTTTTTTAAAATAAATTGTACGCACGTGCGTAAGTACGTAAGCCTAGGCACGCCCCTGAGGGATATTTTTATTGTTCATCCCTTTTCTGTCGCAGCTTTGTTTGCCTTGGTAATAGAAGTTTTAGACCTACCAGAATGGGTTTATTCTTCGACAGATAATTTACCAGCTTTAAAAGCTTTAATCTACCTCAAATCTGTGCGCATTGCGCTGAGGAACATATACACCACACAATTCCTCAAATATCAAGTGAACTGCGGCATTTGATAAAGCGTCACATTCCTGTCTTTTCGTTTATTTTGCAACGTGACAAGAACTCGTTCATTTGAAAAGCAATGTACACGAAATAAACGGACCTCGTTATTGGACAAACTACGGAAGTCCATTAGTGACATTTTTGCAGGACACTCGTATTTTAGCTCTAGAAAAGGGAGGTTTCATGAATATTTGGTTTAGATGGACACGCATTCATTTGATTAAACTTTCGAATCATAATGACGATATCGTTTTATATTTTATTTTTGCTTAAATGCATAATTTAGGGTATTTCTAGTGTGTAATTTATGTATTACTGTAAAACATGTGTATTTTACTGTAAATATATATTTAATTGTTTTGTTATCTTAATCTTACAGGCACCTCTGCAGCTTTTAATCTTTGTAATAGTGAATAGAATATATCTAAATACATGTATGATAGACTGAAACGTTTGTAAGTCTAAATCCTTTCGCCGAAAATAACGAACAATCATTTTTCTGATTTAACCAAAGCTATCTAGTTTTCATCCTTTATGGTAGTTATCTGATTCTAACATCCGTTTGTCAGGATTTAAGCATACCGAATTAATACCAGTATGTTTATTCAAGTTAATCAACTCCAGTAAAGGAATGTTCAATATTTTATTAGTTATGCTTTGTATAGGACTTTGTGTCGCCTTTTGTTGTTCAGTATTAGAGTTAGCTTCAAATCCCCCATGGTTTAGTAGTTTGATATATGGTCACTTGCTACTGGAAACATTGAATTGTTTGCTTTTTAAATCATTTTATTATAGTGACATGTGAACAAATATAATACAATGCAAGATACAATAATATACAATATGATATATGAGTCTATATGTCATCGTTAGATAAAATGAATTACCAAAGTTTATCACTTTGTAAAGTTATATAGCAAAATCAATATCATAATAGGATGTACTACACAAATCACATGAACTTAATTTGAGTTGCCATTGGATATGTAAAACAATGTTTACTGAATTTATAAACTTAGCAGGCCATCTAATGCAGTTGTTATAACAAGTTTCTTTTTGCCACATAACCCTATTATTGTGTCAAAAAGACATATCAAGACGATTCTTGTTTGCGGTTTGTATGCTATTTTGAAAATTTGAAAAATAATTTATAGGTCAAATGGATAAGAAAATGCTTTATAACCCCAAAATAATTTCGCGTGAAAATAGACTGATTGTTTGACAAGATAAATATATGGTATCCATAAATATATTTCTCAAAGGGTTTAAAAATTTATATTAAATCCTTTTTTGAAAATGTAATTAATTCAATAAAAGAATGAAATAAAAACAGAGAAAAACATATACTGTTTACTTTTATCATTAACGGGGTTTTAAATTGGTGGTTTTGAGAAATGGATGCCAAGGGTCTGCGAAAGTTAAGCCCTCATATGGAAAATCTAGTTACTTTCTTTTACTTTTTTATAGTCTAATGACAACAGATTTATATTGTTGAAGGCAATAACCGAAAACTAAGTCAAATAAATCCAAGGTGTATACAGAACGTAAATTATACTGATTAGAATAGCCCAGCATATCAGTCAGAAATGAAAACAATATCAATAAAATAATGTCAGAGAAAGGGTCCCTTTTACATAACTTATACACGCAATGAATCACAAATAATGTCATCTGGTAAATGACTAAAGGTCAAAGAAGACTTGGCATACAACCCCGGAGGAGGACCAAATCGCGAATATATCCAAATCGCGAATATATCCAAATCGGAATATACTCCTAAAAAATATCAACAAAATAATGTCAGAGAAAGGGTCCCTTTTTCATTTCTTATACAAGAGACGATGATGAGACACTGACACACTACTACTCTGGAAGAGACAGATGACGTATGATGATGATGACCAAGCTTTGCTTCACAACAGCAATACGTACGTTCTGGAAAGAGACAGATGACGTGATGATGATGATGACCAAGCTTTGCTTCACAACAGCAATACGTACGTTCTGGAAAGAGACAGATATCTATGAAAGATCAGACAAATTGCGATACCAATTATTAATTTTCTCGTTGTCATTGACAATTGCGTTCTCAAAGTTTTGATGTGGGAGAAAACCAGCGAACCACGAGGAAACCTTCCTGTCCCAGCGAACGATCATATGCTTTTTATATAGAATTTCAGACCAAAATAGGATCTAAAACCTACAATTGGACATCTCGTGCCACTTTATAATGCGCAGTTGTCTACTGCGCTCCCGAACCAATCACCCGTGAGAACTACACACAGGCTATTAAAAATTAACACTGTTTTACTGTAATGGGTTTAGTCCAGATCTGCCCTTACTGGAGAGAAGTCACATTTATTTTAATTAACAGAATGGCAGAACCGAAATTCAAAATAAGGAAGTTTATCCGATGCTTTCAAACGCAAATAGTGAGGATGAAAACTCGGATTCGCAATATTCCAGTAGTAGGATGTCAGGAAAAGTTGGAACTTTTTTGAAACAGAACCTTCTTCTTATCCTGGTTTTTGTTGGTGTTCTGGCAGGTTTCGGACTTGGGTTTGGGCTACGATCGGTCCGACTCTCAGAGGTGGCAGTTACTTGGCTAGGTAAGATATATCCTGGTATATGCGTCTTTCGTGTATGTCAGAATACTTATTTCTTTTTTAAGATTTTAGATATATCTTGTCTAATACGGATAACTAATTTGGTCCCGTTTTATTGACGCCGCACGCGGCGTCAGTATGGAATGCTTTTTTTTTTTTTTTTTTTTTTTTGTCAGTGGAGACGTATAATCAAAACAAGGAGCAATCACTGTTATTATCGTAAAATAAAAAACAATAACATGTAAGATGTTAAAACACTTTATGAATCAATTGCTTGCATTAACTGATAAAAAAAAACAAGATTCAAAATATGCAACATCAACTGAAGTCTTCTATTGTAATCATAAAAAACTGGACACATATAATATGTATCTGTTGACTTCTCCTTAAACTCGTAGGTAACTTGTTTTAAAACTTGGTTAAAGAACCTTGCAAGGTATTTTGATTCATTAAAGCTCAGAAAAAACATTTGGGAGATGTTCTGAGGTCTTTATATATTCAGATTTTGGATACAAACCGTCAACTTGAAAAATAACATGAAACAGCATAATGGAGAAAGTGTAAAAACACACAAACAGTCTACTTATGGCCATAGCGGACATGTCTAATTTACGGCCCCAGGCCCAATAGTGCTTGAAATGGGTAAATTTAACTGAACATTACATAGCTTATGATGTAAAGCCTTGTAAATATATATTAAATTTTACACATATCATCAACAAAAAAAAAAGTATACCATTGCTCCTAAGTCAAGCTTCGTTATCAAGGGAAGTAATAACTATTTGGAAGATTGTTAATAAATACGGGGATATGTACCTAAATCCGTTATCAAATAAAAACATAACTGTGCTGAATTGTTTCTTCAACATTGTCCTTACTGTTGCTGCTGCTGTTGCTGATAATGATGATGATTTTTTTTTAAAATTGACATTAATACCGCCTTAGTAGCTTACTGTCTGGAAATTTCATGCATCTTGCAGATCCTAACTATTCCAATAATTATATAAGAAAGTAATTACCTGTTGTAAAATATATCTTCATTGATCTATAGATTGCTGTTGAATCATTAATTTTCATTGGGAACTAATTTTCATTTATTTCGTGGATGACATTATCCACGAATATTTATCCCCACGAAAACTGTTTATTTTATAGACCTCAATGTTTTCTAGTACATGGTTTCACGGATATATGTACCAAAGAAATTGATTAAATCACATATTTGTTGTTGTTTGGGACCTTTTCTGTATGGCTTTGCTTTATTTAAGTCGTGCTTCAAAAACATGCGCGGCGTCTTTGATGCTTTGCATCAAAATTAGTCTTGTTGCCTATTTAACTCATATTTACCAAGCTTAATTTACTCATTTTTGGAATGTGCCATTAGTAATTTACGAGTATGAAGGTGCTTGCCGAAAATTTATTGACTGAATAGTGAACAGTGCGGACCATGATCAAACTGCACGGATGTGCGGGCTGATCTTGGTCTGCACTGGGCGCAAAGGCAGTCACAAGTGCCCACAGCATTGTAAGGGTTAAAACTCATCCTTTCTGATAAAATCCAGAACCTCTAAATGCTTTTAACATTTGACTTTGCCCAGCGAGTTTTTTTTGTTTTTTTTTTAATTTTTACGTGTGATGAGATTGTCTTATTTTTGTATAATGTGTTGGACTAGCATATTTTATGCACATCATACAAATACACAACATGTATATCGCACATATGCAAC
>CM037779.1:55482959-55532959 GCA_021229015.1 Solen grandis
AAAAATGCTGATAAAGGTCACCAGAACAAACCTACCATAAAAAGATTGTTAAGCAACAGCCAATATTGAACAGCAACGAAACATAAACAGCAACATACAAAACTAGGGCTGGGAACCGTGGGTTGGAACTGTACCAAAGTATGCTGTAGTTTTTAGGTAAATACTGCAGTACATACCATGATATACCGCACAAAATATTCAGGGACTTCTGTTGAAGACTATTCATATCTTAATTTTGCAATGGAAAACAAGTCGTCGCTGTCAGCCTTTTTTATTTCCTTTCAAGGTCATATTTTCTAAGACATAAATGGAAATTAAGGCATTTATATCATATCAAAGCAAGTTTTTGATGTTGTTACGCAATAAAATTATCAGTAACAACAAATTTTTGAAAAATTGTACTCAATCATTTCCGTAATACAGAAACCACCGAAGTACCAGTATTATTTGTCCTTGTACCGGTTCGTACCACAAGCTGCTTCGGACCGTGGTTTACCGATATACCGGTAAAACTGCCAACCTTTATACAAAACATGTTTTGCCTTTGTAAGTATTCACTTTGTAAGTATACAGCTGTGAGGTAACCATGAAAGTTTTTATCAGATTTAAACTGTCTGATATTTACATGATTCTATGAAAGACATGATGGAAAAATTACTCAATTCCAGGCAATCTAATTTCTCTAGATTCATTTTTCATATCCTTTGATAATTTCCATTAAAATTATAAGGATCTTAACTTGAATCCAATTATCTAAGAAACATTTTTTATCCCTGAAACTAAATCCTGTCTATAATCTATAAGCTAAATATATATCCTAAGCTTAACTGGAAACACAAACAAATGTATAGGGCTAAGACAAGCTTGTTGATTTGCAAGTGCTTTTCTTCAGCCAAACAAAGCACCATATACTTTCTGGACAAAAATTCCTTGTGAACTGAAGAGTTTCCTGGTGCAATCCCATACATTTACCCAGCAGCTAAAACTGCAAAATCATAAACTGTGCACTTAAGATGAAAAGGAGTCTGGAGGGCATTTAATAACAGGGCAAGCCTTGCGGTTTTAAAGAATTTCAGGCATTTAATAACAGGGCAAGCCTTGTTATTAAATGCCTTGCGGTTTTACAGCTTTTTCTATATTTTGTTTGTTGTAATGCATATACATTCATTATATTCATTTATAATCTTGGGTGGTTGTTACTTTCAGTCATGCCTTTCATAAATATGCCCAACTTTTTAGGAACATCACAGTAAACTGTTATAAATCATCCAAACACTAGCTCTAACAATCAAAAAATCGAGATCCCTTGCCAATTCACATCTCTCACCAAGTCTACAATCATTCAACTTCTTTTGGAAAGAATCTCTTGAAATACCAGTAAAGTATTCCCCATCAAAAAAAAATAAAAGTAACAAGTTTCCCACCTCCTTTATACCAGATCAGCAATAACAACATTGCCAGTTATACACCATCCCCTTGTGATACTCTTACACAACCAATCAACACTTGATCTTTATTAATTACCTCAAAGAACATTTAGAAGAACACCAACTGGCAAAGAAAGGCATAAAATACAGCTGTAACCAATGTTTTTATCATGCTTACATCAGTACAATTCTTCAACATTCAGCTCCACAAGTCAAGGATGATCCTTTAGCTAAATGTTGAGAAATTTGAAAAAAAAAAAAATATGAATCCCCCATATTTATTTTTTTATGACCAACAAAAACTAGGTACAGCAATCTATATTAATTCCAATTTTTCATTTAACCAAGATTCTCAAAACAATAAAACCGAACTTGACATAATATGGCCTAAGGGTGTAAAATTTCTAAAATTATCACTAGCTATTTGAGATTTTTACACTCCTGACTTTCATTTCCCAATACACAGTATGTATGTCACAAAAAGGAAAGTTTTCCAATATGCCACAAAATGCTTCCCAATATGCCACAAAAGGTCTCCAAAGTTTCCCAATAAATATGTGTTTAAAATTTTAGAAAAAGCCACTAAAAATTCCCAATATAGTACAAAAAGTTTCACAGTATGCAATATGACATAAAATGCGTCAAAAGTTTCCCAATAAATGCGTCAAAAGTTCAAAACGTTTCCTAAGTGTATAAATCTTATTAAAATAAATGTAAAATCTGCTGATGCACCAGCTAATGGCAGCTATAAATGATAAGGATGCGGACCATACAACAGGCACTTTCCCTTCAGACCACAGCATGTGCTTCAAATCATATGCTAATTATATCAGGTGCAAAATGTTAAAAGGAGCAAAGAATCTCAGAGCTTGGCAGAGCCCTGTACACATGCATGCATACATCTGACTCATGCCTTAACATATGCTTTGCCGAGATCAGCAGAATTATTTGGGGAATTTAAATTAGTCATTGCAAGGATAAAGATTATATACACATGAAATATGTGCTTCTTCTTTTTTTTCTTCTTTTATTGTAATGGCTAGCAATCATTTTCTGATTATTATGGCCATGTTTTAGACCTTGCGGTCATGGATTTCCACATGGTCCTGTTTTGTGATGAGATAGCATCGGAAGAGACAGTGGTTGGATAAAAGGGAGTCCAGGTGCGATTTCACGAATAGACCCCTTGGTTCTATTACTTGTCTGGTGTATAGCACCGATACACAGGAGACATGTTCCTGGGTAGAACCAGCACTGAATACTCTGAGTTCCCATAGCAACTCCATTTTGCCAAGTGCCAGGCAAATTAAGGTGCATCTGGTACCAATTTTATATTTCTCTGGTTTCACATGGTCACCAGAGGAAGTGCACCGGCTTGGATTTGAACCCTAGACCTAACAAACGCAAAGTGGACACTCTACCACTGAGCTATTGTGCTGATACTTAAACAGCTTCATTAATTTTTTATGTATTAATTAAGGAATGATAAAAGTATAAATCATATACGCTAGAAAACAGTAGCTGTATCCTATAAAAAGTGATGGCCAGAAGGAACCACACTTTTTTCTGGTATTTACTGGATGTTGATAATTAAATACTAAATTGATTCTTTTCCAATATATTGCGTATGTAACAAAAAGACAACGTATTTAAATCAGTCATGAATAATAAAGAACAATTGTGAAAGATACTATCTAAATGAGATCAGGAACTATAAACTATTACTGTTGTGAACCTTCTAAAAAAGTTAATTATCAAACTTTTATTTCAGACATCATCGATAAACCAGAGATAACAGTTATAATCCTATAAAGATTTTATCTCAAAATCAGGGAATAAATATGAACTGCAATAGAATAAATCCCTAGTGACAACTGTTATCTTCTACTGACATATTCTCTTATGCCAGTATGTGTCTAGGTGCAAGGAAGCGCTCTATTTTAATGCATACAATGATCACCATGTAGGACACTGGCTCTGCCTGAAAAAACCTTCGTCCTTCATGCCATGCTATCAAAGAAAGGAATGCAACCATGCAGAAATTCCAAGAAAAATAGCTGATCTGAAGACAGTGTTTATTACAAATGTCAAAGCAATTGTTGCCGTTGTCTGGAACATCCATACACCATAGGAATCATGTGCGGCTGATAGGAACTACTCACGTTGGACATAAACAATTAACTGAGCATGCTCTTCACACAAGCCATGACAGCAGCATTATGGGAAGCACAAGTGACCATGGCAGCCACTTCCTGCCAAATATTTGGTTCAAGTCAATCATGACCACAAGGGGTTGCCCCATCATGCCAGCAAACCAGGCTGGGTGAGGCTGGAAAGGCTTATTTATAAACTGTCATCCAATGACAGCTGTCTACCTAAATATGTATGTCAATGTACATGTAAGCATTAGCTTTACATGTAGACGATTCTCTAGTTCATCTTGCACCCTTTGCTGTGGAATTTTTCGGCATGAAAGCAAATGTCTGAGAATGATATCCATCAGCAACTGCTGTGTCGAGTTACTACCGTGATTCACATATCTGGTAAACCTATCAAGATATGCACTTTTAGAATTGGATACAAATTATACAAATTAAGAGTCGGGGATTTGATGATTTCCAAGCAAATCTCAAAGTCAAAACTATGGCTATTGGCAGACATTTACAATATTTTTCAAAAAGGTCATGAAAAAAGCTTTAACCGTTTCAGATCTATAATTTACTGCACTGTAAATGGTATATTTAAACAACAGGGTTGCCACAGAGCTGAAGAAATAAAATTCCCTGACTATTCCCTGACTTTTCCCTGACTCAGCCCTACTTTTCACTGACCAATACAACCACAATTTTTCGGCCTCCTCCTCCCCTTCAGCCGTCCAATCCTCCCATCTACATTTTTATTGTTTTAGAATAATAACCTTAACAAATTTCAAATAAATCAGAATTCCTTTTCATGGTTATATTAGTCAGTGATAATAGAACAGGTACTATTAAATGATTTTCTTACAAGGTAGTAATACTTCAGTCAATCTTACACATTAAGCAACATTTACATGTAAGCTATGGACACTATATCAACATAAATGGTCACAAAAGCATTTAAAATCATCATGATTATACATGTACATACAGTCATGTCATACACCTCTAATGTTAAAACATTAAAAAGCACAATAAAATCTCAGTGAGTTGACTTAACCTATCAGTCTAACATCCCAAACCTTTTAAGGTTTCATGCTTAGGAATGTTTTTATATTATTAAATAATCAATGTTTGAAAGTAATACTTATAAATACTGTTTGAAGACTGCCATAGCCACTGAAAAATTCAAAACATCAACTCAGACTTTCATTTTTCCCTGACTTTTCCCTGACTTTTCTAAAATGTATTTTTTCACTGACCATTTTTCAAAATTCCCTGACAATTCACTGACCTTGAAAAAAAATCATTTTTCCCTGACTTTTCAA
This sequence comes from Solen grandis, assembly GCA_021229015.1. Lineage (NCBI taxonomy): Eukaryota > Metazoa > Mollusca > Bivalvia > Adapedonta > Solenidae > Solen > Solen grandis. The sequence continues at coordinate 55,487,853 of CM037779.1, forward strand.
GGTATGTGGCAACCCTGAACAATGTATTTTTCTTTGCCATGAAGACTGCATATGTAGAACTTGAGTTGCAATACTGGATGAGCAATTTGTGGAGACCCTCCAGGAAGGATCTGTCTGATCTTGGACTGCTTTGTATAGCAAGACGTCAAAATCGGTCTATGTAAACCAAAGGTTTCAGTAACTTATATAACTGGATATAAAAAAAAAGTTACAGATTATCAAGTGCAAACAAAAAACACTATTATATTCCTAAATATCCCGGACAATTGACAGTTACTTTATCTAGCATACTTCAGAGCCACAATGTCTGAGAAACAGGCTGTATTATCCCCATAAACTCCACTCAAATACCAGGTTCCGCCTACCAGTAATTCTTTGATTAAAACTGGCGTGAATCAGAAAGGCGTGTCCTTAGATTGCAAACTTATTTAACATGCTTGGATCTGTATTCAAAAACATCTAAAGATCAGCTGGACTTTGGGAAATTTTATAAATCCTGTATATTCTGAAATATCCAACTCTCTAACTTATCGACAAATTCACCAGATATAAAAAGGGAACAAACCCTTTTTATCAACAATTAGAAATATAACATAAAAATTTATATAAAATTAATTATTTTTAAATTTATATTTATAATTATATATATATATATATATATATATATATAGTCCAATAATCCATATAACTAAACACCCACCTAATACAGTCAAACATTTGATCTATAATCTATATTTTGTGATTTGTTCATGATCAATAAATGGTTAGAATATTAGCCTATTTAATGAGGTTTTTTATCTCTAGAAGTTATCCTACAATGTTTAATAAATCATCTTTTGCTTTAAACAGTCTACAACAGTAAATAGCAGACTCTGGATACACAAAGCATCTGGGTGGAACCACTGACCAACTGCAAGCCAGCTGCAGGAAGGCTTCCTCACTTGAAAATCTTGGGATCAGACAGTGTTGGAGAATACTGACACTATTTCTGTGACTAAATGAGACACCCAAAGTGGTAGAGAACACAGGAGTTCAGGTTCAAACCTTCATAAAGTTCCATTTTTAATGGTCCCCCTGTTTTGGTTTTTTTTTTATCAAATTCTGGTTCCATTATGTTCATACCACACTTCTAAACTCAAAATATATACAAACAAGCAAGCCCTCATTCATTGCAATGCTGATTTAAAATGCAGACTTCCAGAGGTAATTATGTAAAGCGATAAGTCACACGCTTTACAGCGATACAGAGGCCTGACTCAGCTAAACTATTCACACGAGATTTCAGAGTGGAAAATAAACAGAAAACTATAAAACTAAATCTTATGGGGGAAGCAGTTGAGGGAAAAACGTAAGAAAAAAAAACTTATAGGGTAATCAGCCTCCGAAAGCGTAGGAAGATAATCAAGGGCTGACCGGAAAACTGTTCTAAGTAATTATAGAAATATAAGGAAATAGAGTAGTGCTTTATTGTCAGCCTTCAACTGTTGGATAAATGATGGGAAAACCATGTGGTTATGTCAGTATATCACTTCAACAATGAAGAGTCAAATAACCTCATGCTGATGAAAAAGATATATTGTGGCAAAAAACATAAGTCATTCAGCTGATTTAAAATAATTTCTTCTTTAACTCTTGAACAGTTGCAAACTTCTCTGATATAAGAGTTCTTTCCTACTCATGAATTAACAATCAAATTTTTGTTAGCAAAAACAAATGCTGAAAAAGGCAATGCATTCCACTATACTGAAGAGAAATCAGTTAAAATAATGGTGACAAAGTCTTCATGCGAGACAATATACAAGTTAATGGTTTTCTTGTTTTGGAAATAAGTGTCACTGAAGAGACAGTGTTTCAATCAGATAGAGACCATCAGCAAATTACAGATTCAGAGAGACCCTGAATAGCATGTACAGGGGCATTTGGGTTGTCAGAAAGACCGGGACCAGAACTCACATTAGTGAGGGACGAAATGATTACAAACTAACACTAATTAGGAAATATCAAATATAAAGTTCAGTTAAAGGAAGTGTCCTAGTTTCATCATGATGAATGCTGCAAATATCTTACACCCTGGAAACAAATTGTTTCTAAGTCACATTAAAACCTTGGAATCATAAACTATGAAAAGTCAAAGACCAGATACTGGTACAAAACAAACAAGGAATTTATGTGCTAGTGGCATAAAAAAAAGCATAAAGTGGCATAAAGTGACAGAAAAAGCACAAGGTAATTATGGCTGACAGTTGAGTATAGTAAAAAAAATAATTCAACAAGGTGCAAACTTCTTAACTGGTAAACGCACCATTAATTGAGAATAAAAAAAGGACATAAGCTTAGTGAAATTAATGAAGTAATAAAAATGGTTATGATACAATCAGGTACTGAGAAGTCAACAAAATCAGTGAGGAAATAACAAGTGCATCTTTTCTTGAATAAAATTATAGAAGTCCCTTTATCTACACTTAAATATATTTGAGTGAGAATTGAAATTTAGAGTCCCCACCCAACAAGTGGATTAAGCCCATGGTGTGAATCTAAAGTTGACACTTGGTTATTATATCAGACAGCTGCGGCTCTTTAGAAGAAATCCAGACTCTCTGAAACTCTAACCAGATCTGTTAATTTCTTACATAATTATATTTTGGCTGGGGTAAAAGCTCTGTAATGGAAGAAGTTTGTGGGTTCTGTTTATCTTGCAATGATAGTTTTTATCTAAAAATAAATTAGAAAAGAGCAAGGGATGTGTATGTTAATTTCTCGCCAAGAGTTTTCTGATAATAATTAAGCAAACTCTGAGACAGCAATACTTTTTAAACATTAACTAGTTCATTCTGTTTTACATCTATACCTAATTGAAACTGACCCAATTTAAAGGGGGGAAAAAAGTATAATTATAGGGTATGGATATATCCCGATATATTAGGCACTGTATCAATCCATCTTTAATATAAGCTTGGATTTTAAATCAACTCCTATTTGTTATCAAAATGTACTAATTACTGATGCAGAAAATATATTTAATACTGGAAAAAAATATATATGTGGACATATTATATGCTGCTTTATTCAATCAAACATAAAAAATGTGATTGCCAATTTCGCACATTCTGAGGGCAAGAAAAAAAGTTTCCAATAAATATTATTTTGTTACTTTATTTTACATACATAGTCTCTTTCAAACACAAATATTTTAATTATACAGAACACCTAGAATGCTAGCAATTGATGGAGCACTTTGATAATGGTCTTTTGTGAATATTCTTACATATCATAATGTAAGTATTCTTATTTTCGTTCTTTAAAATATGACATAATTAAAAAGTAGTCCCTTACAAACTCCCAAAAGCTTGACTTTCAGTTCAAGAGCTACATTAACAATACTTATGATGTTTAAAATCATAACCATAGTACATCATTCCTGAAGTAAACATGATATATTTTCAGCTATATATTAATGACGATTCCTAACTTCTGACAATATGAAATATAGAAATAGTAAATAATGTCTTGAAATAGATGAAGAGATAAATAAATAACCAAAAGTGCATGTACATGTAATTAAGTTTTCTCTCATGAAAGTAACTATGGTTGTAAAACAAAAACTGAAAAAGAAAAAAAAGTTTAAAAAGAAAAATCTTGCAATTTTCTAGTGGTATTAGAACACTTATTTTAAACTCATTTCCGGTATCAGAGTGGACCACTTTGTAAATCAATTAGACCACTCTACAAGGACTGTTTGTTAACCACCCAGCACAGTAGCAGGTCATCTACACTTTGCTAATCTGACACCAGTAGCCGTGGCAACTAAGAGGGGGGTGGGTCAGGCAGGTAATTGCAACCAGATGTGAGAGAGGCCAAGGGGTTTATCCCTTGATCAGAGGAATCTGGTTACTGCCATGTTGTGGACTGGCTACCCAGACAAATGAGCTCAAATTGAAGTGCTAATGAGATAATGTAGGAGCTAGGTGTCCAGGGGAGACCTGAACAATGCCATGAGAGGTTCTTGGGTTAGCCATGTCTTGGATTTTAACACTGAACACATTTCCATGTAAAGCTTCTGAGTTAACACTGAACACATTTCCATGTAAAGCTTCTGAGTTAACACTGAACACATTTCCATGTAAAGCTCCTGAGTTAACACTGAACACTTTTTCAATTAACACAGAAATTTACCATATGATATGCTCTTATGTAAATATGACAAAATCTTGTGGAACAGTTGGATTAACATTTAAAGAATAAGTGGAGTTAACACCTTTATTCTTCCCTGCAGATTTGCGTATGATTCCAATTACTATATCTTATATCTTGTACTGCAGGAGGCAATACAGATCAGCTGGAGATAAAAAGAAGAAGCAATTTTAACCCTTTCACTCATATAGACTCATTTTGACACACTCAATAGGTACCACATAAAGCCTGATCTGCAGAAAACCACAGTTAAACCTTACCAAATTTAATTACAAAATACTCATTTCCAGACCACTGAGGAGCAGCGAACAGCATAAAACCTGATCAGCCTGTGAGTTACTCGCAGGCTGATCTGGTTTTATGCTGTTCGCATAGGTCTTTTCATGGTTTCCTCTATGAGGGAAAGGGTTAAGCAATTTTGCAACATGACCTTCATAATGTTGTTTTTTTCTCTTTTTTTTTAATCTAACTTGTTAAGTAAAATAGATACATTTGTAACCAATTTCGGTAACAGAAATGTATGAATCACTAACTGAATTAACTTACTGCAAGTTTTATTAAGGTACTGATAATCTAGCTACTTTATATTTGTTGGGGTTTAAACTAGTGTTTATATTTCTGTAAACAAGGACACCATTCTTCCATCAACAGCCCCACCCTTTTATAAATCTAGCATTGAAAGACATGTGACCTGAACCTTCTTATCTTCTTGAAACACCAGTAAAACAACTCCTGGAGATTAATGTACGTAAAACAAAGATATTTTCTACTTCCCAACAAACTTCCAAATAGTTTGCAAGGCATTGGCCCTTAAATCACTGTCATGTAATGTTATGAAAGTTACCGTAATTATGAGGTGTGCATATGGACATAATTGGGTTTTAGGGGTCACATTTGTTGGGGTCATTTTTTCTTTTAAAGTTTATTATTTGAGATAGTGAAATTAGATTGGGAAATTTATAAAAAATCAAATATCACTGAAACTGAAAAATCAAATTGGAAACTTGTAAAAAGTATAGCTGAAAATTAAGATTTATGTATTGAAAAACAAGATAAGGATTTTTTTTTAATGAATGTGAATTCAGAAGCATTTTAATGCTAATCACAATGTGAAGAACAATTTAATTATTTCTTTTTTTCATTATTATTATTACTGTTTGTATTTTTCAATCCATAAAAAAAAATTAAAGTGCCTATATAGTTGAATTTAATACAAAGTAAAATATAAAGTTTATTTTTTCTCTGTAAAATTCTTTTATAATAATTGAAATTTATGTTGCATTGCATGGTTCCCCGACCTCTGTTGACCTATTACGGGGAAAATAAATGGGGATACCCATATGGGGCCTCAAAAAAAAAAAGAGTTTGTTATTTTAAAAAATGAATCTCAGAACTTCTTAGCTTTAATGTTTTATTTTGATTGGCATAAGAACAGGTTTTAAATAAAGGAGAAATTTAAAATGTTATTAATAGAAAACACTTAAAAATGCGTGGCTTTAATGTATGTTTTGATATATATAACTTCAATCTAAAAGTAGAAAAATAAGCTTACTCGGATATTTCAGTTTCAATTTTCATAAAAGAAAAACTCTCTTAAACAAAAAGAGGTTTTGTAGCAATCCAAACTTCTCAAGAAATTTTTTTTTCTTTAATTTTTGTCATAAACAGCATGATAAAACCTATCTCTGACAACTTGATGTGTGTCAAGCCATAAATTATATCATTTTTATGTCTGGTTTCCTCTGATAAAGCTTGGATAAAATGACAGATATAAATCATTAAAAAATATCTGAAATGATAAAAAGTGAGATGTAGGTCATCTACATCAAAAATGGCAGAAACTTGTAATTATAAACAGGGAGAAACCTTTGCCAAAGAGAACAGAAAGAAAATGGAGCATAATGAAAGAGATTCAGTCTTACTACAATCATTTTTTTTTTTTTGGTATTTTAGAAGAAAAAAAAACAATGATCAACAAACACTTTATATAACCCCTCCCAGGAACATATGGAAAGGAAAGAAGAAAAATAATTGTGGGTATTACTGGGAAATGCTGTAAAATATAGTGGACGGATTTGCAAAAAGCATCATCAATTAAATTCATGTAAAAGAGTATTTGAAAATAATAACATTTCTTTTCTCTTATATTCATGATCCACATACTTATGTAATATGCAACTTTCCCCAAAGTCCTGAGTCTGCATTGTGTGGTGCTACAACATAATCCTACAGATAACTGCAACTCTGCAGGAATCTTGTAGGGTCCATGTTTGATAAAGAGATTGTATGTCTTGAGGCAGCTGTGCAAATACTCTCAAAGACTTGGATTCCCAAACATTTCCATGGTGTATTTACCAGGCCAGACTGCCTGGAGATCTAAGATTGATCAGGGGGTTTAAATTGTATAACACTTGTATAACACATGTCAGACACAAAACCCCCACCCACCTAATTCCACCAGCCCCTTGACTGGCTCCCAGCATGAGACTAACAAAGAACATCTGTCAAGATATGCTGGTACCCTGGCCTTAATGGGGATTTAATGCCCGTTCTGTGTAAATGATGTAAAACACTGCATATACAACACTTTACACCAGATTCATCACCATACAAAATGCTCAAACCATTTCAGCATAACCCCAAAGGAGCACCAATCTCAAAACAAAATCATGGAATGAATGTCACAAGAACAGACTGGCAATTTTATTGTATTCATATGAAAAGACTAGATATACTAAACCATAATTAAACCCTTTCCCTCATATAGACTCATTTTGACGCACTCAATAGGTACCACATAAAGCCTGATCTGCAGAAAACAAATGCTAAACCTTACCAAATTTAATTACAAAATCCTCATTTCCAGACCACTGAGGAGCAGCGAACAGCATAAAACCTGAGTTACTCGCAGGCTGATCTGGTTTTATGTTGTTCGCCTAGGTCTTTTCATGGTTTCCTCTATGAGGGAAAGGGTTAATTATATGAACTTACTAACAGAACATGCCCAGATATGCATCTATAAGACATTATAATGATATTTTGAGATTAGAATATGATGATGAAAATATATATTGAAATACACCTATAAAAATATAGACAATGGCTGTAAATGAAAGATCTACAAAATTCACAACGACTTACCCCTGTTACATAACTGCTTATGGACAAGCATAGCAATAATGCTAGTAATCTGAAATTAACAAATCACAAATATAAACTCTTGACATATAACAAATTAGAAACAAACTCTTGAAATATAAAATGCATTGGATTAGATGACACTAAAATAGCTGCATATTTAAAGCGGCATGAGGTCCCACTGTTTACAAAAAATGACTTCCATGTTATTTCATTCAAATATTCAATTATTTGACTATATAAATGTTATATTCATGTTTACGGTTTAGACCCTTGACACATATTTTTTAGACTTTTTGTCCTATTCATTCCACACAATTATTTATCATGGACGCCAGAATATTGTGTAATTATGTCAAACTGTATATATATCAGAAAATGTCAAAAAGACAAAAAACAGGGAAGCCCGTCTGTATAGAGTACAATATACATATCTGAATAGTTCAAAAGTGAATACATAATTTTTAAGAACTCGTCAAACACTATTCAAATGAACAGAAGTTGAAAACCTTATCCGCTAACGGAAGCTGTATAAGGGGCACCCCATGGGGACCATGAAAAGAAAAAGATTTTTTAAAGAAGTATTAAAGAAATTATAAAAATAAGGTAATAGCAGACTATTTCATTCTAAATATATTGCTTCGAAAATATTGTAATAGAAGAAAAAGTCTTACCTTAATTCCATGATTGATTATTTAACTGTTAGAGTGCCGGAAAGTAACACTGTTACACCGAGCTTGGCACCCTAATTTGCCGTCGGAGACGGCTAGGTCTTTACACTTCTCAAATCTGCCGGGAACAGGCTAAAAAGATGGAAAAACTCAGCTGTGGGCAGCTGAGAATTCTCAGCCCTGTATCCTATTTGCCTTCACACTATCCAAAACTAAGTTTTAATTCACTCTCTTCATCGATGCGATCTTTCAAGCTGGACCAGAGTCCTAGTCTCTCCAGCTTCCTTCAGAAATGGCGATAAGCAGTCAGGTATCAAGTTTCGTAAAAGGCGGGGCTTATCAGCCCGAATTTCTCATCAAGTAGGTTGGGAGAATTTCGCGAATTCAACAAATTTTAGCGATTTCCGCAATACGAGAATCATGAATGAAATAATCCTCAGTTGTCTTGAGTTATTAAATATTTTGACAAGAGGCTATTTCCTTACGTCTAGTGCCCTCCAACGCATCATTTAATGGGGTCTATATGTTTTATCTTTCACAAACCGAAGTCATCTATTGCCATGAAAGTTAGCGCGATTTAACCAACAAACAAAAAATGATTAAAATTGCTCTATGCCAAACACCATTGTATCAGTTACGGTAACATAAACACTTAAAGACAAAATCTTAGGGCAAAATAATAATTGAAACTCTCCTTACATATACCGGGTATATCCCGACCTCAGATAAAGTAATTTGCATATGATTGACAGCTGCACGGGATTACGAGTACATATCCGACATTCTGTACTAAATTATACTTCCGCCAAAGAAGTAGTGATACTCTTCATATGGATATGCTTAAGTATATAGCACTTTTTGGACGGATGTAACAATCTGAAAGACGGTTTTTATGGTATTTTTTTGAAAATGTAGCATTTCTTATATCAGACAAGTGGGACAAATTGCTTGAATTTTTTCAGAGTTACCTCACTAAAAAGTAGATCCGGTGCTTGCTGCTGAGACTGAGCGCACGAATATCATATGTTAGTAGGGACGTCGGATACAGAACTTTTGCAAGATGGTGGAATTACTCTGAAAATATTATCAGGAATATTGAGGGAAAATAAAATATTTCGGCGCTTTGCCGCCGTAGATTGACAAATTTAGGACTTATTATTTGAAATCATCAACTTCCGTACCAAACGATGAAGCGGTTAGGATTTTACGAAGTAGCGGTACCCGTTCTTTTAATCTCGTCTTGGATATTCGACGTCTCTTACGGAGCGGTAAGTGAGGCTCTTTGGGGGCCAAATTCGTCTTCTTTATTCCAAGTTCGTTGTTAGAAAATTAAAGGTGCTTTTTATACATTTTTCTTCTACGATTAAAATACTGATTTCCGCATGATTTTTTGAAAGATATACTGTACATAACTACAACATATATATATATATATATCGATATATGATTTTAAAGCACGGGGTGTTCATGCGTCTGTCATTTTAGAGTACAATTCTTGATATATTTTGTTTATTGAGCATAATTGCACAGACTAGAAAGTAAACATTTCGTATGATTCCTTTTCATTTTTTTTTTTTATGAATTTATAGTAAGAAACTTAGGCAAAAATTTTTTTTTTTTTTATATGATGTAATGAAACTTATATCTGAAAGCTAGGAAAAAAGTTTAGGGTCGGTACAAAAAAAAAAAAAAAAGGTCATTTGGGTCAATGGATACAAGTATAGCTTTTTTTTTTTTTTATTAAATGCCTTATCTTAATTTTACCAGTCTATCTTTTTAGAATGTTTCCAGTGTATAGTATTGTACTGTATCCTTCAAAACTGAAGAAAACCTTTTTATTTTTTTGCAAAACACAGGCTTTCCAAGCTGTGTGTGTGTTTGGGTTTTTTTCTTGGTGTGTGTGTTTTAAGAAAATGTGTTGTTAATTACATGATCAATTACATACACATTTAACTTTTCATTTATACATAAAAATTATGAATTAAAAATACTTCTCAGTATCCCATGCATTTTTCTGTAACTGTTAAAAGTTTCAATTTCTATATTTATATGTCCCAAGCATTTAATTTTTGGTAGGAAGAGTTTTCATCTATTCTGCCTTCCCAGTTGAGGGTCTGTTGCTATGTCCCAACAAAGGTACTGGGAAATCAGTTTTAACAAATTGCTAAGGCAAAAAATTAAGTTCATGTTTTTTGGTAGCCCAGTTAACAATGCTTCTTTTACACACCATGGAAGAAGAAAAAATGTTGATGTGTTCCTAAAGTTTTGAATAAAATTTATTTTTTTAAAAAACGAACAGAATTATTTGGCAAAAGAGCACATTTATATTCCAAAAAGTATGAAATTATAAAGAATCAGGATTTAATAGGTACAGCAGGTGTCTACCAGGGCATTAATTAGTATCTTAAATTTTTTTTATCTGTAACCAACCCTGATTTGTTGGGATACTTGGTTTAGACAGTGTAATATTGGAATTTTTAGTTAGCCCTATAATGAAGTGCATTGTAATGGATCTACATGTTTTATGCCTCATACTTTTAAAAGGGTTATACAGTAATTTTACCATATGTTCAGCTGAAGCAATTTTAAACAATATGAGCAGCTGAACTGACATTGTATCAGTATAGAAAATGTCACACTGCCGCAATGCCATAAACTAAAAAAGTACCCTTATTCAGCGATAAATTCTTAGGTAAAGTTAGAGAGAACAGAAGTAAAAAACATAGTACCTTAACAAGACGTACTGCATTTTTGAGAATTTTAAACCTGTTAATTCCACTATTCGTGCTCTGCACTGATTATATTACGTAATTTATAAATCAGGTAGCAATGCATTCATGTTATAGGAAATATTTAAGTATGTGACTCAGTTGTAGGGCTGAAACGAGTACCTGGGTATAGGTAGAAAATTGTGGTAAAGTGTTTATTATTCAATGACTACATTTGTACGGGTACCCGTGGGTAATTATATAACAGGTACCTGGGTAAAAATATTGGACTCATCTCTACTCACTTGACATAATTTTATTATTTTGTAACTTAGAGTAACTAACAATACTTGTTTACAAATGAAATATTTTGGTAGGTTATTGTATAAGGAACAAGAGTGATGAAATTCGCCTCTGAGTATTTTAGTATTACTACGCGCTAAGTATGTTTAATACAACAGAACTTAGCCTTATAAATATTGCCTTGTAGACAAGCTGTGTCTTTACCTTGTACATGTATTTGGTAAAAAAAGGCAGATTCAAAAAGTCATAGATCAGTCTCGCTATTAAGCAAATTTAATTGCTTACCTTTGTGGCTGAACATTAGATTTAACAATGAAACTTTAGCACTTTCTTATAATATTATGTGGGCTTCCACACTTTGCATGAAGAAGTCATGAGTATGCATATAAATTCAAATCCAGGAAGAAAATTAAGATTCATTACACAATAAATTTGAAAAAAATGGTTTCCTTAAATATTGTGATTAAAATTTGTAAAAGACCTACTTTAGAATAACAAACACAGTGGTTTTTCCAAGTTCCATATAGGTACAAACATATTTTTACAGTTAGAAATGAATAACTTTGATCTACAATAAATAATAATAGAATTACTAAAGATGTGCTGCTAACTGCTTGTTTATACCCATTTATATTTCCTGATACTGTCTATAAGAAACTGGTATGACTCTGCTGCATGTGCTATATACAAGGCACACTGGTGAATGAAATAAGATGTTCGTAGTTAAGTATCTGAAATAGGGTTCAGCAGTTTCTGGGGACAGTAAAATTATCCCTGCTTCATATTGTAGTATATGTAACTCAGGGTATTTTCTCACCATTTTGGGAACATGACCTGACTCCAAGAATTGGGAATTTTTCACGTCATTTTAGACAAAATTGGGAAAAACTTACACCTTATTATAAATAAAATATTTGGTTCATTCAACCCTTGTATTGTTCGGACATTCGGCTACTTTCAACCCAAAGCATATTGTAAAAATGGTGATAATTTTCTTCTCTCTCTTTTTTTTTTGTTCCTTGAATTTGGAATTTTCTCCTTGAAATTGGGACAAAATTTACAAAGGTTTATGTCTCAATTTGGAGTGAATGGTCAGTAGGGGTTGTTCAGAATTGCATCTGGGACTTCAAATAAGGAGTTAGTGAGACCCCTAGTTGAGAAAATATATTTCTAAATAGTTTCTTTTAATACTGTGGCATTACGAGTAATTATAAAAGCATTAGAAATCAAATCATTAAGAAAACATTAACTTTTAAAATCAGTAAGAAAAAAGACGAAGAAACCAAGGGATTGTAGTAACAAAATGATGTTTAGTATTTTGTTTTTATTTTTTACAGGCCTGTAAAGGTTGTACATCGAAAGTGTGTATCTGCGAAGGATCCAAGGGACTTCCGGTATGTATCTTCATCACTATGACCTGAACATAATCATACATTCTCAGTCACACACTTAGTATTACATACAAAAATCATGTGAAGATCCAGCCATTTACCTCAGGGGGGTCCAACAGATATATGTTGGCCAACTATTGATATTACTATGCATAGCCAACTTTGAACTCTGAAATTCAGACATTCACCATTTGAGGATGTTTCTGGCCAATCTATATGGGTGTGTGTTGGGGGGGGGGGGGGAGATCATGTATTCTTCCATATTTTCCTCTTCTTTTCAGATTTTAACAGTAGCATGGGGGGGGGGGGGTCCTTTCTTTACTCTCAGTCTACCGGGTAATTGCCAAATCCCAGGTGGAGGGGTCATGAACCACTCACCCACACCCTCTCGATATGCACATGAAAAGTCATAAAGTCACATAAACTGTCCAAACATAAATTCTGTATAAAATTTATGAAAATATATATAATTATAATTAATTCTTTGACTTGTTTCAAATACTGGGTTATATGATCTTTAGAATGTATCACTTATAAAAGCAAATAATAAAAACTGTGAGAAACAAACCTATATCAGTATATGGTTTAATTTTGTTGCAGTGCAACTAAATCATAATTAAGAGAAACTACCGGTAGTCGTTTTGATGTACAGGGACATATTAAAGAATATTAAAGTGATTTTACTTCGGTAGAAAAAAAACATTGTAAGCTTTAATAGACCAGAGGCTTTTAAGTTTTAAGTATTAAATTCTTTTTCCCACAGGATGTTAAATGAAATAATATAACTTTCATACATTTTTAGCATATTTTATGCTTTTTGTGCATTAATAAACATGTTGATATTGTAGGGAGCTAGAGGACTGCCGGGTCTGAGGGGTCCCCAGGGGATGCCCGGGTTCCCAGGTCCCGAGGGTAAGACTGGACGTCGTGGGATCCCTGGTAAAATAGGCAATGATGGTATGGAGGGACCAAAGGGCAACAGGGTAAGTGTTTACAAAACCTTGCTTTAATTGAAAGAACTTGGTTTAATGTCTTTCAGTGTTTTCACAGTTAGTATTACACAATTTTGTGTGACTTGTCTGTCTTGTCCTGTGGTACTATGATACTAAGAAGATTTTTTTTTCTAATTAAAGATTTGGCAGATTTTCTGGATTTTTGTTCACTGTGAAGATAAATGGAGTTATTTGTTAATTGATCCAAAATACCTGAAAAATTATACTGTTTACAGCTGCAGGCGTTTTATGCTTTGATTATATTCCTTTCTTCCTTTGTTGATATTAAAACATGACATGACTTCAGATAAAGATTTTCATATGCATATTCTAATGTTGTTATAAAAATTTTATGCAATTGCATTCTTTTCTCAGGTCTCATAACTGGATTTACTGTTGTTTATTTAAAAAAAAAATTTTTACAGTTTGTTTTAAACAGTATAGGAATCCATGTGAACTTTATCCTGTTGCATATCAGGTTTTAATTCAGTTTTTATTCTTACATCATATTTTGAGAACAAGACTTTGATATAGATTTACCATGACAGGAAAATCTGCATGTTGATGTATGGTCTGTTTCAGGGAGGGACGGGACTGCCAGGTTTCACCGGAGTACCTGGCTTCCCAGTAAGTATTGTAACCTTTTATTTATCTACCGTCACGCAGGAGATCTCCCACAGATCTCTGCTACAGTGAGTTAAGAAATAGCTGAGTTTCAGCTAAATCACAGGTAATTAGTAGCGTGACTCTTGGTACACACCATGATCACGTGGTAACACCATGTGGCATTTATTGATGGGGAGAGCCAGTCCACAACGCAGGAGTTGTATTATTTATATATACCCATCCCTTTAAGGGCCTCTGTGGCCAAGTGGTAACACTGACTCTCAATTATCACTCAGCCCCATTATTGCAGGGTTTAGGTCCTGGCCATGGGATCTAAAAAAATAATTATTAATGTAGGCTTAAACTCTTACTTATGTTCAACTTTGAGGTTGAGCCTTAGATAGAGTGTGATATATCTGAGCAATGTTGATGGAAAAAAGTCTTACTAAATAATCAGGATCAATCTTGTGTGAGTCTGACATTCAAGTGTTTTCAAACAAGGCATTTTTATTTTGTAAAAACTGCTCTGTATTAATCTAAGTTTAGCATTATAATCATACCTGGTTTGCTGATACAATAATGAAGCTTGGGTTCTACAGTAAGAATGGTAAAGAAAAAGAAATAAAATCCATTTTTTATATACCACTTATTTTGAAATTAAGAAAAAAAATGTTTATCATGTCATAAATTTTTATAATGAATATTTATAAGGAAAAGGGTTCATGCCTAGAGAGGTTAAAGGAAACTCAGACTCCTTGAAGGACCTATATTGTATACAATACTGTCGCTCAAATTCTACAAATCTGCATGACTGCGCATTTACTATTTTAAGATCAGAAAATTAATATTCATTAAGTCATAAATTTGTTCATGAATATTCATAATCTAAAGGGTTGATGGGAGTAGGAGATGAGGATAATTGTTGTGAAAAGTTTGTGATAGGAAATCTTACACCATAAATGTGGATGTGCACATGGTACTAACAAGATTAAGATTTGTACAATGTACATGTATATAATCAGATATGCCACATTTATATTTATACCACATTTGCATAACTGATGGACCATTAGTAGATAGTGACAGGAGATTACCTGGTTACCATGGTGGGGGGGGGGGGGGGGGGGCTAGACAGTCCTCAGGGGTCATGGCCCTGTAGTCAGATAGTAAAGGCCACATGTGGGACTTGCAGGGGGTTGGGACTAATCTGTATGGAACAGTGGTGTATTATTTGTCCAGAGTGGGGTCTGACTAAGGGATCAAGGCCCCTTAACAAGAAACAGGTACATTGTATTGTTATTTTTTTATCCCCCCCCCCCATTCTATTTGCAAAACTGGCTCCTGAGGACCCACCATTAACCTGTACTATGGTGTAAAATCCAGTAATTTTGAACAATTCTTCCTTTTTTTTTAAAACAATTATTTTTGTTACTATTGTTCAGTTACTTATTTCACAGATATGTAGATGTCTGTTTGATTTTGTCATATAATCAGTCAAAAAGGGGAAATTAGAGATCATTCATTATACCCGCAAAAACATATCTGGTGAAATCAAAGAATATATTTATATATTATTTTTTTTTAAAGTAAATTGAGAAATATGTATTATTGTTGTGTTGATACACTGGCACAATATTTGTTTTTCAGTTTTATCTAAAAAGGACATTATATATTGGAACATATTGCAAAAATAACAATAAATACTTTGTTAATCTTTATAAATTAACATTTTTCATTAATAATATAACATTGATGTCTTTAAAATTACCAAGGTAAAATATAGACTATAAGATTTTCTAGTTAGTTCAGTTTAATCAATAAAATGTAAAATATTGTACAATAAAATACATGTAGTGTAAAATTCAGGTCTGTTGTATAAAATAATGGTTTTATATCTTGAATACAGTGCAACATTTAGTTCAGACAATGTGCCTATGATTTGATCTCCATGGCAACTTGCTGTTTTAGGGTCTGGAAGGGGAACCAGGAGCTGTCGGTGAGAGGGGATATGACGGATGCAATGGTACCAAGGTTAGTTGCCTAGCAACTGGTACATGTCTCTTTTTAGCTCACCTGAGCACAACGTGCTCATGGTGAGCTATTGTGATCGCCTTTTGTCCGTCGTCCGTCGTCCGTCGTCCGTGCGTGCGTGCGTGCGTGCGTCCGTCCGTCGTCAACAATTTGCTTTAAACAACATCTCCTCATGAACCGCTGAAGGGATTTTGACCAAACTTCACAGGAATCATCCTTATGATGCCCTCTATCAAAGTTGTACAAATTATTCAGATTGGTTAAAAAAGTAGGTCACAGGAGCTAAAAATAGATTTTAAAAATGCAAACTTTGAAAATCTTCTTCTGCAAAACTGCAAGGCCTAGAGCTTAGATATTTGGTATGTAGCATCATCTTATGGGCCATTACCAAGATTGTACAAATCATAGCCCTACGATGATAAATGACCCCGCACCAGGGGTCACTTGTTTTACATAGAGTTATATAGGAAAATCTTTAAAAATCTTCTTCTATGAATCCATTAGGCCTAGAGCTAAGATATTTGGTATGTAGCATCATCTTATGGTTCATTACCAAGATTGTACAAATCATAGCCCTATGGTAATAAATGACCCCGCACCAGGGGTCACTTGTTTTACATAGAGTTATATAGGAAAATGTTTAAAAATCTTCTTCTATGAATCCATAAGGCCTAGAGATTAGATATTTGGTATGAAGCATCATCTTATGGTTCATTACCAAGATTGTACAAATCATGACCCTA
Organism: Solen grandis; assembly: GCA_021229015.1. Lineage (NCBI taxonomy): Eukaryota > Metazoa > Mollusca > Bivalvia > Adapedonta > Solenidae > Solen > Solen grandis. The sequence continues at coordinate 55,504,627 of CM037779.1, forward strand.
TGGTGATAAATGACCCCGCACCATGGGTCACTTGTTTTACATAGAGTTATATAGGAAAAACTTTAAAAATCTTCTTCTATGAATCCATTAGGCCTAGAGCTTAGATATTTGGTATGTAGCATCATCTTATGGTTCATTACCAAGATTGTTCAAATCATAGCCCTATGGTGATAAATGCCCCCGCACCAGGGGTCACTTGTTTAACATAGATTTATATAGGAAAAACTTTAAAAATCTTCTTCTATGAATCCATAAGGCCTAGAGCTTAGATATTTCATATGTAGCATCATCTAATGGTTCATTACCAAGATTGTTCAAATCATAGCCAAACGGTGATAAATGCCCCCGCAATAGGGGTCACTTGTTTTACATAGAGTTATATAGGAAAATCTTTAAAAATCTTCTTCTATGAATCCATAAGGCCTAGAGATTAGATATTTGGTATGTAGCATCATCTTATGGTTCATTACCAAGATTGTACAAATCATAGCCCTACGGTGATAAATGCCCCCGCACCAGGGGTCACTTGTTTTACATAGAGTTATATAGGAAAATGTTTAAAAATCTTCTTCTATGAATCCATAAGGCCTAGAGATTAGATATTTGGTATGAAGCATCATCTTATGGTTCATTACCAAGATTGTACAAATCATGACCCTATGGTGATAAATGACCCCGCACCATGGGTCACTTGTTTTACATAGAGTTATATAGAAAAAACTTTAAAAATCTTCTTCTATGAATCCATTAGGCCTAGAGCTTAGATATTTGGTATGTAGCATCATCTTATGGGCCATTACCAAGATTGTACAAATCATAGCCCTACGATGATAAATGACCCCGCACCAGGGGTCACTTGTTTTACATAGAGTTATATAGGAAAATCTTTAAAAATCTTCTTCTATGAATCCATTAGGCCTAGAGCTTAGATATTTGGTATGTAGCATCATCTTATGGTTCATTACCAAGATTGTACAAATCATAGCCCTATGGTGATAAATGACCCCGCACCAGGGGTCACTTGTTTTACATAGAGTTATATAGGAAAATCTTTAAAAATCTTCTTCTATGAATCCATAGGCCTAGAGTTAGATATTTGGTATGAGCATCATCTTATGGTTTATTACCAAGATTGTACAAATCATGACCCTATGGTGATAAATGCCCCCGCACCAGGGGTCACTTGTTTAACATAGAGTTATATAGGAAAATCTTTAAAAATCTTCTTCTATGAATCCATTAGGCCTAGAGCTTAGATATTTGGAATGTAGCATCATCTAATGGTTCATTATCAAGATTTTCAAAATGGTGGCCCTTTGGAGATAAATGATCCCGCACTAAGTCTTCTCCTCTGAAACCATAAGGCCCAATGCTTATATATTTGGTGTGTAGTATTGTCAGGGCTAAAATGTTTAAGATTGAGTTATATCAGAATTCTTGTCTGTTTAAAAACCTTGTAATCAGTTGTAGCAATGGTACTCAGGTGAGCGATCCAGGGCCATCATGGCCCTCTTGTTTCAATTTTTTGCTGAGAGCTTTTTTTAGAGTAGATTAGTGTGTAAGTACCGTCCTTGGTGGCCGGGTAGTTAGGGCGTCTGCCTCAGGAACGGGAGGTTGTGGGTTCAATCCCAGGCTGCGACATACCAAAGTCATAAAGAATGGTACTGTTAAAGCTCCCTTGCTTGGCGCTCAGCATATATGGGGAGTTCCAGGACTGGTTGACCCGGTGTCAGGATAATGTGACTGGGTGTGGTATCATGCCACATGTCTACAGCGTGATACTGCAGTGTGGCAGGACTATATCTGTCTCAAGTAGACATTGTCTCCAAATGACTGAAAAACTGTTGTAGGGGTGTTTAACTCAACAACAAACAAGATTAGTGTTTAAAGTAAACAGTTAAATCCTAACTTCAGCAACATAAGGGACTAGTTTCTATTCACAATAGGGTCTGCTCATAAAGAGTATGACAATCAAATCCCAAGAATTACATTCCAAAACTTGTTAAATGGATTAAGCCTTTTCACCATAAATTAAATAAGCAAACCATTGAAAAAATAAGACTTTATCATCATGAATTAAGTTAGATTTATTATTTTTTTCTAAAGTTACCATGTTGTTGAATAAACAATGTCATAACAAGCCATCAGTTTGGATTTTCTCAGAGGTTGACTGATTTCACAGACATTTTATCCTTATCGTTTATAATTATATACAGTATGATTGTATAGCAATTTGTTAGAAAATTATATCGAAATGTTTACATTTCTTTACAGTCATGCAAGAATATGAAGCATATTTTATAATTCGTCTTACATTTCTTCTCTGTAATAATGCAAAAAAATGGGGTCATTTAACAATTTGTATTCCTTGTGAGGTACATGGAGGCAGCAATATAGTTAACCAGCTGCCACTGATGGGAAGAAGAAGGAAATGGAGGGGATAGGAAACATTATTGAGAGTGTATGTTTTCACAACAGGGTGCTCCAGGTCTGCCTGGATTGAGTGGAATCCCCGGACGTGCTGGTGTGCGAGGTCGAGATGGAGCCCGGGGCCAGAAGGTACAAGTCTCATATATCATAAATCTTATCACAGCTATTTGAAATATCAAAATTTGTGACTTTTTTTTTTGGACAAAATGATGAAATGTATTTTAAGATCATTTTCATATAGCCTCAATATATGTGTTAAATTATGAATTTTTTGAGACACATTAGAAGTTTATGATTATGTTTAATTAATAAATTAGTTCATTAAGTAATTATTTCAAGCAACACATACATATAATGTGCTGAAGTAAGGAAATGTACACTTCACTCTGTTAAATTGATTCTTGTAGCAAGGATTTTTTTTCTTTTTAACCCTTTCCCTCATTGAGGACACCATGAAAAGACCTATGCGAACAGCATAAAACCAGATCAGCCTGCGAGTAACTCGCAGGCTGATCAGGTTTTATGCTGTTCACTGCTCCTCAGTGGTCTGGAAATGAGGACTTTATAATTAAATTTGGTAAGGTTTAACTGTGTTTTTCTGCAGATCAGGCTTTATGTGGTACCTACTGAGTGTGTCAAAATGAGTCTATACGAGGAAAAGGGTTAAATAATTTTTATGTTGTGTTAAAGTGAAGCTATGTTTAATATAGATAATAATCTTTATAAATTATACACTGTTGTATTTTTTCTTAATATAAATTGCATAAGAGCTGATATTAGAAAATTTCATTTTTACAGATATTATATAAGCATGATAGGATGCAGGAAACCACTTGATATCTCTTTGTTTTATAAAGAGCAGACATTTCTCAAGTTATTGCACAATGTTAAAATGGGAGCAAAAATCAAATGCACAGTAGTAGAAGGTGGACTTGTAATTACCAAGATGTTGTTCTTTCCCAGGGAGACATTGGAGAATCAACCGGTGTGGAGATAGGGATAAGAGGTGATCCAGGTGACCCAGGCCAAGACGGGCTGCCTGTATGTATACCTGATGGTTGTCTCCCTTTATTGTATGTCTTCTTACCTACGGGCAATCAGTTGGCTTTGCTCTCTCTCTTCTCTGTACAGTCAAACTTGTGATAGCGGTCACGTGTATTAAGTGGTCACCATGACGTAAGCAGTCATGTCAGGTCCTCCCGAGCAAATTCTTCTTTAATTGTCATGTAATAAGCGGTCACTTGTCATTATGCGGTCAGCAGTCACCTTAAAAGGGGATAATCATACTTCAAAGGAGTCCTAATTAGCGGTCAATCAGCTGGTGTGATCCCGCATCGAACGTGTGCCCATGAATGCCCTGCTCTCCACCCTCAGGCATAATTGGCACTCTTCCGCTGGCAAACTTACGGTGTTTGCTAACGTCACGCTGTTTGCAAAGGGCTAGTTTAACCAATCAACCATCAATGAGTGTTTGAATTATTCCCAACTGCCTTTTATTAGCTCACCTGAGCACTTGTGCTCGGGTGAGCTTTTGTGATCGCCTTTTGTCCGTCATCCGTCGTCAGTCGTCCGTCGTCAACAATTGCTTGTGAACACTCTAGAGGCCACAGTTTTGGCCCAATCTTCATGAAACTTGGTCAGGATGTTTGTCTACATGATATCTCTGATGAGTTCGAAATTGGGTCATGTGGGGTCAAAAACTAGGTCACTAGGTCAAATCTTAGAAAAACCTTGTGAACACTCTACAGGCCATAGTTTTGGCCCAATCTTCATAAAGTTTGGTCAGGATGTTTGTCTACATGATATCTCAGATGAGTTCGAAATTGGGTCACATGGGGTCAAAAACTAGGTCACAGGAAAATCTTAGAAAAACCTTGCCACACTCTAAGGCCAAGTTTTTGCCCAATCTTCATAAAAATGGTCAGGGTGTTTGTCTACATGATATCTTGGATGAGTTCGAAAATGGGTAATGTGGGGTCAAAAACTAGGTCACCAGGTCAAATCTAAGAAAAACCTTGTGAACACTCTAGAGGCCTACATTTTTGTCCCAGTCTTCATTAAACTTAATATGAATGATGACTGCATGAATTCCCAGTTGAGTGCAAATTCAGGTAGGATCAATATGTAGGTCACTTAGTCAAATGTTAGAAAAACACTTTTAGATGCCAGTTTTTTGTCATTATGCCTAACACAGCCTTCTTACTCAGGTGAGCGACACAGGGCCATCTTGGCCCTCTTGTCTATGCATAGTTTGAAGTTTGGTGATGAAATACGCATCATGTATATGAACAGTTATGCACTCGATTCTGCTATGTTCGATTTGCTCGGCTGACTAGATGATCGCCGATCAGTGTTAATGTTGGAATTATAAATACATAATTATATGTGGACATATTTTATCTTTTTGAGAGTTATAAAGGTGTTTTTATTAATTGTTTGATCAAAGAACACCGACTGTTTGCTGCTAAAAACGAGAAATAGCTAGTGATATAAAATGGAATATTTAGAACATAATGTCCGCGTATGCCATCATGTCTAAACGAAAATGTCTGATGCTAGATAACAGAATGAAAGTTCTGAAACTTCCCGAAGCTGGGAAAAGCTCAGGAATAATCGCAGCTGAATTTAACAATGGCTTGACTCTGATCCAGAATATCTCAAAAAGAGAACAGAATTACTTGGAGAGTTTAAGGGAGCTAAAATTTAGAGCTAATAAGATCATGGTGAACAACCAACGTTAATTTAACGGTATCTGTTACTGCTGGTTTCTGGACGCAACATCAAAACAAGTTCCTGTGTCTGTCCCACTAATGAGTTATTTGCCTTTTCTAAGATGCATGTTTATTTTTGATATATTCATACATGTGCTTATCAGTTGAATATTTACTTTGTTATGGATATAAGACTCAGAAAGAGAAAGAGATAAAAATTGAAAGGGGGAGGGGGGAAGGAAGACTTTGTGTATAGGTACGATATATATATAAAAAGGTAAAAATTCATACATACATACACATACCTACAAGCAAGCATATATACCTTGACATGTACTATCAAAAATGGCCGATACTATATTTTGTCTTAAGCAGCCAACTCGTCTTAAGCAGCCAATTGTGGCCCGTCCCTTGGGTGGCTGCTTAATACAAGTTTGACTGTATCTCTCTCTCTCCTCTCTCTATCTCTCTCTCTCATCATCATCTCTGTACACATTTTTCAGGAAACAAATAGATGACTTTGACACTGCAAGGTTATTATCTTGAGTCAAGGACTAAAGTTAAACTGCTTTTTGTTGATATGATCTGTTTTCCCTGCAGGGTTTCAAGGGTTTCAAGGGATTTCCAGGACGTCAAGGTCAGGATGGTCCCAGGGGACCCGCTGGGTACAAGGGAGAGCCTGGGCTGGACGGGCCTCAGGGCATGCCAGGTGACACGACCCTCATGTTGCCCAAAGGAGGAATGGTAAGTGTTCACAAGGGAGATTAGAGGTGTGTCCTTTTCTCTGCCAAATATAATAAAGTCTGAATATCAAGTGAACACTTTTAATCCTTTTACTTCATTTTGATGCCTTGGCAAAACAGGACTGCATCTTTTCTGTTTGCTCATGCAGTAATATAGCTTAGATTAGTATTCAAGTTATGAATTTGAACATGAATATTCATGAGGTGAAAAGATAAAGTGCTGGTATGTGAAATATGTACAGTTGAATTGAAGGTTACTATTAAGGTTCACTGGTCAGCTTTGTATATGACCAACTGAAGATCGGTGATAATCAAAGGACTGAGAGTCCTAATGTTGCATTAAGAAAAGGAGAAAGTGTGGCTTGTAATTTGGAACCGTTTTATTGATATCCCTCATCAAATGGATCTTGTAGCTGTGAGGGCTGAACAACATAATTTTATTTGCCATATTCACATTAGATTAATCAAGGACACATTACATGCCAGAGGTGTGTGAACTGCTGCTCTTCACGGGCTTAACATCACACAGTTTCATTCATAGTATTTTCATTTTCATGTTTCCCCGGATGTATATCTTGCCCACTAGAGGGCAATGTATATGGATATCCAGTATTGTCATTTTCACAATCAGTTACAAGATCAATTTCTCAATTAAGATACCATGGAATTTAGCAGTTCATATTGAAGGGAATTCATAATAAAGCTACCCAGATTACTCGTAGCCTTCCCAAGTAAGTACAGTTATTGTTATCTTCGATTGTGAGATTGCTGGTTACCTATGTTTATACTTCCACAGGGAGATCCTGGTGACGTCGGTCCACAGGGAGAAAAAGGCCCGCCAGGGGAATTTGATGGTCCCCCCCCCATGGATGGCATTCTGAAGGGAGTGAAGGGAGTCACTGGTTTCCCCGGAGAACCAGGAGAGAAAGGTCCCCAAGGATTGCCAGGTCTGCGTGGATACGATGTAAGTACTCACAGATTGTCTGTCAAATCTGTATAAAAGATGGTGACATTGAGATTTCTGCTTTAGTTTTCTGCTTAAGTAATATGGTATGTTTATCAGATAGACTGATTAAGAGTTATGGATTTCTAAATTTTCTGTTGATTTGAAGAAAAATCACATATGTTATGGAATATCACGTTGCAGAAATAAAGTCCTTATCAAAGAAATAATCTTTTATTGTGTTAAATTTCCATTTGCATACTGTATTTGGTATATGTTGATTTCAGGGTCGGGCAGGAGACACAGGTGTGAAAGGGCCCAAAGGAGAGCAGGGATCACCTGGCCGACTGGTAAGCCCGCAGCAACTCAGAGCAATTCCCTATTTAGAGCTTCAATAATTTGGTTTTGGAACTCATTTATATTGGCATTAAGTAAATCATTATCTTTTTATACACCCGTCAAATCATTGGACATATTATGGATTCACCTGCAGTGAGCAGATGGACAGCATCCACGCAGGTTGTCCGCTTTCTAACTGCAACAAACATGAGCTGATCTTTACCAAACTTTGTCACAATATGTATTGGCACAATATCTAAAAAAAAAATTGACAACCGGGCAGAATGTCTCGGACACTCCAGAATTATGGCCTATAAATTGATAAGATTGCAGGACAGGTTATTTTTCGATAACTAGCTCTGTTATAAACTGAGGTTATTCATCATAAAGTCACTTAGAATAGGTCTGCTAGAAAACGTGTACCTCCTTTTATCATTTCATGAATATTTTTTACAAGACACATGGAATAAAAATACCAGTATCTTGCCTTTAGTGCAGGCAAAGTCTAGCAAACGTAAGTGTTAATGAAAAGCTGTTTGAAATCAACATCTTACTCTTGTATGTATACATTAGTGATGTTTTGCCTCTATAGGGAAAACGAGGGAAGGATGGACCCCAAGGTCCTTATGGTTCTAAGGGCACTAAAGGAGAAGATGGACGACCAGGTATTCCAGGTCTCCCTGGACTGATAGGATCCACAGGTGACCAGGGCTTCAAGGGAATGCGAGGAGATGAGGGGCCAGAGGTAAGTCATATTTTTTCTCTTTACCATAAAAACTGTCCCAGCTGCCTGAATGGTTAGAACAGAAGGCCATGGGTAGGTTCCCCGAGTATGACATATTGAAGTTGTTAAAAATGGTACTGGCAGCTCCCTGTCTGGTTCTGAACATATACTGGATAGTTCCAGGACTCCTTAAATGGTGCCTGTAATGTGACTGGGTATGGTATCATACCACATTTCTATGGCCTGATACTGTAGTGTTACTGGAGGTGGTATCATACACATTTCTACGGCCTGATACTATAATGTGACTGGGTGTGGTATTGTACCACATTTCCATGACCTGATACTGTAATGGTGACTGTGCTTAATCTGTCAAAATGGTCATTTTTAAAAAAAAACAAAAAAAAAAAACTCTTAAATGTCAAAGTGTTTCTTTCTTGTTTATAGTTAAAGAAGAAGTGCACACTTTCTGTATATTTAATTAGTATAAGAACTTTTTTTGGTAGATGTATTTTTTCTTATTTTTAGCTCACCTGCGCACAACATGTGCAAGGTGAGCTTTTGTGATCACCCTGCATCCGTCATTGTCAGTCATGTGTTGTCAACAATTTGCTTTAAACGACATCTCTATAACCGCTGGACAGAATTTGATTTAACTTGGCAGGGATGATCCTTGGGTGAACCTTCACAAAAGTTACTAAGATAAACTTGATCCATGTAGAACTGGTTGCCATGGCAACGTAAAGAAAAAAAATATGAAAACTTTAAAAATCATCTCCTTCAAAACTACTGGCCAGATTTCATAATGTTTTAGTACAGATGTTCCTTGGGTACCCCTCTACCAAGATTGCTAAAATTATTCAGATCCATTAAAAATATGGGTCACCAGGGGCAGGGCTAATTTTCCTTAAATTACCCGCTACCAAAACGGCTCAAACAAGGCTAATCCCTTGAAAAATCAGCTTCCTAGGGATTTGTTAGAAAGTAAACTTACACAAACCAGATTCCAAAGATATTTTGCAGAGATGTTCCTTGGTTCACTCTCTATCATGATTGTAAAAAATATTTGGATTGGTAAAAAAACATGGCCACCAGGGGGCAGAGTTTATGTCCAAGAGTTTATGTCCAAAAGTACATATTGGATATCAAAGTTTTTTCAGCACAGCTATCCGTTGGGTCACTCTCTACCTAGACTGTAAAAATTATTTGGATACATCAAAAAGTTTGGGTGGCAGGGGCTGAAAGCCCATTTTCCATAATATAAGATATTTGCTTTTTCTTTTCTACCCACTTATACCTGGTTCTCAGGTGAGCAATTCCAGGGCCATCATGGCTGTCTTGTTTCTTTTTGTTAATAGTTCAAACATATGTTAGTTTTGGCCTATGTTTCCAATAATGGATGGTTCCTAAACTGTCAGTTAAGTATGTTTACATTAACTGGTTTATCCAACCAGTGTACGTGTGAAACACATGGTGAACGGTTGACCTACTTTACACAAAAGAACATGTGCTTTTTGTTTGTGATACTGTTTGTGAGCACTGTACCTAGGTATGAATAGAAACCGTCAAATCATCAATAGGGGGAGGAGTTATACAGAAATTGCGGAACCATCCATTTGATTTTTTATTCACAAATTAGGTTTATCATGTTTGTTTATCCATCATTTACAATAAAGGGTATCAAGGGCAGTGAAGGAGGAGGCCAAGGGCTTCCAGGTTTACCGGGCCCAGAGGGGTTTCCTGGTCCCAAAGGTTACAATGGACAGCCTGGTAGAGATGGACAAGCTGGAGAAAAAGGTTTCATGGGCCTTGATGGTCTGCCTGGGCCTGATGGTCTGCCGGGAGAACCAGGTGATCCTGGTGTGAGTCAGAAAGGAGCTTCTGGGGAACCAGGTATGTTGATGATGGAAATTGTGGTGATGAGGCTGACCTTAAAAAATTCTTTGTTTTGAGTTACCCGACCGACTCACGAAAATTGCCACGACTCAACTTTAACTTTTTTTTTTGCCTTTCAGGTGTCTGATTTTTTTTTTTTTTGCAAATCAATTGTATTTTCATCCTACACATGAAGTCATAATATATAGCAGTTGTAAAAAAAGAACTCTTACACAACAGGTAATGTCCAGGTGTATAGCTGCTATAAATCCAAACCCGAACAACCGTTAACACAAAACTCTTTTAAGTTTTGATAAGCGGCATCTCACAGTGTTGTCAAAATAAGCCGATTGCCGATCATAATTTTCGGTTAAAAATCCCTTTTGGATCAGTTAGTTTTCCCATTGATGTGCCGAATTTTTGACTCGCTTTTTATATTTTGAACGGATTAAACAGACAGATACTTGTTTACCACAACACCGGCGAATTCCTTCAAGCGCCTGTATCATCTTCAGTGATTGGACATAATCATTTTTTCAACCAATCAGGTTACGCGTTTTACTGGAACACGCTTTGGCAGCATGGCTGAACCAAAACAGGACTCAACAGCAGTTGCGAAATTTTGGGTTCACATGTGGTAAGGCAATATTTCCAGCCTTAGCATTTGTTGGAGCTGTTAAATGCAGATTTTATGTTGTTATTCTCCTCGATCTGAATTATTACATAGCGATTTATGCGATCAGTAATGTATCACAACCAGTAAGACGATTGTCAATGACGCCGTTAAATGATCGCTTGCACTGGTAACTTGTATAATCAAGACAGTTTCCGGAAAATCTGAATTTCAAACAATTTTGTTTTGCCTTTTATCATCTAAGGAAAAAACATACAGTCGACTATCGTTGTCTCGAAATCGTCGGGACTGTCGAAATTAAGTCGACATATCAGTTTGTCGAGTTATCAGTAGCTGGGATACTTTGGGTATTTTGTTATTTACCTCAACATTCAGCAATAGGGTTGTTCCTTGTTTCTTTTCTTCTCATCGTTGATTTAAAAACAACTGACATTGAACTTAGTATTTATATATTTTCAACTGTTTGTTCCATGTGAGTTGTATTAGTTTTCTGGCAGTAAATACTTCATTTTTCATATTTCATGTCGTTTTTGGGCTTTTAGGCACACTTAATTCAAAGGGGAGTTACTCTGCTTAAAAGAGCACCAGAAAATTTTCACTGCGTGAGTATTGCAAATGGTTGCAAACAACTGAGATTGTTGAAGACATGTTGACAGAGTGTTGGAGGGTACGCCATACTCGTTCGCTATTTGCTTTCTGGATTTTTTCCCTTCTTCTACTTAAGGGTGTAACGGTATACCGTACGTAGATATACCGCGATATTTTCTTTACGGTACGGTTCACAGTATGCTCCCAGGTCTGCACGGTACAGTATGGTATGGTTAACTTAGGGTTTTTTCTTTTTTGTTTTTTTAACAGCGGCTTCCCCTCGGTAAAAAGGTGATATTTTTCACCTCCGAGAAATAAAAATTCTTCTAACAATACGATGTTCCCATCCATTAACTTAAAAGACAACAAAAGGGAAAGTAAAGAACGCATATCGCTCTACATTGCATATTACTTAAATGAAAACACTTGCTGTGGGCAGTTTAAAAATCAGTAAAAAGACAGAGTCATTCTTGAAATGTTATCCAGTCAACTCTCATTCTTATGCTTCCAAATTATGCAATGATTCCGAATGCTCGGATAGTATCGTTCATAATGTTGGTTAACATCTTTCACGCTCTCTACCGGCTACTGTTTTACTGCTAAAATTGCGTAATCATCACAATGGCGCCAAATGCGATAAACATCAACAATGTTTGATGACCTCTGTATTTTTTTAATCAATTTGATTGATTGATCAGTTTGCCTTTTGAGTAAAAGAGCGCCATTTCAACAGGTAACTATATGAAAGATACTGATTAGTATAAAATGGTATCAATTAAATGCTTTGATGCAAATTATCGCTAATCGAACGTCTGAAATCAAAACTTCATCCGATTGGAACTGTTTTTTCCTTGGTATAAATGTGGATGCTTCAACTTCAAGTATCATCGTTAGTGATTTCATTGAAAATTTTAAAGTTGTTGTCATGCTGACATTTATTATGGAATAAGCATTTACAATAAGTCGTATAAGTTTAATTAAGTGTCTGCAATATATACAGTGCTGTCATGTAGTTTTGATATTACTTTTGATTATTTAATGACTTTAAAACAAGATTTTTGTCAGTAAACAACAAATTAAATCATATAAAATGTGTTTTTATGTGAATGACCTTTCTGATATTTTTTTTAAATTTTTTTTAATAATTTGAAATTAAAAAAATAAATATTGTTTCTACAGAAAGCACAACTTAATTTGTATTTATTATAATAAAAATAATATATTAAACAATTATGAATTTATCTTTGTTTCTTAATTATTTATTCTTCATTTAAAGATAGGAAACAAAGCTGACAAAACTTAAAAGCCCGTATCGTGATACGTATGGTATTATGACCACTGTATCGCGATACGTATCGTATCGTTGGGTAAGTGTATCGTTACACCCTTACTTCAACTTCAAGGATCGCCCGGTACTTTTCTGTGTAGGACTTTGTATTCAGCTTGCGCTTGGTTCCCTTACACCTTGATGCCGATAGTCTAGATATCCCCCCGGATTGGGTACCAGGTCCTTTTCTAGATTTCTCAGCAGTCGATCCAGATATCCTCCCGGGTTGAATACCAGGCCCTTCTCTGGATTGTTCGACAGGCGTTTTGGGTTCTAACATTTCAGACATAGTCGTAAGAGTCATGAAAATTGACGTTGGTTTAAAAATCGGAACTCTGTTTATACACCTTGTAGAATTGCTCAAATTTTGACACGAGACAATTAACATTTTAATTACATGAACACCTTTGTTTGTTAAGCTTGGGTATTGACACAAACAACGTTGAGTAATTAACGACACTCGCTTACGGCATCAGTTTGCGACACCAGTTTAATAGAGAGTGACTATCAGCGGGCGGTGTTATTCACACCTCTCGCGGTCACCACAGATAATTTCTCGAATCGACATAAAGTGCAAAATTAAATAGCAATCTAGAAGTTTGGGACTTAGATTCTCTAGTCGACGTAACGAAATGGTCGAGGTAAAAAGATCGACATAAACATTTATTTTTATTATAGATAAAGAAGGAACAAATTTGGGACTTTACAAATCTTGTCGAGGAAACGGAAAATCGACTCAACCGTAGTCGGGACAACGAGAGTCGACTGTACATTCTGGTGATTCACTTACATCCTGCAAAACTCTTTGACCCTATAATTGATTCAGATTCAGAAATGAAAATTAGTCTTACTTTCAGAAACGCCAGTTATCACTTCAATTCTCTTTTTTATCCCGTGCAGAAGATGCACTCAAACCATATTACTTAGAAGTAAGCTAGCCAAGAAGCCCTTAGTACTTCTTCAGTCAGTACCTCCTGCATCAAAATTTGTTGAAATTCAGACAGAGCCTGTCATCGTTGTTGATCAGGAGACACTGAGAGAGGAGGTAGGTGCAGCATTGAAGGCCTTTGACCTTGATAATGTCAGCGATGATGGGATGGCTTCTGATTCTGACTTTTCAGATTCTGAATTTGAAGGTTTTGATCAGTATTTCAAGTCTTAAGGTGGTTGTAATGTATTAGAGAGCACCCCAACATGAACATTGTCGTCTTATAAATAGAATGACAACAATATTTTAAGCTTTCTATATTGAATATTCAGTACAGAATCTTTCAGTTCTGTGTGTAAAAACTCCTTTATTCATTTTTTTTCTCAGATTTCATACTTATCATGTGTGTAATATACCTAATCTAGGTTATCCAAGTGTTAGACATACATAAACATTGTCTTGTGAAAAATAGTACTAAGCAGCCATTTCTCTCTTGTTTTTGACAGTTCTGCTTTCACCTTAAAAATGGGATTTCCATATTTTTATACGCCCGAAGGGCTGTATTATGTTATGCCGCTGGTCGTCCGTCCGTCCGTCTGTCCGTCCGTCTGTCCGTCCGTCCGTTAGCAATTTCGTGTCCGCTCTGTATCTTTTGAACCACTTAATATAAATGAAAACTATTTGGCAGAAGTATCACCCAGAGTGAGAGGATGTGCAGAACATAGGTTTCAGATGGCTAGGTTCAAGGTCAAGGTCACAATTCAAGGTCAAATATCTTAACTGGTGCAAAATTAGTATTTTTGTGTCCGCTCTGTATCTTTTGACCTGCTGGATGTAAATGGAAACTATTTGGCAGAAGTATCACCCACAGTAAGAGGATGTGAAGAACATAGGTTTCAGATGGCTAGGTTCAAGGTCAAGGTCACAATTCAAGGTCAAATATCTTAACTGGTGCAAAATTAGTATTTTTGTGTCCGCTCTGTATCTTTTGACCTGCTGGATGTAAATGGAAACTATTTGGCAGAAGTATCACCCACAGTAAGAGGATGTGAGAACATAGGTTTCAGATGGCTAGGTTCAAGGTCAAGGTCACAATTCAAGGTCAAATATCTTAACTGGTGCAAAATTAGTATTTTTGTGTCCGCTCTGTATCTTTTGACCTGCTGGATGTAAATGGAAACTATTTGGCAGAAGTATCACCCACAGTAAGAGGATGTGCAGAACATAGGTTTCAGATGGCTAGGTTCAAGGTCAAGGTCACAATTCAAGGTCAAATATCTTAACTGGAGCAAAGTAAGTATATTTGTGTCCGCTCTGTATCTTTTGACCCGCTGGATGGAAACTATTTGGCAGAAGTATCACCCACAGTAAGAGGATGTGCAGAACATAGGTTTCAGATGGCTAGGTTCAAGGTCAAGGTCACAATTCAAGGTCAAATATCTTAACTGGTGCAAAATTAGTATTTTTGTGTCCGCTCTGTATCTTTTGACCTGCTGGATGTAAATGGAAACTATTTGGCAGAAGTATCACCCACAGTAAGAGGATGTGCAGAACATAGGTTTCAGATGGCTAGGTTCAAGGTCAAGGTCACAATTCAAGGTCAAATATCTTAACTGGAGCAAAGTAAGTATATTTGTGTCCGCTCTGTATCTTTTGACCCGCTGGATGTAAATGGAAACTATTTGGCAGAAGTATCACCCAGAGTGAGAGGATGTGCAGAACATAGCTTTCAGATGGCTAGGTTTAAGGTCAAGGTCACAATTTAAGGTCAAATATCTTAACTGGTGCTAAGTTAGTATTTTTGTTTGTGTCCGCTCTGTATCTTTTGACCTGCTAGATGTAAATGGAAACTATTTGGCAGAAGTATCACCCACAGTAAGAGGATGTGCAGAACATAGCTTTCAGATGGCTAGGTTCAAGGTCAAGGTCACACTTCAAGGTCAAATATCTTAAGATTAACATTGCCAATCCTTCTTGTTGAAATAATACTTTATATATACATGTTTGTGCTTATCCTTTTTGTCTTAGGATATTCCCTGACAATACATACCTTCGGGCGTATATTGCCCCGCTGTCAGCGGAGCTCTTGTTAAACATGAAACTTAAGTGTTTAACACTCATACAAGGTTGGCATATTCCACATATGATAAACTTTGCCAATACTATTTTGAATAAAGAAGTGTTTTTTCTGCAATATAAAAAGATGTGATAAATGAATGCAGAAGCAAGGAAATATTTCTCAAGCAAATATTTTCTGCAGAATGTCTGTACTAACTCTTTTAAGAAAGTGAAATGTATGAAACCTGTGGCTACATTGTTTAAGTTTACAAAAAATAATAATATCTGTTTCAAAAGATGTAACTTCATCTTTTTGTTAAGTCTTGAATCAATGGCCAAAGCCTTGATGACACTCAAGTCTTGTAAGTGAGCCAAAATAAATAAAAAATTAAACATGGATTTATTTTGTTTAGTTTGTTAAAAAAAATACAATACCCAAAGTGACACCACAAATCAGTGGAATGTTTTAACTTAACAAAATTTGCCACTTTGTTTTTTTTTCTTTTTACATTTTTTAGACAAGCAAAATAGAGAATTACTTGCAAGGATATGGCTTCTGGGTAGGTCTGAAAATGCTAAAATTCATTGCCCTGGACCTACAAGGGTCCATATGGCCCCCTTGACCCCCGGCTTAATCTGTTACTTTTAAAAAAAAAATTGCCTACTCTGAAACATTTTGACAACCCTGTCTCAAAGAAGCCCTTACAGAGTTCAAAAGGAAACAAACACATTGGCTTGTGTCAGTTTCACACCTTTTGAACTTTACTGAGCACTGCAGTATGTTAATTTCTTCCAGTGTGTAGAGTGGATGTCACACAAGGTGAAATTGAAATCAGTGGAGGGGGAACAGAGGGGTGCATTTGGTGACACTCTTGCAAGCATTCCTTTCAGTATCATTGACAGTTTCTCATCCCAAAGTTAATACACAGACTTTCACAAATCTACTCATCCTGTTGACACTGCTTTTCCCCTTTACCTGAATCATATTGCACCTTACTGAGGTTTAGTTTATGTGCTGATAAGAATATGTGACACCATAGCCTTCTGTTCCCCCAATGCATGTGAGAGATGTTTTGGGATTATGACCGAAAACAACTTCAGAATGAAATAAGTAAAAGAAACTGGTAAGAAACTCACAATAATTATTAGGTCTCCCAAATAAACTGACTTATCGTTTTTACTCTGTTTCTTCTTCTTTCTCGCGCTTGCAACTTTGTATGGGCCATATCTCGGAAACCACGTGACATATCTTTACAAAACTTCATATGGTTATAGTCCTCAATGTGTAGTGGTGTCTACCAGATTTTTGTAAATGTGGGGTCCCTGTGGGTCAGGACCCACCCCCTCAAAGATGGCTTTTTGCATAAAAAAATGTATTTTGGTTAATTATTTCAAATTTTCAACCTTGAATCATATATTTTTTTGTTCCTCATAATGAGAAGAATTGCAAAGTACTACTTTGGTGTCCCCTTAGGTCACCCAGGGGTCAGGCCCTATCCCTTCAATTTTACTTACGACCTTATATCTCAAAAACTGTTCAGATCCCCAACCCTAAACCACATATATTCTTGTTCCTTATGATGAGATAGATTAAATGGTACTTCTTTTATGTTTACATGGGTCACCAAGGGGCCAGGCCCCACCCCCTGAATTTTACTTATTGACCTTATATCTCAAAAACTGTTCAGATCCCCGCCTCTAAACCATATATATTATTGTTCTTCATGATGAGATTGATTGAATGGTACTTCTTTTATGTTCACATGGGTCACCAAAGGGTCAGGCTCCCACCACCTCAATTTTACTCATAACATTATATCTGGAAAACTGTTCAGATCCCCACCCATAAATCACATATATTCTTGTTCCTCATGATGAGACAGATTGAAAGGTACTTCCTTAGTGTCCCCGGGAGTGTTTTACCCCTGACCTTTATTTCAAAAACCATTGAGATTCCCACCTATAAACTATATATATTCTTGTTCCTCATGATCAGATGGATTAAATGGTACATTTTTGATGTTCACATGGGTCACCAGGGGGTCAGACCCCACTCCCTCAATTTTACTTATGACCTTATTTCTCAATAACCATTTGTGTATGATTGTCTAAAGAGAAACTTAGTTTGGGAGACTTAGTGACAGTTCACTGTTACAATTATACTATTACACAATGTACTTGTTTAAATTGTGTTTTTTATTTGTCACATAAACACATTTATGAGAGACAGCAATATTAATCCATAGTAATTTTTACTAGGTGAAATTATTCTGAATTAACGTTTATGTGAATCAATGAATCTGCTCATGATGCATTCTGGATTTCTTATCCTGTCTTATTAGAGGGTTAAAGCATAAACACACAGATTAGGGGAGTGAGAAAAGGGTCCCGTACTATAGACAAAGTCTTATAGGCGAGTTTCTATGGTATTTTTTTTTTAATATACTAAGTATTTGTTTAATCATGTGGTATGTTCAGTTTAGTAGTATAATTTTAATTATTGTGTCAGATGAAAAAAAAGAAGAAAAAAAAAGAAAGAAATTACCTACCCACCTAAAAAAATGTGGGTCGGGTAACTCCAAACAAAGAATTTTTTAAGGTCAGCCTGATTATAATAACTTGATGCTAGTAGTTTTATTGGCTTGTAACAGAGAGATTAGATAAGACTTGTGTATTCAGAATTTGAAAATGAGTAAATTGCATTCTTGCAGACCATGATTTGGTTGAGTTGCAGTATTAAGTACAAAAAAAGTGCAGTTGTCAGGTTTGATTCTACGTAATCTGAAGAATGAGGTCTATGAATTCTATTTCACATCATTTTCCCTGTGATATTATAATCCTGTTCCATAAGTATAAGGTCTGATACAACCTTTTTTTTGCCAATACAGGTCTGCCTGGTGTGGATGGTTTTCCTGGAGCCACAGGTATCCCTGGAGAGGATGGCATGCAAGGAGAGAAGGGTGAACAAGGAGAACGGGTCATTGGACAAGATGGGTTTCCGGGACTACCAGGTCGCAATGGCCGCCCTGGACTGAGAGGATTCCCAGGTGACGCAGGTCCCACGGGAGAGAAGATGGAATCCCTGGACTGGGTTTTGATATCACAGGTCCGCCAGGCGTGCCAGGTTTCCTTGGTGATCCAGGGTTTGATGGAGAGGATGGTCAAAATGGAGCTCCTGGGCTTTCCGGATTGAAAGGTCGCAGAGGGGAGGACTGCGGCTTCTGCTTTGATGGATTACCCGGCATGAAGGGGAATAAGGGACAGGATGGAATACCTGGTTAGTTACACTAACAAAATGTACTTAACACCTGCTTAATGTGACCATACAACATTTGACTTATTCAGCAATGATTCCCCATGTTATAATCTTCACACTTTTTAGCTCACCTGAGCACAAAGTGCTCAAGGTGAGGTTTTGTGATCGCCCTTCGTTCGGCGTCGTGTGTCGTCCGTCGTCAACAATTTGCTTTAAACGACATCTCCTCTGAAACCGCTGGACAGAATTTAATGAAACTTGGCAGGAATGTTCCTTGGGTGAGGCTCTACAAAAGCTGCTAAAATAAAGCTGATCCATGAAGAAGTCTGGTTGCTATGGCTACAAAAAGAAAAATAATTTGAAAACTTTAAAAATCATCTCCTTCAAAACTACTGGCCAGGGGCCATATTCATAAAGCTCCTTAATTTTTAAGGAAAATAATTCCTTAACTGGAATAAATCTCCTAAGGATTTTTATAGATAAGATATAAGGATATCTCTAATAACTAAGGGAAATCTATGTGAATTTAAGGAAAATCTTCGAAACTAAGGGAATTTTTCTCCTTAGGAGCTTTATGAATACGGCCCCAGATTTCAAAATAATTTGGTACAGATGTTCCTTGGGTCAACCTCTACCAAAGTTGCTAAAAAATACTCCGATCTGTAAAAAACATGGCCGCCAGGGGCGGGGCTTATTTGCCTTATATGTATATAGGGAAAACTTTAATCAACATTTCCTCTGAAACCACTGGACAGAATTCGATTAAACTTGGCAGGAATGATCCTTGGGTCAACCTTCACAAAAGTTGCTAAAATAAACTTGATCCATATAGAACTCTGGTTGCCATGGCAACAAAAAGAAAAAAAATATGAAAACTTTAAAAATCATCTTCTTCAAAACTACTGGCCAGATTTTAAAATAAATTGGTACAGATCTTCCTTGGGTCAACCTAATTATCTCAGGTGAGTGATTTAGGGCCATCATGGGCCTCTTGTTATTGTATACATATATTTCAAAGAGAGTATGGGAGCGTTAGGCTAAAAAGTTATTTCCCCCCCAAAAAGGCACTTTTTAAACTTTCAATAATTTAAATCACAGAATCTATTCTGTATTACTATTGATTTTTGACGTTTGGGGCTTTTTATTTAAAGTATCGACCTCACAAAATCATTTGACTTTTTTGCTAACCGGAGCACTTGTGCTCAGGGTGAGCTTTTGTTACCGCTTTTTGTCTGTCGTGTGTCATCTGTCATCTGTCGTACTGTCATCCGTCGTACTTTGTCCGTCATCAACAATTGCTTGTGAACACTCTAGAGGCCACAGTTTTGGTCCAACCTTCATGAAAGTTTGTCAGTATGTTTGTCTACATGATAGCTTAGCTGAGTTTGAAATTGGGTCATGTGGGGTCAAAAACTAGGTCACCAGGTCAAATCTTAGAAAAACCTTGCAAACATGCTTGAGGCCACATTTTTGGCCAAATCTTCATGAAACTTTGTCAGGATGTTTGTCTTTATGCTATGTCAGATGAGTTTGAAATCGGGTCATGTGGGGTCAAAAACTAGGTCACCAGGTCAAATCTTTGAAAAACCTTTCCAACCAATGTACAAAAGGGCCAAAGGGTTAAAAAAGGTCACCAGGGCAAAGTTTAGAAAAATCTTGTGAACACTCTAGAAGGCTACATTTTTCCCCCAGTCTTTATTAAACTTGATAAGAATGATGATTGCATGAATTCCCAGTTGAGTGCAAATTCAGGTTTGATCAAAATCTAGGTCACTTAGTCAAATGTTAGAAAAACACTAAACGCCACATTTTTTGTCATCATGCCTAACACAGCAATCTTACTCAGGTTAGCAACACAGGGCCATCTTGTCCCTCTTGTTAGATCTTATGAGTATCTTCATGAATACGCCCATGAAATCGACTGTATTACAGATACATTAATTCTATTGTCAATGTAAATAAATAATTGTACCAAATTGCTATAACAAATCAACTTTAGTATAATTATGTCATTGTATGTCTTTATCTTTTTTTTTCCAAAGTATAAGATTTCACAGTTTGATCATTTTATGATTGGTATTTTCACAGGAGAGCCCGGGTACAAAGGATACTTGGGCATGCAAGGTTTTCAGGGTGACATGGGTAGTTCGGGCTTGCCTGGGCTTCTTGGATTGGCTGGACCCACAGTACGTTTTTATTTTCATATCTATGTGATTATTTATGAAATAAAAAATCTTAGTTTTATCATCAAATATAAGTACAGTAGAACCTCGTTAATACGAAGTCATAGGGACCGGGCTGAAAACTTCGAAATTATGATAATTCGGATTAAAAATCCAATGAGAAATTTCGGTTTGTGTGCATGTATGTTTGCGTTATCATTACCTGTGAGTATCGTGAAAATCGCTACGTCGTAAAAACAACTACTGTTAAGTATGAAATGAAAAACGGATCCTGTACGTAAGAGGGTCTTCACGGAAATACAAACACATACAATTATTGATATTGAAATTTCTTTAATACATGTATGCAAATACGTATGGAAATAATAAGAAAACAAAACAGTTCAACAGTAATTTCGTCTTTCTGTTTCAACCAAGTTGATAGCGTATTTGATGGTACCCCAAACTCTTCGGCAATTTGCTTTTTTGATTTAATTCCCCTCTCGACTTCCTGGATGGCCGCAAACTTCTCTTGATAGGTTTTGAGTTGTGCCTACGTTTAACCCCCTTCCGTCCTTATGCCGATCCAGATATCCTCCCCGTTTGGTTACCAGGCCCTTCTCTAGATTGCTCGACAGCGGATAGGGTTGAGACAAACCCAATTATTCCCCCCGGACACACCGGGTATTTCACTGGATTGTTCTGACATTGACAATTGTGAGGAATTATCTTTGGAGACAATAATTCTTTCGGACGTAAGTGTGCAGAGATGACAGAGATACAATTGATGATTAATCTCTGCTGACTAAATCTAAATTCACATAAAAAACAAGTACTCAAGATCTGACACCTGGGTTTATTGCTGACGCGTGTCTGTTACTCAATCTGTCAGACATCAATTAGAAGTAATCAATAATCTCCAGTCAGACACATGCTAATAATCCCTACCTGGAAAAAGGTGCGAAAAACTTACTTGAGCCATCATTCCAGTGACGCCGCAAAATAAACTGACCATTGAAGTTAAGGGCAATATGTCTTCGAAAATGTACAAAAATTGACATCGAAATAAAAATTGAAAAATAGGTATAAATAGTGAACTCGAGACCGGGATTTAACTTCGAAATAGCCAAAAAATCAAAATAGCGAAATTTGGATTAAACATTTTGTTTTTAGTTAAAATAAGAAGGGGAAAAGTCGGGACGAAAAAAACTTCGAAATGGTGGGGAATTCGGTTTAACAATGTTCAGTTTGATGAGGTTCTACTGTATTTTAACAATGCAATAATCATGTTTTACATTATACACAAATTTTGAGTAAGCGTGATTTTAAATCAATTAACCCTTTCCCTCATAGAGGACACCATGAAAAGACCTATGCGAACAGCATAAAACCAGATCAGCCTGCGAGTAACTCGCAGGCTGATCAGGTTTTATGCTGTTCACTGCTCCTCAGTGGTCTGGAAATGAGGAATTTATAATTAAATTTGGTAAGTTTTAACTGTGGTTTTCTGCAGATCAGGCTTTATGTGATACCTATTGAGGGCGTCAAAATGAGTATATATGAGGGAAAGGGTTAATTGATGGGGGGAAAAACCTATCCTGTTGCCTGGGTGTAGAACCATTTACCTATCACAGAACCTATCAGTATAATTGTGTCCCAAGGAGTTGTCTTAATTTAGGGTCAGGTTCTGAATTTCTGAAATTTTAGTTTATAGATTCCAATTATGGGTTTCTGAAATGGATTGTTCTTGAAAATTTAAATTTACATGAGCATTGAAGCTAGAGATATGCATACATAAGGTAGAGTTTTTGCAAAAAGAATAAATTAAACATTGTCTCATTTCTTAATAGTTTTTTTTTAAACTTACTCAGCTCAATAATTTTTATGCTTAGCTGCCAGCGTTCTATTAGATGCATAAACTAAGGCATAAACTTCAAATATGATTATAGTCCTTGGGTCTCATGTTGTCACAAACAAATCTGGTAAAATTTCTTTTCTTTTTTTTATTGGCAGGGTTTGAAAGGAGGTCAAGGTGAACCAGGTAGAATGGGTGTGAAGGGTGAGAAAGGTAGACTCATCCTGCCTTTGTCACCAGAGAGAATTACGCAAGGACAAAAAGGAGAAAAAGGGCGCCAAGGAAAGAAAGGGCAACAAGGAGGTCCAGGAGATATGGGGCCCTTGGGACCACCGGGATTGATTGGGCTACAAGGACTTAAGGTAGGTCATGGCATGATTGATCCTTTGGTATCTCTTCCCCAAATTTGCTTAATTAATCTTGATCGGTTGTGTGGGCAACCATCAGGATTTAATTTTGAAGACTTTAAAAATCTTTTTCTCTGAAACCAATTTTATTTGGCTAAAATTGTCACCATATGGCACTTAACTTTAATTGCAAAAATGAAACTGATCTCATGAAAATTGAGGCCTGTGGATTTAGGGTAGCTAGCGGCTTTATATCCCCCTTAAAGAAATATAAAAAAAATCTTTTTGAAAATAAACCAATGGCTAGAATTTACTTACATTGGGCACAAATGGTCACCTCATAGCTCTCAACCATAATAGCTATATTTGCTAAAATAAAGTGGATCCCTTGAATAATGAGGCCTCCAGGGGAGGAGGGTAGCTTGTTTCCATATGTACTCTTCAAGTAATTTCAAAATTCTGCTTCTCTGAAACTTTTGTTCAGAATGAAATCTTGTTCTGCATTAATGATAATCATTGTCATTAAGTGATGCTGTTAATGAAGTTGAGCATTTGTGACTGAATTTTACATATTCAGTGCAGCTCCATTATAACGCTGTCAGGGGTTCATGTGTAGACACCGCACTGTATTGAACTTCATTATATCTGTGTGAAAATGCACTTCAAATCAAACTAAATGAATTACAGAATGTAGATTCTTGATCCAGATATGAAGTGCTCATTATTCATGTTTGCATTGTAATGGGGCATCCTATAATGGAGGTAAATTGTATATTTATGGTGGTATTGTTATTGAAGGGTTACCCGGGCATGCCAGGCAGGGACGGGCTGGATGGACTTATGGGTATGCGTGGAAATCCCGGCCTTCGTGGTATGGAGGGAGACTACACCACAGGAGACGATGGCAGGAAGGGAGTGAAGGGATTTGATGGATTTAATGGCACTTCAGGAAGCAAGGGAGCACAGGGTAGGTCTGAAAATCAAGCTGTTGAGTTTTCTACCTACTCTGTTGATTCCATAATGGGCCATTTTTCTTAGCTGTTCTACATAAGAATTAATATCTAGAAATTGTAAGATATATGCATTGGTGCAAGGAGATGTTCTGTATGTAACATTTTTGAAACAAAATAATTTTATTTTGACAAAACAGCTTGTTTCTAATCTCTTACAAATTTTATTAATGTTAGGATTAATGAAAATACATAATGCCCCCTGCCAACAAAGTTTAGGGAGGGTATAAACAGGAATAATCATGTCTGTATGTCTCCCTGCCTGTCATGAGATATATCATAGCCATGGTCCAAGATCATTTACTGGAGGTCAAGATCATAGGATTTGTGATTTTTTATTTTGTATCAGACCCAAAACCTGTACAATTTTGAGTGAGTGTTCAAGCTTTGTAGACATGAGGATGTTTCCTAAGGTCATTTGCTCAAGGTCAGAGGTTGTGTCCTAAGGTCATTTGCTCAAGGTCAGAGGATGTTTCCTAAGGTCATTTGCTCAAGGTCAAAGTCAAATGCTGAGTAATGATATCTAAAATTTTATTATACTGCAAGGTAAAATTCTCTCTTCTGATTGGTCAATAAGCCATGGACATGAAATTATGTTGTGTTAATTAACACAGAAATAGGATTTAACTTTGCAGTATATTAAATTCTTTTATATAGTTTCCTGACAGGGTACATGGCAAGAAACTGTATAACTAATAATGTCTGGCTGAGAGATGACAGTAAGATATGGTATGCAAATGTCAGAAGTAGCACTTGAATAATCTCTCACTGATTTTAGGTGCCAAGGGAGACCCAGCTCCACCATTTGCCTATGATCCAATTAAAGGAGACCCGGGTGATGTAGGACCCCCCGGCCTGCGCGGTATGGATGGATTACCAGGGTTGCCAGGTAACAACAGGAATACTCATTGCTTTATGTAGATAATGTAGAAATGTTACACAAAGTCAAATCAGCCTATATATAATATTTTGTCAGAAACGCTTTTAGACATTTTACATCATTTTTATTAACCAGATTTTTGATAGAAAAATTCTGGTTATTAGATCGGGGAATGTCATTCAGGTGGGTGGGCGGGCGTGTGAGCAGGCATCCTTTTGATTTCCGGATGATTCACCATCATGAGATGATGTGCAGTGCACAAAAACCATTTCCTAAGCATTCAGGTCAAGGTGGCACTTAGAGGTCAAAGATAAAAGATGGGGTGTTTTTTTTTTTATCATGTCCAATCCATAACTTCCTAATGTATCAAAGGATTTAAAAAAGAATTAGCACAAATGTTCAACATCATCAGACGATGTGCAGTGCACAACTCAGACCCTTTACCCCAAGGTCAAGGTCACAGAGGTCTGAGGTAAAAAATGTGACTGTTTTTTGTGTCTGGTCTGAAAGTTTGTTTTTTCATGATGGAATTTTGGAAGGGGTCAAAATTGGCCCAGCCCCTGGGGTCACTTTATTTTACATAGACTTATGTAGGGAGAACTAGAAAAAAATCTTCTTGTCAGAAATATGAAGGCCTGGTATTTGGATATTTGGTATGTAACATGGTTTAGTAGACCTCAATCAAATTGTTCAAATCATGGCCCTGTGGTCAAAATTGGCTCGGCCCGCGGGGTCACTTGATTTTATATAGACTTATTTAGGAAAAACTAGATAAATGTTCTTGTCAGAAACCACGGCGTTTGGAGTTTACTTACTTTGTGTGTAACATGGCCTAATAGACATCTACCAAGTTTGTTTAAATTGTGGCCCTTCCCCAGTGGTCATTTGATTTTACATAAGACTTATTTAGGAAAAACTAGAAAATCCACAAAGCCTTAGATTAGATATTTGGTGTGTAACATGGCCAAGTGAACCTCTACCAAGTTTGTTCAAATCATGGCCCTGGGGTCAAAATTGGCCCTGCCTTAGTGGTCATTTGATTTTATATAGACTTGGATAGGAAATCACAAAGCCTGGTGTTAATTTGTTCACTAGTAGACCTCTACTAGTAGACCTCTACCAAGTTTGTTCAGATCATGACCCTGGCCCCACCACAGGGGTCACTTGATGTTATATAGACTTATTAGAGCTATGGCCTTCAAAATTTTGATGGCATGTTAAATTTTTGTATGGAATTTAGATGATCTTGCTGTACTTTGGCATGAATTATGTATTCAGTATGACTCATAATACAATAATTGGCAATGAAGGCAATGTTTCTCAGGTGAGTTGTTCGGTGTCATCTTGGCCCTCTTGTTATGAAAATGGAGCACATCAATGTTTTATTTGAAAGAGAGAGTGAGCAAAAATAAGCCGCAATTTTAAATTGTAAAATTTTACAGAAAAGGGATGCTAAATGTGAGTGTTTGATGTACGTGTAGTTCTTTGTCAAATTTGTGTTATCTGTTGACTGATAGGTGTGAAAAATATTGGCGGCTTGATTAGCCATGTCTGGAATTTAGAATTTTACAATTATGCATTTTACCATAGAGCAATGGCCAAAATTATCACTCTGAAATAGCAGAAATTAAAGACATGCAAAGTAAATATACATAGAAAAAGAAGGGGAAAAGTCTAGACCAACTAAATTTATTTGACATTGTCTCAATATTATATACAAAAAGTTGAAGATAATGATAGCGGACTGTATATGCAATAACATCCAACTAATTGACGAAAAACTCTATTGTAACTCTATCTTCAGGTATGAAGGGTGAAGCTGGTTTCCCAGGCCAGCCTGGTTTAGAGGGCGATCCCGGTATCCCAGGTGGACCTGGCTTTGATGGACTCCCAGGTTCCAGGGGAACTTCAGGTGCCAAGGGCTACCCAGGTATATCTGGAGAATCTGGATTGATCGGAAGATCTGGTTTCCTTGGTCAGCCAGGTGAAAATGGTGTCCCAGGAATTAGAGGCAGAAAAGTAGGTGGATGAATCAAATAATAAATATTTACATTTTAAGGGATATTATATTACAAGGCTTGTAACAAATCTGATGAAAATGACCATTCAAATGATAGCTTATCATCTGATGATGCTGAAAAATCCGGTTAGAAATGAAATCATCTAGACCACAAACACTTATACAGTACACTGTTTTAATGATGAAGTTTTTGTTCTCAACATAGGAAAAAAATTGTGTTAGAAGTTACTCAAATTGTGTAGTAGTTACTTGTATGTCACCATTCTGGAATCTTTTCTAAATAAACATTTAAAGATAATAAGCTTAAATGAGTGAAAGTTGCAACT
Source organism: Solen grandis (assembly GCA_021229015.1). Classification (NCBI taxonomy): domain Eukaryota; kingdom Metazoa; phylum Mollusca; class Bivalvia; order Adapedonta; family Solenidae; genus Solen; species Solen grandis. The sequence continues at coordinate 55,531,783 of CM037779.1, forward strand.
TGTGAGAAATTGAATATGATAATGGGAAATTAAGTAACATTTATTTTTCTAAGTATCGATTGTTTTTGTAACAGGGTTTCCCTGGTGACCCTGGAAGGTTTGTTGGCCCCATGCTGCCAGGTAACAGAGGAGAGCCAGGACAGCCCGGGTTTAGAGGCCTTGACGGACAGCCAGGTCTTTCAGGAGAGGCTGGTTTCCCTGGCAACGAGGGATTAAAGGGAAGACAGGGTGAGATGGGTAGGAATGGTCTGCGTGGTTTGCCAGGCAGGAAGGGAGAGATGGGCATCATGATAGAGGGACGCCCAGGGTACAAGGGAGAGCCTGGACCACCCGGTGAGCCAGGCCTTCAGGGATTGCGAGGTATCCCTGGCAGTGATGGTCTGCCTGGCCTGCCCGGACTGGTGGGGGACAAAGGGTACCCAGGAGAGGATGGCCGTAGGGGGTATGATGGATTACAAGGAGCCGAAGGGCCTGCTGGACTTAAAGGTTACCCAGGTTACGACGGTGTCTCAGGTAATGCAGTCTTGCATTTTTTCTGTACCTGTTTAAAATTTTACTTGCTTTAAGCTTTAGAAAGAAGCTTAATAACCATTATGAAAGAAATACTTTCATTCAACATCAGTTCTTACTCTTTGATAAAAAGATCAAATATGTGCATTTTTATAGGGTTTTTCGAATTTGAAAAAGCAAATGAAAAAAAAAAACACAATAAAAACACATAATGTGAAAATCTTTCCTTCTATAATGCACATCCCGTCTTCATACTGTGAGGTAGCTGGAGTCATGCTTTGCAACTGGCGTTTTGCAAGTGTTTGATTGCTCTGCATGTGACAAATGTTGTTCTGCTTCTGCAAGTCAGATGTAATGCAACAACTATTATTCACATCTCTAGTATCCACATGCAGTTGCAGTGTTACCTTGATGTTTGTTATAGCTGATAGTTTGAGTAAAAGTCATCAAATGCTAAAACCTTATAGTTTGCTTGTTGCAAGTTTCTTTCTTACCGGTATTTGAAGTACACAATTATCATAAACCAAACAGTTCTGTCCAAAATGAAACAAACTAGTCAAAATATTGCCTGACCGTATTGACAACAAAAACAAAAAAGATATGATTATTATAACAAAGATTTTGCAGGCAACTATTTCACAATGATATGATACAACAATTTCCAGGC
>CM037779.1:55533059-55583059 GCA_021229015.1 Solen grandis
AAATGACCCTGCGCCCAAGTCTTCTCTGAAACCATATGGCCCATTGCTTAGATATTTGGTGTGTAGTATTGTCAGGGGTAAAAATTTTTAGATTAAGTTATATCAGAATCCTTGTCTGTTTAAAAACCTTGACATCAGTTGAAGCAATGGTACTCAGGTGAGCGATTCAGGGCCATCATGGCCCTCTTGTTTCATTTTTCCAATTTTCAACATAGCATCATTGATTCAAATATGAAATGCAGATAAATCAAGCTATCATTCCTTATTGGTGTTTATTAACTTTTATTTTAGAAAGTGTATATATTTGCATAGTAATATACTAATATATGATCATCAGTCTGATAAATATAGGTCACAAATACCTTGGTAATTTTTTGTGGTAAATATTGCAATACATTTCAAAAATATTGCAATATATCAAAATACCATATTTGCCTGCAATATCAATCCCTAGTGTACACTGGTACTTTAGTTTTTGCTCTGTACTTTTAGCAGGTGTGCTCAGGATGAGCTTCTTTGATCATTCTTTGTCCATTGTCAACAATTGCTTGTGAACGCTCATTTTTCGCTCAATATTTATAAAAAATACTGGTAATATTATTACCTTATAATGCCTTTAACATCAACCCTGTGACTGACTCAGGATCATCTTGTTTGTGATAATTTGAAAGCTAGTAGATGTTACACACAGGTTGCTGTGCATATTTGATACCTTCCAGTGGCCCCGAATAGTATTTAGAACTTTCTTATTAACATTGTTTTAGCCTTCATGCTAAGCAATTTGTTGTCTTGGTAACTCTGAGAAAAAGTAGAATCTGGTTTATCATAAGCCTAGATCAAACACAGTATTTAATTGATGTGAGATTGGACAGTTTAAAAACACTACATACATTCTAATGCATTACATGTTTATGTGTTGTTTCTTTAAGGAGATTTTCTTATTCTGACATAAAATAATTTCATATATTTCAATCTCATTCACAAATAAACTGCCTTCCTTTACATGAACTGATGAAAAATGACGTTTAATTCTTAAGCCATTACAAGCTTTTTGTAAGATTATACAGAATGGTAGCCCTTGATTTGATTGCTTACTTTCCAGAGGATGCTAGCAGTGTGCAAGTTTTGATACAGGGTATGGAACCACCTTTAGAAACACCCATCTTGTGGCTTTCCCAGCATTTGAGCTACCCTGACAATTTCCTACATATATGTGTATCATCTAGAAAACCATTAGATGCAAGCAGTAACTGGTGATATTGTGACAATGTGTTTGAAGTCACTGTGTTAGAATGGCATGCTTTTGTTCAAACAAAGGAGGATAGGCAGCATCAGATTGCTGCTACCAGCCTGCAGCTGCTACAGTCGGAGAACTTGTGTACAATTAATACAGAAAGTACCACTGTAACAAAGGCCAATGAACGGTGGTGATGTTTGCCAGTATTTGTTGATAAGTGGAGGTCCCTCTGTGAAATCATGGCTTTTTGCAAGTGTCTTTCTATCATTATTTTGTTATGTATCTGAAAAAAAAATGTTGTTTTTTTTTGTCTAGTGTTTGTAAAATATTGAACATTTTGTGATATTATATTTTGGTCGAAAATTAGCTCTTTTTTTTCAAGTATGTTACCAGCACATCATTGTTACAAGCTTCATGAATTTATTAAAGATGCATCATGGAAATTGCATTCAATTTTTTATTTATAATTTTATATACATATTAATTTTGGCTGTAAATAGTAACACTTTAATTTAGAAACAATACTTTGTGTGTCCTGAAAAAGAATATCAAGCAAATTATGACAGCAGTAATGTAGTAAAGAAAAATCCTTTCTTTCTTTCTTCTGACTTTCCGTCAAATCTTCATTCAGGATATTCTACATGAGTTTTATATGGATTGGTTTATTTATATTCAATAATTAGTATTGGAAGTGCTAATTAAAATTAGAGGTAGATTCATATGGCTTATGACATTCTATTTGGTGAAAATCTGAGCAATATTATTGTCAGAATTTGTCTCGGAAGTCACATTTAAGATCATAGACTCATACACACACTCTTTTATGAGGAGGAAATATTTGTTGTATGAAAGTTTCTAGTAATGTTGATTCTCCTAAATCAGTTTCTACTTAAAATCAAAGATATAAAAGAATAATAATTACTATGAATTTTTGAGGATCCTTTCATGCAATTTAAGAGATAGGGAGAATATTGAATTAGGAAAATATACTTAATGTATTTTTATTGCTGTATAAAATGGTTGTATTTTATTTCTCTTTTGATTATAGAAAAAAACTTTGGACGTGAGGGTTTGCTGCCGCTGCTGAAAATATGCTATGTATGGCTACTGGTATCCTTGAACTCAAGTTCACTCTGACAATGAAGTTCAAATTATTTTCTCTAGTATAGTCTTTATACATTTGTATATGCATGTAGATGACGTAGTGCCAGCATTATGTTCAGATACTTTCTAGTCTTTTCAAATACAAATACTATTTAGCAGTGACTGCCACAATTTTCAATAAGGTATGGGCCCTTGTGATTTATGTATATAAGCATTCCTGATGTATCTGAAGATGTTAGAAATATCAAATGAATGTTTTTATATTTTTATGAAAAATATCCAGGCATTATCCTGGCCATGGTATTGTTACCTGTTATAATTAATCTGTCCCTATTGTATTTACTCTTTACACAAAGTGAGACGATTGCAAAGCCAGGTCGGACTGAATGTCAGTCTCTGTCTGAACATGTTTCAAATAGATGTTTACTTTTATCACTTCCACATTCATGCGTGATGAACAAAATTTTTTAATTGAAGGCCTTTATCTGCATAATTCAGTTTTTATCAACTTAAAATATCACATTTTTCCTCCCCTTGTTGTGATGCTGCTATGAAAAACATCACAATGACATTCATTTGTCACTGTTTAATAAAACATGTTCAAGATTGTTAATTCTGTAACCAAATGAATAATGAATAAATGAAAGTTTCAACTGTTCTGTAAATCAAAGACTGGGAGCAAACATTCTTTAGCGTTTAATAATGTATGATTTTTTATTTGTTGATCAAATGTTTCCTCCCTCTCCTTAGGTTGGGTAAGATTTTTAGCTGTCTAAAACAAAGCTTTTACAAATAAAAGGATTAAAATGCATCATAAACTTTCTTTACCTTTATAGTGACCTTTACTGGTAATACTTTAGGTAAAAAATCTTATCAGATCGAAGACCTCTTCATTTTGTATATTAAATGCAAAATAAAGGTCAGATGTAGATATTTTCGTCAGTTTTCTGTACAGAACTTTGACTCATTAATCCATAGCAAAGATGGTATTAATTCTGTAACTTAGATGAATAAGGAGTTGTGATTTCCTGACCAAACTACATATACCAAACTGAAGGTGAAGCTTTTATGAATATCATGGTTTGTTCATCATCATTATGTCATGTTCAGTATTATATTTAAAGGTACATAATAAATTTGTTATGCAAAATTACATTTTTTTTTTTTTTGTTTATTACTATACGAAACTATTCAGTTATATTTAATGCTTAGTTTACTGTCTTTTAGAGTTCAAAATGCTCAGTATTTTTGGGGGATAAGTTTGGTTGACACTTGCAAAACTCATGTCATTTTGATTGTGCATCTTGATTTAATTTTGTTGTACGTATATCAACTATGTGCTGGACACAGTAAAGAATATTTAGGTTCATCATAAAAAAATATCTTTTCATTTTAGATCTTTAATGTATGAAATGATGAACTTAGGATAATTTTTTATTTTGTAGTAGATCTTCAGCAAAAATTTTATGTTTGTGTCTGTATTTAATTGTTAGTTCAGTGTTTTTTGATAAACAATATAGATGAAATGTAGATAATGACTCAAAATTAACCCTTTCCCTCATAGAGGACACCATGAAAAGACCTATGCGAGTTACTCGCAGGCTGATCTGGTTTTATGCTGTTCGCTGCTCCTCAGTGGTCTGGAAATGAGGATTTGTAATTAAATTTGGTAAGGTTTAACTGTGGTTTTCTGCAGATCAGGCTTTATGTGGTACCTACTGAGTGCGTCAAAATGAGTCTATATGAGGGAAAGGGTTAAGGAAGTTCTGGAATTCAATAATTTCTTACTTTTTTTTTTCTTCTAAAAATCGAAATCTTTCATTTATTTTGATAAGAGCAATCAGCATAGAAGTGCAGATAACTGTCAAAGAATTTGTAAGAATTATAACCATATTTACTAAGTCAAAGCAGTTTGTGGGGGTATTAATCACATTTACTAATAGTTATAGTTTTACTAAACATAATCTTGCCATTAACACTTGAACATGTAAAAGAAAAAGAAGTTTCATTGCATGCTTTCTATTTCTGTTAATTTTTTCCAGTGCAGACACTTTGAAAGAGGGATAAGGCAAAAGGAGAAAGATGCAGTTAATTGAATAAAAACTAGAATTATTGTGTATTTTTCTCAGGAATAGAGGGAACCATGTCATATTATTTGTATATTGTTGTTATATACTGTCACTGATTTTTGTCATAAAGTGTTGTCAATCCAATTACAAGTAGAGGATGACAACAAACAAACAGGTAGAAACTCTGACCAACTACAAGTGAACTAGAAGACTTTTTTATTTTTACATGAAAAATCCATATGACCAATCTGGAACTTGTGTCAACAGTGGTTATGGGCTAATAATAGTATGTCTGTGACCATTTTTAATTTTGTGTATTACTTAACAGTAAAGAATTTGAATTTGAAATTAGGCAGCATTAAAATATTGCTGTTACATGTATATCCATACTTTTTTTTCTTTAAGTTATATTTTCAGTTTCATTTTAACATTTAATGGCCAAAATATATGCATATTTGTATTGAAATACTAAGAAAATAAAATTCACTTATATTTGATATAAAAAAAAAAAAATTAAAATTTAATATTCATTATTATAATTGAAAAAAATAATTGTGGTTAAGGTTGCTGTTTGCATACAATGTTATTCCTTCTTAATATTGGTCCAGACTTAATGTAAAGACACTTAAATTTGGGTCATATATAAATCCGATTTTTCATTTCTTATCTAAAATAATGGGGAACAGTTCCAAGGATGAAAGGGTATATCATAATTGTGTACTGTTATTACTTAATTCATATGATATAATTAACATGTATAATCAAAGTACCAGGGGGATCTGGCTAATTCCAGATTGCCTTAGGGGAAAGGAGGTCATTCTCAGGCTAACAACTTTATTGTAAAATACATATATATTAACCTTAAACATGTTGAAGTGATTCCCAAATAGCACTGATAAAACAATTTCATTAAGGATATGCTCATGATTTATTTTGATAATTCTTTTGCATATACATGTGTACACACTTGTAAATGTGAATATGGATTGAGATTTAATCTGAAATGCTCTAAGAAAACTTGTATTTTTTAAAATAAGTTCAATTAATTCTGACTTTTTCTACTATAGGCAGATATTTATTATGCTTTTCTTTAGTTTATTTGTCACAAGTAGAAACTGTCTGATCCAAATGTTTTGCTCAAATTTTCAGGCTGTTTGCTGGATACATGTTGTATCCAATCCGGTAAGGCTTGCTTTAATCCTCCATTTACTTCTAGGTAGGTCAGTGTGGTTTACATGGCAGTTCTGATGCTGGCATAATGTGTGATCGTGTCTTGTTAATGATTGATTTGTTGTCAGAAAATAAACGAAAAGCAATAAATTATGAACGAGTTGTTGTGTCTCTATAACCAGGGGCCCACATTTCATTAAACTTTATACGAAAATATATTCGTAAACATAAATTCACAGAAATAGTGTATTCCTCATGTTTTCTCCGTACAAAATTTTTATGAGTTTATGTAATGCCAGGAAATGGGTTACCTTTCTTTATGTTTAATATTGTGCAAATTAATAAGTAGGACATTATTGTTTTGACTAAGATCAAAGTTGTTTGTACAAAATTAGATGAAAAGAGCCCCAGTTTCCTGTTTTACATTTAAATTATTTATTATCCATCAAGTTATGAAATTCCCAGTAACACAGACAACTGCAGTCATTTCATTCTGTTACTCTCCACTCAACAGTGGGATTTTCATCTAGCAAGTGGATGTTTTTACACACAAAGAATTTAAGCCAATCAAAATGATGTTTGCATTTTGGATGCTCTCCATGTTGAGGTAAGAACATTAGTGGTTTGGGGTGTAGGATATTACTGTATGAGTGCTTGGATTGATTCATGGTAACAAGGAGACAAGGTAATCCAAAATCCAGTCAGATTACTGTATTGTATTTTGATCTAAACAATGAAACAGTAGTGAAGAAGAAACCCATGGGTGATGCTTGAAAAGCAGCGTAATCAGCAGCTGTGGGTTATCCAACGATGCAGAAAATGTGACCTCTTCAGCGTTTGACACTAACTTTAGCCAGGTATCCCAACGAAACACCTGCTTGAAATTCAGGAGTCCCTTCTGAAAATTAAGAATACCTGTCATGTCATTCAAACATACAACAGCTTTATTCATATAATAATTGGTTAAGACGTTTAGATTCATCAAAGAGGGTTACTAATAAAGTTTTATGAAGCTGATTACATAGGTTTTCAACAAATGTGGCTGTTGAATAGACTTTTATTCAGAAAAGTAAGTATCCTAACAACACATGACATGTCAATAAGGAGTCCCTTCCCAATTTTTGGTGTCTTCTGGATCCTGGGACACTGTTAGAGTCGACCCCTGCTCTTTGCAACCAAACATTTTGGGAAAACGTAGAAAGATCTCTGAGGAAATTCACAGCATTTTCCGCAAGTATTCAAAATGGTTACAAGCCAATTCAGTCAGTTTTTTAGAATGCTCAGGCTGCCCCAAAGGTTCAGTCGGATCCCGAAGCGGTCTTCCAGCAATCATAGCTTGGTTTACTCTGTGTGGATATTGGTTTTGGCAAGACAAGTGGTATGCCTAATCATCAATGACTCCTCAACAACCAAATAGTCCCTGTTCAGTTTACTTATAGTCAAAACTAGTTGCTTACCATTTAATGTATCTGTCTATATGTTGCTAATAAATAGCTGACAAGTAGCAAAATCTATCCCCGATTAATCTACAATTTGTATACAGTAGAAAACCACATATATTACTAATTATAGCAACAGCGACCTTCACCATAGAGGATGCCATGTATTTTTCAAATGAAGATTGGTAATTTTATATCATTTCCACCATGCATGTGTACAATTCAGATGCTATTTTTAGACTAAATATTATACATGATACGGGGCCTCCATGGCCAAGAGGGTAAAGTCGCTGGCTTTAACACTCACTCAGCCCCTCACCGCGTGGGTTTGAATCCTGGCAGGGTAATTCAGATTTTCATGTAAGGAAGCCTTCCAGCTGGCTTGCGGAAGGTCGGTGATTCTACCCGGATGCCTCCATGCATTCGGGGTCTTCCTCCACCTGTAATTAGCTGGACATTGCTATATGACTGAAATACTGTTGAAGCAATGGTAAACTCAAATAGTGAAGTCAAGTCTAGTCATACATGATACACCAGCATTTAATAGGTCTGGGAATAGTCTTCTGCATGTATTAATAAATGTTGGTCTTATTTTGGAGTGAAATGGAATATTACAAAACCAAACACAGCTGAACAGTCAATATATTTATTTACCACAACCAAAACATGCATAAAACAAAATAATAAAATAGATATTAGGCCATAAAAGTATGATATTCTAGCTTTCTAAATATAAATATACTACAGCATTACTGATAGCATTTCCTGATGGTGGTCTTTAGTATACTGGACTTCAAAAATGGAGAATACCCCGACATTAAACACAATTACATACTATAATTAAAGTCAAATATAATTCTGGATTATCCCAAAGTTCAGACAACTAAATGTGTTCATTTCATTATTTGCTAAATACATTTATATCTCATAATGCCTGAGCAGAGAAAATCAAGACTTCCATAGTCCAATTGACGACACAATGGTCCCCACTTACAGGTACTACTGTATATAAAGAAACAATAACGAGATGCACTAACTGCCAATTTTTTTTTCAGAATTTGTTTTCATACTAAACATCCTGTATGTATTATTTTACCTGTGAAGAAACTAATCAGATGCTACCTTAGTTGAAATACCTTGCTGTACATACTAACCAACTTAAATCTTGTTGGCAAGATAAAATGTACTGAATTACACAACATAATCACTTTATGTGACACATGATTATTTATAAATACAAAAACTATATCATAATCCAAAAGAATATTAAGGGTTTACAAACAATGGTAATATTTTAAGGGTTTTACCATCTTTATTTTGAACCACTATGTCAAACTTGGCAGGACTGAAGGTACAAAAATACACTTTTTATATGAAATGTGAAAATTATTTACCAAACTTGCCAAAACAATTCTATATATTAAACAGAAACAGGATTGAGAAGGATTGCGTAATTAATCACAAATTAGTCAAGGAAACATGGAACTACCAGTACCCATTTACATGTGTATAACAAATATAAATCTGAGCAGTTTGCACCCTCATACATGTATATGTAAAATTATTGTAAATATATCTAAATATCATAGCAACAACTGCCTTTACCATTTTCACAAGTCAGGGGCAATAATTCTTTTATAACTATGAATTTAAAAATGATACCCAAAACATACAACTTTCAATGATGAAAAGCTTTGCGATGGTCTCATATAATTAAGGAGATATACACGCCACATGATTTTGTGATAAACAGACAAGGGCAAATCTATATACCCCTTTTTTTTCAAAATAGCATAAAAAGACCTACAGTATCATACTGCAATTTACGAGTGACTAACTGGAATAATATCTAGATTTATACTAATCAAGTTTATTTCTTGTGCAAATATTCATTTTGGCAGGGGCCTAGCCAGGCTTGCAATAAAGATGCCAAGAGTTAGATTAAGTGTACACAAAATTAGCAGGTAGAGTGTACCTTGGGCTTCCCTTTGAGAAATAAGTGATTACAGAAGCACAATAGTGAGTTCTGACATGTTATCTGAAGTTTGAATTTTCTGCTGTGATTTTTATATGCACATGCGTATTATACGTAATGGGCACTACACACTTACAGATATATAAGACTATGTTAGGACATTATTGTGTATAAATATATAATGCTAAAAAAAGTATTAACAACAATCACTGTCATGAAGGACCCTGTCTGAATTTAGCCATGTATACATTGCAATATCTGAACAGGTTATCCTGTGATTAAACATATGACATGAATGTTACCTTTTGTCTGTGATACACTCGAACTGACCTATTCTTCAAGAAGTACCATGTAGATATGTACCAATATTGCATGACACATATTTACATAAAATAATCATTATTATCATTAAAATAAGGTGATAAAGAAAAGTTACAACAACTTACTTAATTGATTCTTCCTTTGCTCACACACACATTAAAAAAAAAGCAGTAGAACTGTTTTACATATACAACAACGTAATCATAACAAATACAAAGACAATTTCAGATCTATCCAATATATAAATAACATAATTATAACACAGTTTTAAAAAGATCTGAAAATGAGCTTTCTTATTTAACCAAGGATGCAAAAACCTCAGTTTCACATGCATTTAGACATAGGATGTTGAAGCAATGGTGATGAAAGATCTGGAGTATTATAATTAATCAGGCACTGTGTCTCGTCTGTTGAACATTCTTATCCAACCTGCCACTGAAATAAATAAAACAGAAAAGGAAAATATAGCTATAATTTATACCAGGATTACTGACTTCAAATGTGCTCAAAATACGCATTTCATTTTTGATAATATTAAGTTGCTCTCGCGACGTAACACGTACATCAATGAATATTCTATGCAATCTATGTAAATTCTGATAAGTTTGCATAAAACTCACAAGCTGATCAACTTCTCCTGAGTACCTTCATCATGTTATACTTGCTTAACTGTAAAATCTATTATGATTGAAAACCATTTTCTGTCTCATCTGAACTGGTGAGAGTAATGAATATATTACCATGATGAGTCATCATAACACAATTGAGTTGTAATTTAAGTGTTTGCATCCATACCTTAAGGTTTCCCTCCTCATCCTGGTTTTGTTCTGCCATTTTCTCTATTTGTTCCCTCTTCTGCTGCTTCCTTTTCAAGGCCTCTGGGTCTTTGACACCACGCCCTTCATCTTCCCGTTTACGCTTCTCAGCTGCTTCTGCCATCTGACGTCTCCGGGTTTCCTAAAATGTTGACAACTTTATTCAATTAACATTAGTCATAAATGCATGCATTAAGAGAAAATCAAAGTGTACACATCACTATGTACATGTATAATGAAAGGATCCAACACTCAGCAATCATTATAATTCATTTTTTAATAAATTTAATAGATGACATTTATACAGCTTTCGTGTACTTATTAATATTTTTGTATTTTCCACATCTATTTAAATATATTTCAGCATTATTATAATGTATACATTGTAATAGATAAGAAGTGTATACAATTTTATTTTAAAACAGGAATCAACCAAAATAAAATGAAAAAGAAACAGAAATAAAATTCTGCAATATTATGGTTTATTGATTAATTCTGCTTAAACTGCATGTCGAACTTACAGGTGACGGCTGATTGTTGTCAGCTGAGCTTCCTTCTAAACATGATTGGCAGATTCCCATATTGTTGATAAGTCAGATTATAATTTTTGTTTTTGTTTTTCTGTGAGACCTCCCTTCTGGCTAATGTGAAATGCGTGGAACCAACCTCCGGAATTTCCGTTCATCTCAGAGTTGCTTCCCTTATATCTCGACGCCATTTGTAAACAAATTGAGCAGGAAAATTTACTCTACGGAAGAATGCCGTTTGTGAAAAATAGATTTTGATTATAAATGGTATTAGTTTGCATGAATCTACTTTTTAAATATGAACTTGTTGTTTAATGCTTCTTTGTTTTTTGTTGTTTTTGTTATCTTGAATTAATTACGATTAACTTGTTGGTGAAGTCCCAGTTCATTGAAAAATCATGGTCCTGCAACTATCGTCGGATGTCCTAATTGCGCCCCTGTCTTAACTCCGCCACCTTCCTTTTTTTATCGTAGTCTCGCTAGATTTTATCACACACGCAAGAGACTGTCAGATTTTTTTTACTATGTTTCTGTAAATAAACTCAGATGATTTTTGTACGAAATTTTGATTCAAACTGATAACTATTGCAAATTTTATCTCGCACCACTCTTTTTATGTGTTTTTTCTTAATACAGAATGATTTCCACGCAGAATGGCCTTTTTACACTTAAATTTTTAAAATAAAGGTATCTTGGAAATTTCAGCTGCTGTGTTTACATATTTATTTATAAATGGAAACCATATGTGTACAATTCGCAACTGCTATGACGTCACCTAGGGGGCGGAGTTAGGACCACACAAAATGATGACAATATATTTGACTCTTAATGTATTAAATGTTATTTTCGAGTGAATAATTATTCATAAAATAATTTTTGGACGTGGATCAATGTCAATTTGATAGAATTTATTGGTACATGAACAGCTTTTATTCTATGTATTTTATTTATGTTGCATTTCCTAATTAAATCTTAGAGGGACGCAGTTTGGGCACTTGAGGGTACTATAGCAGTACTGTGAAACCGTTATGACTAAACAGTCTAACTGATCCCATCATGAATATGACTTCAGATAGTGCTTCAAATAGTGAATACCGTATACATCGGCAGATTAGGCGCACATTTTTTCCAGATAATTCACGTTTATAGAAGGGGTGCACCTTATATGGTGATATACAGCCTTTCAGGTTTCTTTTTTTGATCACAGAGAAGTGGAATTTACCGGTATACGATCTCAGAAAATGGATATACTGAAAGCCAATGAATACGATAATATGCCACAAAGTCTATACGAAATCATGATAAACAATACCAGATTATTGCTTTTGTTCTTATTAGTTATCCTACTGGTATATTTCATGATAAAATGATCGTGAGAAACTGAAAGAACTTGATGGAAGCCATTTTCAATATAAACAAATAAGTTTATTTTACGGGACCTCATGATGTATAGGAGAAACTTGACAGGTGGCAATTGTTACGTAATGTTGGTAGTTGGGAGAATTTTGACAATGGTCCCCAGTGTTAGAATGCGGGGACATGGTTGAGTAATGTCATGTTATGAAAATGTGTCACCTTTATCCTACCCGTCATTTATGTAATGGTCTAATGGTAATCTTATGCCAGGTGTAAATAAAACGGTTCACCGTATGATTAGCCCGGTGACGTACGGATAGCTTTCAGTCTGTCAAAATGTACAGCGGCGCAAATTTCAAAACAAGATTTCGCCGCATACGATACTATAAGTGATTTTTTTTTCAAATAAGTTACCCTGAAAGTTAGGATGCGCCTTATACGTAGCTGCACCTAATCTGACCTTGTGTACGGTATGACTGTTTCATGGGAAAAAATATATTTATTTCTATCTGTTGATTCTGGCTACAAACTTGGAATTGTTCTGATAACTGAAGTGGTATAAGACAAGTTTTAAGTTTAACTGCCTTTCATTCATGCAGGTAGTTGAGCAAGCTTTTGCGCGATGTGTTGTCATTCTTGACTTGCTAAGTTAAGCAATGTTGGGTAGGATAAGTACTTTGATGGGGGAATGTCGGTGTTGCTATAATGTTGGTAGCAACCTGGCTGCAGGTTCACGGGTTTGAGATGGACCCAACTCCAAAAGAGAAAAGGGGGAGAAGTGTAGTGGTATAGGACAAGTTTAACTGTCTTGCAGTTGAGCAAGTTTTTGTGCGATGTGGTTACCTGTCATTCTGGATATGCTAAGTTAAACAACATTGGGTAGGGTTAGTACTTGGATGGGTGACTGCGGTCTCGCTATATAACCAGGGGTGTAAAATTTCTAAAGTTATCACTTACCGGCTGCCTAGCTCGTCCAAAATTTGAGATGGGAAAATCAAGAAATGCTTTGGTTTTTCACTTACCCTGCGCTTATGTCTTCTTGCCAGGGCGAGGGGGAGAGTGGATTTTTACACCTCTGATAACAATACTTTTTTTATTAAATATTTTCATCTAGACATTGTGCTTAGCCTGTGTTAAGTAGCAGAAATCCAGAATCCTCTCTGGGATGAAATAAAAGAAGTTTCTAAGATAATGGAGATGCCTTTAGTATATATAGGGAATGCATAATTGTATACCTAACCAAACTCATGTTATTGAATAATCATTATTTTGCATTAGCTGTATATTTAAATCTGTTTGACATCAGGGCTTTTTATTCACATTACATTAAACGGTATAATCACGAGCCTTCAGCTCCACACAGTTTTAAACTAATCGTAATTTTAATAGAGCCAGTCTTTGACCACTGTTGTAAAAATGATTGGGAAATGGGTTGGGAATATTGAAGAAATTAGAGCTTATATAAAAGTTTCGCACAAAACTCGGTCACTCAGCAAAGCAGATTTTTACTGAATTAGAGGAAGTTTATGAGTCTGATAAGGTATCTTATGAGACATTTCATAGGTGGAGAAAGAAATTTCTGATTGGCACAGAGTCCGTCAAAGATGCAGCAAAATCTGGCCGACCAGTGATTGTAACAGGCAAGACAAATGTCTCAAAAGTCACAGAAATAATTGAAAGTTTTGGCAGGTACACGATTCGTGATATTGCCAAAGCTGTTGGCATATCGCTATCGCAGGTGCATTTCATTTTGAAGCATATTTTGAAAGTATGAAAATATCTGCCAGATGGAAACCCCAATATGTTAACAGATGTCCAAAAAAGGGTACGAGTACAAACCGCTAAGCATTTGCAAACTTCGACCAAAGACAATTCACAAACATTGTTACTGGTGACGAAACATGGGTTCACTATTTTGAACCAGTCAGAAAAATTGGAAACAAAATTTGGCTAACCAAACACAGTAGAAGGCCTGTAGTTGCCAAACGGACCATGAGCACAAAGAAGGTCCTTTATTGCATATTCTTCTCATGTGATGGTATAGTTGTACAAATTCCGGTGCTGAAGGGCAAAAGTGTTAAAGGTCGGTATTACAGAGATGTTATACTAAAAAAAGCTCAAAATATATTATCAGAAACAACGCTCTCTGTCAGAATTTAGGCATGTTTATCTACTTCATGATAATGCTCCATCACATACATCTGAGCTTGTGAAGCAATTTTTGAAGTCGGAGTAGGTTACCGTCTTGCCACACCCACCATACTCTCCAGATCTAGCCCCAATTCGTCTTTTTCCTTTTCCCAAAACTTAAAAAGTTCTTACCTGGTCATTGATACAAGTACCGATAGACACTTGGCTCAGCCATCAGTCAGTGCCTCGGAGATCTATTTAAATTAGCGTATCGTGACGCATTTCAGAAATGGACTCAGAGATTGAAATTATGTATTTCAAACCGCGGAGAAATGAAGATGAAATGTTATTTGACTATTGAGTCGATCTTGAGATATCGAATACCATACATATAAACCCCTATAAGGTTGTCGCTGTGAGGCATTTTCTAATCTCTGACTGAGTAGCTTTATGGACATGTATGTGATATCAGGGTTCCAATGTGTGACCAATACTTTTATCTTTTGAAGGTCATGAAAGCATGTATGTCCCTTCCAGTGTTTTTTTAATTATTTAAATACTGTAAATTACCATGTAAAAACCGTAAAGTGCCATGTATGACTTTGAGGTTCAAAACCTTGGGGAAAAAAAATTCTTCTATTATGTGCATGATGGGACTCTTTTTCAATACTACAAAGAGAACACCATCTTGTTTCGCTGCAGGTGTTTTGCAGCTGTTCGATTGCACAACAGGTGAAAATGTTCTACTGCTTCCTCAAGTCAGATTGAATGCAGGGATTATTTTTCACACATTTCAAGTTTCCACATGCATTTACAACCCTGATGCTTATTATAGCCAATAGTTTGAGTAGTAGTCTTAAAATGCAGGACACCTTCTATTTTTTTTTTTTGTTGCAGGGTATTTATATGTACATGATTATCGTGAACCAAACAGTTCTACCAAAACGACTAACTAAAATACATCTGAATGTATTGACAACAATAAACTGATTGTTTATTTATGGGTGGTCATGGTAATGACGATGCAAACATCTCATTTGTTTGTATGCCATCAGTTAGTTATATGTAAAGGAAAGTATGGAACTTACAACAAAATATTAACAATAAATACAAATTACTAGATCGATGATTTCATAAGCATTTATTTTAAAATAATATTATAGAAATCATAAACAGACAATATTTTACAGGCAAGCATATACAATGAGGTGAAGGAATTGTAACTCTACCTAACTGCTCTCCTTAGTTCATTTTTGTAAAAGGGTTTTATGGATCGAAGCACTCCAATCTTGGATCATGGATACTTTATGAGGTATAGAAGTGCAATGCATATAGGAGTGCTAGATTTTGCTTGTTTTGCTCCAACCATAGTATGGCAAATACATAGAATTCTTTTGTATGTGGATGTTGGTTTGAAATGATAGGACCATGTTTTGTGTAATGATAACTTTCCCGCGGGTAAAACTAAAATGAAATTAATTTTGATCATTTGATGCTCACCCTTTCTCTTAAAACTACTGGAATGCAAGTCACATAATCATCCAGAGGAACACCCATCTAGTTATGTATTCTAGGTTTTGTTCGTATAATCATAAAGGCATATCCAATATTTTGTAGACCTTTCATTTACAGCAAGAAGAAACCTGCCCAATCCAACTAATGCTGCTGCATTAAGAGTATGTGAAATCATTTTGCCAATTTGTCAATGGATTCTGTCTATTTCAAGTTAGGGGCATTAATCACATTTGTTGATCAGACTAGATATATGTAAAGAAACTTTCTTAAACAGTAATATGACATATAATTATCACTCTCTCAGCTTGCTCAGGAATAGTTTTTACTGCCAATTTCCACAAACTTTATCCTATTAATTTATTTACCTCCCCCATCTGCTTACCAGTTATGTACAAATCATGACTTTGTTTTTAATTTATACAAAATATTCATAGAAATAAGGACATGCCATAACTTATCAACCAATTACATGTGTATATTTAATCAATAAGAACAAAGCATTTGGCTAATTGGTCAGTTCACTGACATAGCTTCTTTAAAGCACAGTAGGCACATGCCTACACATATTTTCTCTAAGATGAAAATCTATACAAAAACTGAAGTTGAAAGCCTTAACAGCCGATTCCTAAAATTGTTGTTTGCATTCACGCTTAGTCATATTGTGCATGTTGGTGCTGTTTTTGACAGAGAATACCTTTAATGCCCAGCACCTCTGACTTCGGTTCTCTTGGACTTTCTGTCAGGGTTGCCAACCTCTAGCACCTCAAGACAGGTTCACTTACACATAGAGACAAAATGTTGATACAAGGGATCTTGGTGCGCTACCCTAGCTTATTCCGAATAGATCCCCTGGTTCTTTGATGTGCCCATTGTGTAGGCAAAGCTCCTTAACCACTGTCTGGATGAACCAGTGCTAGGCTTCTATTTACTAAGTTAGGCAAGGACACTGAATAGTGTCCAAGAAATTGTCCAAGGTTCAATCGGGATTTGAACCCTGAACCCATGGATTAGCAGCCCAACATATTACCACTGAGCCACCATTCCACCTTATTCCTAAAATTGTCTTCTGAACATCCTCATTTCTTCTATATATATCTGCATATTTTGAGAATGAAAAAAAACAAGGCCATAAGAAGTGTTAGTCCATATTGCACAATATATCATCCATTGAAAGCCAGAAGGGGCTATCAGCTTTCTTTTTACATATGCTGATAGCCCCTTCTGGCTTTCAATGGACGATATGAGATGATGTCAACACTCATTGTCCTGCACTTGATCAGCTAAGCTGTTTGTTGATCTGTCACTTCCGAGATGGACACTCTTTGGTACAGTCAGCTTTAGTTGTATGATATACTCGTTAAATTTCTAAGTAGGTTTTATAGCAGAAATTTTGCGATTTAAGACAAGGCAAAATAGTGATCAAACAACTTGTAAGAAACTGTGTGGTGGTATGAAGTTAACCCTTTCCCTCATATAGACTCATTTTGACGCACTCAATAGGTACCACATAAAGCCTGATCTCTGCAGAAAACTACAGTTAAACCTTACCAAATTTAATTATAAAGTCCTCATTTCCAGACCACTGAGAAGCAGCGAACAGCATAAAACCTGATCAGCCTGCGAGTTATGTATTTGAGTTCTAATAAACATGTTAAGCTGTAGACTTGAAAATACATGAATGTACTGTAAATAGGTCTTCCAGTTCAGTGAACTGGCAAAACCACAAAATATATTGCCACAAATCAATCACATTTATTGCTGAAGTAATTCACACAAAAACAATATTTGTACATGCGTACCGTAAATCATTAACAGTGTTATTATATTAAATGGTGCCGTGGTTCAATGGTGACATACATGACTACAATGTGATGGTCGAAAGCTGAACTTGAAGTGTTTGTTTATATTTTAACTGTTATACAAAAAGGCTACATCATCCCTTTTGAAGACACACCTTTTGGTTTCTTTTTGTTAATAATCATAATTATGCTTTACAATATTTTTGATTTTAAGATAGAAGCAAAAGGCATTTACTTTTCTCCTGTGAGTGCGAGCGTGGCTAGGGGTAAATATTTTATTTATTTAAGAGAGTAGTGAATTAGGAAATAAATGATCTAGATAAGTTAGTTATCAGACTTCAATTTCTCTAATGCACATGCACTCAAACTTTATGTTCTACTTTTGTTATCTATGCATCGATATGACAATGCTCAAAAGCATAAATTGTGTTTGTTTTCAAATCTACCTTTCTTAACCCTTTCCCTCATATAGACTCATTTTGACGCACTCAATAGGTACCACATAAAGCCTGATCTGCAGAAAACCACAGTTAAACCTTACCAAATTGAATCACAAAATCCTCATTTCCAGACCACCGAGGAGCAGCGAACAGCATAAAACCTGATCAGCCTGCGAGTTACTCGCAGGCTGATCTGGTTTTATGCTGTTCGCATAGGTCTTTTCATGGTTTCCTCTATGAGGGAAAGGGTTAATTTTAGGGAATTTATCAGCAGGATGTCTATGGGGACTATGTACATTGTTTAAATAATAAATTCATTACCTGTAGCCATTTTCGGTGTTAGAACAGTGAAAGTGATTTTGATTGAAAGCTTGTAGTCTGGTACACTTATGAAATAGATAAATATCAAAAATCTTGTTCGGCACAGCACATGATAAGCACATAATGTTGCACTCTCTTGAAGCTGATAACAGTTTCCATTAGTAAAATATGAAACTTTAATGGCAGTCTGGCGTGTATTTCAACAAACGAGAAGTTAACACAGATTTCAGTTGAAATCATAACCCTAAGTGCTTAGATATGATACAGACTTTGATGTAATTTGAATGTAATGAGTGAGAGTCAGAATTTAATTATCATATTGTAAAGTCAAGTATAATGTTCAGTCAGTAGTAAACAAAATTTGTTATTTATTCCTTTAAAATCCGCACAAAATGGGTATTCTCCCATTGCAAAGAAAGTATCAAACCAATCAGAATATAATTAATTGCAAATATCTCAAATTTTCCCCATAGGGTCATGATGCTTTCACATCAAGTCAAGCCAAGCTATGCCCTTACCATTCCTGTTACTCTACATCATGAGATAACATTTATTGATTTAGGTATGACAATTAGGATTAAATGGTTCATATTAGACTACTGGTCTTGTAGATCTTTGACATTTAATCCTCTTTTTCTCTTTAACTTACCTAGACTGTAAAACATTAAGAATGAAGGTTGGGTTATACAATATATAAACATAAGGTACTCTCTATTTAGAAATATACATTATATCTTTTGTTTGTACAATTCATATAATTGACATATATTTTTGTAGGAGGATTGCCACAACCTCGACTTGACAATAATAAAATTAAATTGATAAGATATAACAAATCAGTCAAGCTTTGACAGTCTTCAGAAATATAGTGGTTCCTGTATTTGATTTTCATAATACTTTCACTTTTATCTTTGTGCTAGTTTGGACTACTTATTTTTCCATTGACACACAGTCACTTAAAGGCTAAATGATAAATTTGAGGAGTGCCCAGATATGAATTAACTAGTAATCTGCAATGAAAATGAATGGAAGTAATTGAAAACTGTCTGTGGATGCAGGGAATGTCACTCTATAAAATAAAGATTAACTTGGAAATCATTACATTTACATCTACAATGTACATCAACTCAGTCTCTAATGACAATTACATGATGTGTGGATTCTGGCCAAGAAATGAAACAGTTAACAGAGAAGGTAGAAAGTCAGAAGAGTTTGGATAAGTAAAAGAGAGAAGTAAAAATAAATTTGTGTTAATTGGCTACATTTTCTCTCCTTTAATTAACCCAAACCTTGCCAGTTACGATGGCCCTGGCAGATACAGCTCTGGGAATCATGTTTGATTTAAGATTTTTTATTATTTTATTTTAATTGTAGAAATTGTCCTTGTTTTTATATTTTCATTTGAAGGACTAGGTTGACTTACTTTGACATGTTTCAGGTGACAACATGTCCTACTTTGATTCAGTACAAGGATGGCTGGCAGACATCAGACAAATGACGGAAACAGAATGCATGTCTGTACTGCAAGGGAAGTCACTCTCAAAGGATCTACAGCAAAGTTCTACAACTCTCATCAAATGTAACATTTTGTCACATATTGCTAATTAGCATCATTAATGGACTTATGAATGATTAATATGTCATTTATATGTATATTAAGTACATCTTTTAAATTCTTAAGTACCAACTTGTGAGATTACAAGGATGTAAAATTCCTGATCATCACTTGCCCTTCCTTGTAATTTCCAAATCTAAAATAGTAAAATCAAGAAAAATACAAGAAATGTTATGATCTTTCACTCTCCCTGCACTAATATACACTCACCAGGGTGAATGGAACTTACCCTCCTGAGAAAGACATGGGATAACATGCAAATATTTTCAAAGGTCCTTTTGATACAATTCTCAGTTACTGATGTTTTGACAACATGAATTGATGTCTTATTTGATTGTATAACAACAAAAAAATGTTAACCTGTCTGTTAAACCATGGAAATTGATCAGATTTCATACCACTGTTGGTAGGTTTATATACTGTATAAATTTCTGAAAAGTTCTAATCATCTAATCATTTATGTAAAACCGACATAAGATTTATGCGGAGAAAAAAATTGGGAGTAACAATTTCAGCCACCACTTTTGACTGATGTCTATTGTAAAATGTAAACGTCATGTACATACAAAGTTTTACTGACAATCAATGGAAACGTGAACAAAGGATCTATGCAAAGTATTAAAGAGAGTTTTTTACTGGTTATTTTTAAGCAACAAAAGGTCAGCATAGATCAGATATATGACTTTTGAATGCAATTTAGTTACCTGTATAATTGGCTTTGTATTTCTGATTTTGAAATTACTACTGTTTTTGAAAAGTAATGGGTCATTCATTTGGGTTGTAGATACTCAATTTGTTGTGATTTTGTTGTATTTTGAAAAGAATGACATAGCAATTATAGAACTGACGAGAGATATATGTGTACATGTATTTACCTTGGTTTTATAGAATTCACAAAGTATTTTCATGTATTTACTACTTCAGGTGGCATAGATGGTATAAGGACACAGTCACACACCATAAGTGATGAGTTTTCAAAACTTTTTAAGTAAGTATTGTTTCATTTAACATTAGTCAAGTGGAAAAAAAGGTTTTGTAAAAATTAGTTGACTGTGCAGTTTAACTAGTGCATGATTTGCAATCAAAGTATGGTTTTATTAGTTATCTCCTTTTAAGTAAATAGATTAATTGAACATCATTAATGATGCAAATTATTAATTAATGTATTCCATTACTAATGAAAACAAACTTTATCCATTTATTTCATATAGACTCATTTTGATGCATAGGCAAACAGAGAAGACGCAGATCAGACAGCTCTGATCAGGGTCTTCTCTGTTTGTTCATACAATATTGTAGCCCAGTTTCTACACAGTCATCGGCAAAGAAAAATACATCATTTCATTAATATTCTTGAAGTCATAAATTTGTACATGTATGAAAATTCATGAAGTAAAGGGTTAAAAAAACAACAACTAGTGGTTCTTACAACCTTTTGCCCCATGTTCTTGAAAATAAGAGTGGTAAGTGGTACTTAATTACGTATGATTTTCATACTCAAATTCAAACTTTGTCTTTTAGTTTCAATAGGGTTTGAGTATATTACTCAGATCTGTGCCTGAGATCGCACTTCAAAATTTTCTTGAACAGGGGACCTAGGGTAAAGATTGAACTCCTTATCTTCAGTTATTGGCCCAAGTTTGTTGGGACTAAGGTCAAAATGTTGGGCACAGATTTTGCATAGATTCTGTCAGAGAAGATCGTGAGTGTGTGTTCCCCTGTTCATGTGAAAAAGGGAAGTTTAAGCTAAAGCACCTATATCCTGTTACTTATTGTACTCCTGACACAAGTGTCAATCAATTGTTGACCCTTACAATGCTGTAGGCTCTTGTGACTGCCTTTGTGACCAGTGCAAACCATAGTCAGACTGCACAGATGTTTTGATGGATTGTACATAATTTAATCAAAGCGCCCAATGCTCTGAGAGATGGCGGCGGGATTAATATGAAATTAGCTTTAATTCTAACCCCAGTGTTTCAGTAGTGATTGAAACAATAGAGGCAAAGGTCATATAACGCCAAAAACTCCACATGCTTTCCTGCAACATCCAGTTGAAATTGCTCTCTGTTTGTTACATTATAATCGGGAGTAAGGGTCATGAACCTGATTTCATTCATGAGTTGCATACCAAATTAGGTCATTCCCATTCTTCAGTACTAGAGAACCTGATGTATACATTCTGTCTGTCGTCGAGTATGTGTAAAAATTGAGAAGGTATTTGATTATTTAAGATTCTTGTATGTTTGCCTTTCCATTTCAAAGTTAAGAAATTCTCTGGGAGGAACCTAACTCGCCATCATGCAAAATTACGTGTGAACTACTTTGGGTTAATTACATACATGCGGAGCACTACTTTTTTCTTTTTACAGGAGTAGATCTTTATGTATGTAAGATGGGTTGCTGTTCTGATTAATTAACATCACGGATATTTTTTTCTCCCTTAAAATGGATGATTCCAGTGTAAAATAATGGTAAAAGAAAACATGTTAACAAACAACAACACATTAAAAGCTGTAACTGTTACGGTTAAAACGTCTGAGTAACATATTCAACTCGTATTCGCTAGTGCAGAATCACATTTGATGCATATGCACTAAGTGCATAGAGGTACAGTTAAATTTGCCGTGGAAAATATGCAAATCAGTAAGGTCAGCAACGCACGTTTTCAATTTCCAGCTACTAAAGATGGCTGGCCACCGTCTAAAAATGTAAGTTTATCTAAGTACTAGGTATAATGTGGCAGGTGTGTGGAGGGAGAACGCTGGAAGCACCTGCAGTCGCTGACAGTTCAGATCACGTGCCATATCCGCTCTCTGATCCAGGAGTGTAACCGGTGTATACACATCACCCCTCAGTACATCATGGAGGTAGGGTCTCAATCTGTAACTATGCCGGTGGGTGGGCACATTTTGGTTTAGAAATTTTGATTAAATAAAAGCAAGGGTTATGATGCAGTTCCATTATATTGCTTTGTTTAGGGTCCAAATCTAGATACTGCATTATATTGATTGTCTCGCTCTGGCAATGTGCTGGCTGGCATAATATATAATATCCCTGATTCACAAAGTGAAGTGACAGCTACCATGCAACCCCATGATAATGCAACATGTATATTAAGGGTCCAAGTCTAGATTCTGCATTATATTGGATTAAGTGAAAATGCAACGTAAATCAGCTAAACAGTTAACAAAATATAGATTATGACAGTAATTATAGCCTTTTTATGGAAGCTC
This sequence comes from Solen grandis, assembly GCA_021229015.1. Classification (NCBI taxonomy): domain Eukaryota; kingdom Metazoa; phylum Mollusca; class Bivalvia; order Adapedonta; family Solenidae; genus Solen; species Solen grandis. The sequence continues at coordinate 55,556,126 of CM037779.1, forward strand.
TTCAATTGGAGGTAATTCATTAGAGTCCTGCTACCATATATCAATAATCCAATCTGTTACCTACAGCAACAAGAAGTAGTCATGGGAGAGTGTGCCAAGCTGGCTCAGCAAGTTGAAAGGTATGTGCCTACTTTGACATCGTGAATGCATTATACTTGTCAGACATTTTATAACAAACTTTTCCTCTTTTTTAAACTCTCATTTACTAATGCTCACAATTTACTTTGAAATGTTACCAATGAAGTGTATTGAGATATAACATCAACCTATGTTAATCGGTTTTGCTTAAGTTTTCTTACAAAAATTGTCCAGTGTTTTCATGCCATCCTGTGGCTGGGAGGTTATGGGTTTAACTTTTATTCCCATCACATACCAGAGTCATTAGAAATATTACTGACATATATGTCCCTTGTGCTTGGCACAACATATAAGGGTAGTTCCAGGACCAGCTGTTCTGGTGTCAGGATAATGTGACCGGGTGTGGTATCATGCCACATGTCTTCAGCATGATAAATTGCAGTGAGAAAGCTCTGGGTCTGTCTCGTAATGATAAATGTCCCAAAATGACTGAAATACTGTTGGTTTGACATAAAATTCAAGTTATCAGATAAATATTATTGCCATTATAAGAAATTGGACAGAGGTCTAAATATCAATACCTACCATCTGATTTTGAACATGACTTGAAAGATATTCATATTAAACAATGATAAATGATATTGACTAGTATTTATATTTTTAGTATTATTTGGTTTTGGGTCTACTGATGACATTCATGTTGTTGAATCTTGTCAGTGCTGTCCTCCTCAATATCTCTTATACTGCCTTGTTCTTAAGTGTCAGGAAAGGTTGCTTATATTTGATGGTTCCATGGATTGGTTCAAGGTTACTTTTACTAAAACCATGGTTTGGCTATGGTTTGCTAGTGGTTAGAGCGTCAGCCTTTGGAGTGAGAAGTTGTAGGTTTAATTCCCGAATGTGACATACCAAAGTCGTTAAAAAATAATACTGGTGTGGCTTCCTTGCTTCATGCTCTGCATATAAGGGTAATTCCAGGACTGGTTGGCCTGGTGTTAGGATAATGTGACTTGGTGTGGTATCAGGGCATGTCTAGGGTGTGACACTGCTGTGTGTCTCAAGTTAACATTGTCTACAAATGACAGAAATTCTGTAAGTGGCACATTAAACCTAACAGTCAGACAATCTGTTACCAAAAATAGAAAACTGCAATTGATAGCTGGTGGTTTAGGGGGAAATCAGGAATCAATTTTGTGGATTTTTGTTGTGATTTTTTTTTTTTTTTATAATATATGAAATATTTTATTCTGATTATTTTGTTATTACAGGGGTTTGTAAATGTTTATTAATGTACATACTGCTTTATGTCCAGTTTCTCCTCCTCTGGTCATCCTGTGAAAGTACCGCTAGTTAACCAGCTGACCTTCCTGGGGCAGTCATTCAGCCGCCTGGTAGACATGGTCCTGGGATACCTTGTACAGGTTAGTCACCAGTCGTCATGGTAACCATTTGATTTAGAAATATAATATTATGAGTACTTATTTAACCTCTTAATGGTGATTTAATAAGGATGTGGTTTCTTTAAAGTTCACATGTTCAAAGTGTTGAAAGTTGTATAGAATTGTATGATGAAGGGAAGTTTGACAGGCAAGGCTGGTTATTCCAAACCATGTTTTGTTGTTGTTGTTGTTGTATGATTGAATCTGTCTTAGAAGAGATTGTCTTTTAGAGTTACTGTCAGGCTGATCATTTCAAATTTCTAAAATTTTAATTTTCAGATTAAAAAATGTTCTTTACAGAAGTTTTTAAATACTGTCTAAATCTTTCCATTTTTAGTATTGATTACATTTAAATTACATTGTTTTGCCACACATGACAATTAAAACATCAAACAATATTTGTAGATAAATAAACGAAAATATTAACATGTAAAAACAATTTACAGTAAATATATTTAAAGGTAAACAATAACTGTAAAGAAACCCCATATGTATGAAGGATATCTAAAAATCGATATCTCTAGATATGTACTTCATATATATAAAACACAGTGCAGGTCCATTGGTGTCCAAGTGTTGGCACCAGACTGTATTAGACCACTTTGTAATTGAAGAAAATTGGGACTGATAAAGAGGATAAAAATCTTGGATGATTAAAAGGTTTTGAAAATTAGATATATCGTTTGTTTCTCTGCAAAACCTCAAATTATGCAGGATTTTCGGGTAATTGCTCCTCAGAAAATTGGTAGATCTGTATTATTCTGGCATCTGAATAAAGAATATTACTGTGTTATGCTGTGATTGTAGAAGATTGTGGAGACGTTGGATGAGTCACACACACCTCTTGCCTTGACCAGCTGTATCAGCACCGTCATCAGCCTCGGGCTGGAGGGGGAACACATGTGCTACGTTCTCTCACGGGTATCTATTTTCATTTGTTATGAAGAAATCATTTGATAGGTTTTATAATGTTATGTTGATAAATGGGGCAAGAACATAGAGCTGCAGGATTTTTTTTGTTTTTGAGGGAAGAGGGACATTATTCAGTTTTGTATTTCTGGTAGCAAACAATGTGAATAGCTTTTCTTTGTTATTATTCTGATCATTATATTGGTGATTTTAGATGATTTAGTTTCAAGACCTATCTCTCTAACAATAAAACATACAGAAACATTTCATTCATACTACGTGATGTATATATATCACCACCACCTCGACATCTGTACTCCAGGAGGGCTGTATCCGTGCCTTGTTTGAGATCTGTCGGACAGACACCCTGGAGTTTGCCCATGTCCAGTCCCTGCGAGCCCTGGCCACTATCTGCTGTGTGCCAGAGTCCATACTGGAGTTAGAGAAGGAGGGTGGGGTGGACAGCTTGACGGACATACTGTGTGACCGCACCATCAGTGAGGCTGTCAGAGGGGAGGCAGCAGGTGTGATAGCCCAGATCACCTCTCCTTGTCTGGATAACTTTCAACATATTGCTGGCTTTTTGGAGAATGTAGAAGATCTTCTGAGTGCACTTATAAGTGAGTGAATAGGGGCCATATTTTTTCTGCTATAATATTTTTTTGAATAACAATTCTGGTATACTAGTTTTGTTTTTGTTCTTTTCTTAAATTAAAATCATCTTGTTTGAAAATTATATCTAGTTATCTGTTATCAATCAAGAATACAGCATGAAGGTCTTAAATAAAAGAAAGATCAGAAAGGTTTTATTAGGTAGAGAAATATCCATGTCGCATTTTAATTTGTACACCATGTTTTGTAATCGATATAAAATAAAAGTTTAAACTTTTTACTGTTTATAGTTGTTCTATTTATATTAAGAACAATATTATGAACAATAGGTTATATATTATTATTGTTTCAAGAACCTTTTGTTTAATTAAGGTAACCCTCTTCTGTATCAGGCCTATTTTACAACACCTCATCACATGAGACGTTCCTGCTGGCCGCAGCAGCCATTGCCAACATCACGTTCATGGACAGCCAGGCATGTGACGTGCTACAGCAACTGGATGCACCCAGACTTCTCATACACTCAGCCAGCACACAGAAGGCAAAGTCCATCTTTGTCAAAGATCAGGTAATGTGGCAAACTCCACACAGTGATCTCCCTTGCAAGCAAAAAAATCACTGCCCTCACAAATGTCACGTGATGATGGTAAACTAACAAAATGGCGTCTCCAGGCCGTCAACCGATTCCTATATTCCTATATTTTCCTATATTTTTGAGATTTTTCCTATTTTTTGAAAAACCTCCTATATTTCCCTATATTTTGGAAATTTTTCCTGTATTTTCTCCAACATACTTTGTCGATATGAATTTAAAAAAATGAAACTTTTTTGATGCTGCCTTCAGATGTTTCAAATTACAGATTTAAGCTGTCTAAAGTTATCCAAAGCATCTCAATCATGCAGAAGTGCTGCTCAACACCCATTGCTCATCCCTGTGGAGACCTTTCAAGGCTTTGAGAAACAGTTTGCCGAGCCTCAAATCTTGAAAGGTAATTTACAAGCATTGTGGTCATTAATTATTCTTGTTCTTCCCCAATGATGAAATCTGAGGGGAAATCTGATGCTCTTCCATAAGTCACTTGGAATAGAGCATACCTTCAGACTTCATTTGCTTTAATATGCTTGTAGGCTTGGGCTGTTTTGGTTTTGGGGTTTGGTTTTGACTTGACAGCCCTTTGATTTGTCAGTGTGTTGAGTCACTCAGTACTTCAAAATCGTACAATGAGCATGATGTGCTCTTGCCACTTGAATGGAAGTGCTTAATTGCTAAAAAAATTTGCAAAGGGTAGTAAAAACAGTTTCCAGTTCAGCTTTTTAGAGCATTGGAAGTCATGAAAAAAAAAGGTAAGTAGTTATTATTTCATGAAAGTTCCTTTTTCAGATCAAGATGCTTTAGTACCAAGTTGATGAGAACAGTACCAGCAAAAGTTGTTTACAGTGTTTATTAGTGGAAAACCATACATTTATGTAACTTTAAGTGAGGTCAATGTAACTGGATAATCAGAATGCCAGGTGGAAAAACTAAATGGAACAACAAGTGGCTAGATCAAGTTGATGACAATGGTGTTTTAGTTGGACTCTGGTGCAAGTGTGTTAAAGACAAAACTGATTGTGCTTATTGCACATTATGTTGTAAAGAGTTTTCCATCAACAATAGTGGTTTCAATCAGGTGAAACAGCACAGTAAGACTTCCAAACACAAACAGATTTCAGATGTAAGATTTGGTAAAGGCACAGCTCAAAAGCTGCTACTTAAGAATGACCAAACAGCTACTTCTGGGATACCTACAGCCAGTGCCACTAGTACATTTACATCTTCTGAAGAACATGTTGCAAAGGATTCAGCCGAATTTGGCAGGAAGACTAGTCATACTATCAGCAAGTTCATGACACCATCATTACAAAACCAGGTATCAGAGTCAGAAATATTATGGTGTTACAAAGTTGCATCATCCGATTTCTCATTCAGATCATGTGACAATATTTATAAATTGTTCCAGAGGATGTTCAAATGTGATGTTTCTGAACAATTCTCATTATCAAGCTTCATACGTTGTTTCAGAAGCTATAAGACCTTTTCTTTTGGAATCCATTGTGAAGGATGTAATTGACAGCAACCTTGGGTTTGTTCTGATGTTCGACGAAACAACAACAGCACAGCAGTGTAGGCAGATGGATATCCTGATAAGATATTGGAATCAGTTGGAAGCTGAGGTCTCAGTAAGATTTTTGAAAGCCTTTCATTTTGGACATGCTACAGCAGAAATTGTCAGTGAAGCTTTACTTAGTCTTGAAGAAGAGCCAGAATTAAAACTCCCTATGAAAAACTTGATAAGCATCTCATCTGATGGCCCAAATGTCAATAAGTCCATCCACAGACAAGTGAATGAAAATCTAAAGAGGCGAGGATACCACGGCTTGTTATACTTTGAACCATGCAACTTGCATACAGTGCACAATTCATTCAGGAAAGGCTTTAACAGCTTTGGAAGTAGTGCTGAAGACTTGACCTTTGATATGCATCAATTTTTCAAGCAGCAGCCAGTAAGACGAGAAGATTTCTCTAATCTCCAGCTGGAATACGACATGGATGAAAGTCTGTTCCTGAGACATGTTCCAACAAGATGGCTGACCTTGCTTCCAGCAATGAACAGGGTACTGAAGAACTGGACTGTAAGCTTAGATTACTTCACTGTCAAGTTGCCAAAATCCAAGAAGTCAAACACTGAGAGGAAGAATCTTGAAAAGAATGAAAGATATCAAAGAATTTGCCAGGGACTAAAGGATAAGAACCTCCTATTCCAGTTTGCTTTCCTTACTTCTGTCACTCCTCTGTTTGAAAGGTTCCTCACCATGTTTCAAACTAAAGGACCGATCATTCACATCTTGACAGACGAGTGCTCTACTCTACTAAGAACATTTATGTTCAGATTTCTGAAAGCTGACGTTGTGGGAAGACGAACTGGTAGAAGACTTCTTGACATTGATGTAACTGATCTACAGAACCAGCTTCCAGATGAGGGGATTGAGATAGGAGTGGCAGGCAAGCAGCAGCTCTTACAAATACCAAAAGAACGGCATCATTTAACTTTCAAACATGTGAGAAGCTTCTATGTGACTGTATCTGAGTATCTGGCTCTACATCTTCCTCTGAGGAATGAGCTGCTTACAGACATGCAATACTTGCACCCTATTCTGCAGAAACATGAAAAGGGTTCCAATGCAATAGCTTCTGTTGCCACAAAGCTTCCTCGTGTGGTTTCCAAAGAAGAGCTTCCAACCCTTAAAAATGAATGGCTGGATTATAGCACATCCAAAATTCCAACAGAATGGTCAGAGGATGAAGATGGAAATTACTTGAGAATTGATCATTACTGGAACAAAGTAACTGATCAGAAGACGAAAAGTGGCCACATGAAGTACCCTATTTTAGCGAAAGTCATCAAATCAGCATTGACTCTTGCACATGGAAATGTGGATGTTGAAAGATCCCTGTCAGACAACAAAAACACAGTAACCCCAGAGAGGACTGGACTGAGTATTGAGACTATAAATGGCTTAAGACTGGCAAAGGACAAAGTAAATCAAGTTAAAGGTCCTCACAATATCCAGATCTCAAACAAACAGGTCAGTATGGCAAGGAGAGCAAAGTCAATGTATGAAGACAGGTTAAGGAAAGAGAAGGAGGAAGCAGAAAGAAGGAAAAAAGAGTTGACAGAAAGAAAAACAGAAAAAGAATCATTGAAGAAGGAACAAGCCAAAAAGAATGCTGAATGAAGGTTATGACAAACAGGAGAAAGCATTGAAAAAAGAAGAAGATGAGTACAGTAATAAAAATGGAAGGAATTAAAGTGAAAAAACAGAATGGAGAAGGGAAGAAAGGGTATCGAAAGCTGTCAGCAAAAAAGGCACAATTTGAGTAAAAAAAAGAAGTGCTGTCATTATCAGAAACAAACAACTTAGCAGTAAGTCATCATCCACTAAAGCATCTGAAGATACTGATACAATTTGCCATAAAAAAAGAAAAGTTTCAAGTATGAAATGTATGAAAATGAAATGTTGAATGTATGTTACCTTTGCGAAGGTACCATCTTGCAGAGTGATTTTTCTTGATAATTGATTATTCTGTGTAAAAATATGAAAACTTGTTTCCAATTTCTGATTCTTTTTCTTTGGAATTGGAATTTTATAATCATAAGTGCTAACTTTGTTAATACATATAATAATAAGAAGAAGTTTCATAGAAAAGATTGTATTTCTCAGAGATAAATAACCTAGTATTATTTGCACAGATAGTCCCTTTGTGGTAGCCAACTGCAAGTGTTCAAGAGTTTATGTATACATTATATCAGTCAATATTTGGCAGGGTACTTTTGTTAATTATGTAATTGTTGCTTGTTAATTATTTCAATAAAAAAATTTCAGGTATGCACCTGGATGACTACCCTGTGTTGCTCCAGCATATCTGCCTTGATGGAGATGCAGTATGAATGTTTGGTTAAGTAAAACAAGTTTAATAATGTTATCTACAAACAAGTAAGTAAGTTTCCACTTATATATCACTGATATTTCCTACTGAAAAATGGAAATGCTGATGCTGTAAAATTCCTATATTTGTCCAAAATTTGCCCAAAACTCCTATATTTTGCTGAAGAAAATTTCTATATTTTTCCTATATTTTGAACAAAACTTGGTTGACAGCCTGTGTCTCTGTTTGCTGTCACAACAACAAAATATCTTTTAAAATGATTTTTTAGCTCGACTATTCGAAGAATATGAGAGCTATTGTAGTCGCCCTGGCGTTGGCTTTGCAGCTTTTGGTTAAAGTCTTGCATGCAAGTTACTATCAACCTTATATCTCAATAACCATTTATGGTATTGACTTGAAAGTTTATAAATATGTTCAGGGGCATCAGACAACCAAGGTAGATAACTCTTGACTGAATTTAATATGAATTATGGCCCCTTTTTAACTTAGAAATTTTGGTTAAAGTTTTGCATGCAAAGCTACTTTCATGCTAATATCTCATTCCAGGCATGGGATTGATTTGAAACATCTTTAATATGTTTAGTGGTTTCATACTTTCATGGTAGATAACTCTTGATGGAATATGTTACAAATTATGGCCCCTTTTTAACTTACAAATTTTGGTTAAAGTTTTCATGCAAGGTACTTCATGCTTATATCTCAGTATTCAGGCATGGGATTGATTTGAAACATCTTTGATATGTTTAGGGGTATCATACTCTAAAGGAAGATAACACTTGATGGAATATATTGAAAATTATGGCCCCTTTTTAACATAGAAAATTTTTGCATTCAAGCTTCTATCCAGCTTATATTTCTGAAATTGCTTGTGGAATTGACTAGAAAGTTAAGGAGTGTCTTCAGGGGCATCAGAAAATCAAGGAGGATAACTTTTGGACTGAATTTTATGCAAATTATGGCCCTTCTTTAACTTGGATTTTTGGTTAAAGTTTTGCATGCACAGTGTTATTGTGCTTATGTCTCAGTAACTAGGCATGGGATTGATTTTAGACTTCATAAAAATATTAAGGGGTATCAGACTATCAAGGTATATCATTTTTGACTATTATTATGTACAGGGTATGTGAAGGGCAAGATTTCATTTGATTTACCAACAAGCATTTTGAATAGTTGAGCATGCTGTCCTCTGACATCTTTTTTTTTTTTTTACCACAAGGTGATATTTGATGTTTATAAAAGAAAACCTACTTTGGGAAATGACACTCGTAGTAAAATTAAAATTTTTGGAAAAAAGAAAAATTAGCTAAATTCTGTTAAGTTTTACTTGTGGTGGCAGTGGTTATCTAAAACTGTAAGGGGAGGTAACTACTGCGGCGGAGTTTGATAATGTGGCCTTTGTTCTTTTCTTTATTCGTTCAAACTTGTATTTTTTATGTTAGTTGAAAACAAGTGCTTACAACTTATACTCTGGTTGGACTTGGACATTGTTCTCTGCTTAATTATCCACTATTTTTTTTTTAGGGGAAAAATCAGTTTTAATGATTTTTTATCTTAATTTTCAAATTGATACTTAAAAATGTTAAAGTCATTATATTAGGAAATGTTGACAAGAACACAATTCCCTAAATATAACTTATTACAATTAGAAATTTAATATTGTTTGTATTTTCCTAGATTGCCACTGTCCTTGCCAACATGGCTACCATAGAGTCGTCCAGGGAGGACATCATCACATTCAAAGGTGTCCCTCTCATCATCAGCTACCTGCAGCAACGACCCTCGTCCTTCAAACTGGAGGCAGAGGTAGCTGCGTGTGAGAGGGTACAACAGAAGGCAGCCATTGCTTTGACTCGTCTCTGCAAGGAAACCAGCACTGCTCAGACTATCATCGAACTTCAGGGTAAGTTTATTCATTTGTCAGTAAATGTAGTTTCATTTTCTCACACAATTGTCTGAGTCCGAGAGCCATATTTATAGCCAGGCTCACTAAATAGAGTAATTTAGCTCTTTGTCCTGTTTCGTCCTGCCCCGTTTTAAGAAAAGTTCAATATTATTTATTTTGTTGAGTGAAAACAGTGTAGAAGGGATACAGTAAGTAAATAAGTAAGTAATGGTTTATTACTATATAGCTGCCCTTGCAAATACATAACATACAATACATTAAACATGGCTAACATTTCAATTATTGTACACTCACATATCATATATATACACCATTGAACAACAGGTCAAATTTGCAGTAAATGTTTGCATTCTGGAAACTATAGATAAAAACATTCTTATTATTAATAATTTTACTGAAGACAAAAATTCACTTCTAACTAATACATAGAACAAACTAACAGGAAATGAACTCCGACTCTAAGACATTCATACAAAATGGACAAAATTGATTTTCTCTTTGTGTTTTTGAATAAAGATTTCTTTCTATTTGTAAATGGTGTGAGGATGCTTAAAAACATTCATAAGTATTTCTAAATTTCTTAATGTTAAATACTTCTGAATAATTTTCAATCTTAAAATTCAAATACACCTTTAACTTAGAACTATTGTTACAAAAATATCTCCATACTTCAAAATATTGATCCTTTAATCTTGGTATATATTCTTTGAAAAACATACTTTCATTCAGAACATGTTGCTTTTCCCAAATATAACCACAAACTATTGAAAATAAGTGTATTCTTATGTTAGAAACCCAATTTTTATACCCAAAAAAAACCAAATAATTTCCATTTTTAAAGGTAAACATGAAATGTTTACATGCATATAAATGAACTCTCTCAACCATATCAAAAGTTTGCGGACTGCAAAGTCCACTACGATAATATAAGATGAGTCATACCTTTTTTTAAATGATTTTTAAATAAAAAATATATATCACCCTCATTGATAGGTATGATTAGTTTTGTTTGTCAGATTTGGGAATTTTAAATCTGTAGTTATACTGTTTCTTTCAGTAACAGGAATAGCGTAATGAAAGTTTCTAATACTTATTAATTTCAGATATTTATATTTTTCCAAAGTTATTGATATTGCAGACATTGTAATATGATTATTACAATACAATACAATACAAAAAAAATCAAACTTTAAATTAAAAGTGATAATAAATATGTATATATTACTGTCATTATTATCTAAATATATATATGTATTTTTGAAATGTAAGGTGGCTGCAGGATGGTTCCCCGACCTGCTAACCTATAGGGATAATAAAATTTAAAAAAAAAAAAAAAAAAAAAAAAGTAATATGATTATTTTCTTTTATGATTGCAGGTCTACCTCGCCTTATACAGCTATGTAGAAATGTCTCAGAGAGAAATAACAGTGATGCAGTTTTAGTGGCGTGTTTGGTGAGTAAAGTGCTTGTCACATCAAATTGAGCCATCAAACCTTTTATAGCCATTAGGTCTAATTCAACCGTTTTGGCTATATCTAGCTTTTTAAGTCTAGTCAAAGCATTTCTACAAGTTTCAGCTCTAGTGGGACAGATTAAATGTATATTAGATGTGTTGGTAAATACACTCTGTCATACCCCATCAGACAAATTGTATATCATTAAAAAGAGGTTTGAGTGTCGTACTATAGTAACTACAAAGTAATATTTCTGTACTTTCTACTGATTGTATTTAACTTTAAAAATGTAGCATTTCTAGCCAGGTTTTTGTAAATAAACCTGAAGCCTGAAGTTCATAGGGAAGTTGCTCTTTAAGTTTAACTAACTTGCCTGAATTTCACAAATTATTTCAAGTTGAGATTTTCTTCATCTCAAAATTCAAAGATTTAGAGCTACTTTACAGATAACATTTACTTCAAGCATGTTTTTACAGAAAATGGTCTCTTGGTTTCTTTAAAATTCACAATTGTAAGAAAAAGAGGATCTTACACTCATATTTATTTGATATAAAAAAATATGAAACTTATTAGATTACAATTTTGCTGGTGAGCAAAATATGAAATCATATAACATGATTGAATTTTTTTTCAATATCAAATGAATACAAGTTTAAAATTCTTTTTTTTCACTTAACCCCAAAATGCACATTTGCCTGTCAGCTGAGTCTAATCTTGATTATGTAGGGAAAACCCATTACCTATTTACACCTATAGCATATTTGAAGTAAAAAAATGTAGTTCTGATATAAAGTTAAATAATTTTATTTGCGTGTATAAAGAAGAACAACACAATTAGAATTTACTGACACCATCTGGCTTAATTTTCAATTTTATGATATCTTTAAAATTCAACATCTGTTGTGTCATGTCTTGGTTGTGTTTTAATACATTCGACATGCGGCGCGTGGTACTCTTTGTTTTTATCTTATGATTTTCAATGAGATACTGAAATGTATTAGTGAGATATAATTCATATGTAACTGTTGAATCCGTGAGTTATATAGAATTTTGGTTCCTGATCTGTACATTGAATTATATAGCAAAGTAGAATATGAAAGGGATAAATATTTCCATGACGTCACGTTTACATCTATTCAATGCGATTTGGCGCCATTTTTTGGTAATGTCTAGTTCAATGCAAAAACTATAAAAAAATAACATAAGATAAAAAAAGAAAATTTGTTTGATTTGAGTGAATATAGAATATATCTCATCTCAAAGTGATACAATTTTCACATTTTCACTCGTGAAATATTCTAATTGTATCACTTCTCAGTGAGATATATTCCATATTCACCCAAAGCAAACAAATATTCTCTATATGTTACATATGTGTGAGATATAAAGGATCTGAAATAAATTGTTATTTCATATCAAATTTTACATAACGTGTTCATGAAAATGTTATTAAGCGAGCCTCTTGCAAGCTTTATTACATTTTCATGAACGATTTAGTAAAATTTGATATGAAATGACAATTCATGTCAGATTCTTTTTATCATATGACCTATAGTGACAGTAAAACGCAATTATAACAACTAACAAACAAACAAATTAATGAACGGACTGTGAATGAATTACTTTTGTAATCTAACACCAACAAATAGTTTCAAATAATAACTGAAAATAATGATTGAATGTTTGTATTTCTCATACATTTTCATCATCATATGAATAACGAATCAAACACATTTAATCCAGCTGTTCAAGTTCAACACATATACATACATATAGAATACACGCGCGGTGATGTGGAATGATATAATTCGAAACAGCTTTTTGAGCACAATGTCATATGATAAACAAAAGATATGACATGGCTGTATCAGATCACAAACAACATTGTTAAAAATTTTAATTGCTATTAAAAAATTGATGAGTTCCATTTAAAAAATCCGAAATTTGCAAAACAAGACAACATAAGATGGTATGTGCTTTTGACTTGGCCATAAATGAAATAAAAAAATATTGATTAACTGTAAACTTTTTATTTTTACATCATTTGGGAAACAAATTCTCACAAATTAAATTAATCATTTTGGATTGCAATGAAAAAATACTTGTCCAAAATGGAGTTCAAACCCACAACTCCAGAACGTGGAGCTCTTAAAAAGTTTATAATTCAAACACCATGGTATACCATCTGTCTGAGATTCACCACTAAACACCATGGTATACCATCTGTCTGAGATACACCAATAAATACCATGGTATACCATCTGTCTGAGATACAACACCAAATACCATGGTATACCTTCTGTCTCCGATACAACACTTAACACCATGGTATACCTTCTGTCTGAGATTCACCACTAAACACCATGGTATACCATCTGTCTGAGATACAACACTAAACACCATGGTATACCTTCTGTCTCCGATACAACACTTAACACCATGGTATACCTTCTGTCTGAGATTCACCACTAAACCACCCCCTGGTATAACACATGATCCTTCTGTTATCACCACTAAACACCATGTTATACCATCTGTCTCCGATACAACACTTAACACCATGGTATACCTTCTGTCTGAGATTCACCACTAAACACCATGGTATACCATCAGTCTGAGATTCACCACTAAACACCATGGTATACCATCAGTCTGAGATACAACACTTAACACCATGGTATACCATCAGTCTGAGATACAACACTTAACACCATGGTATACCATCAGTCTGAGATACAACACTTAACACCATGGTATACCATCAGTCTGAGATACAACACTAAACACCATGGTATACCATCAGTTTGAGATACAACACTAAACACCATGGTATACCATCAGTCTGAGATACAACACTAAACACCATGGTATACCATCAGTCTGAGATACAACACTAAACACCATGGTATACCATCAGTTTGAGATACAACACTAAACACCATGGTATACCATCAGTCTGAGATACAACACTAAACACCATGGTATACCATCAGTCTGAGATACAACATTAAACACCATGGTATACCATCAGTCTGAGATACAACACTAAACACCATGGTATACCATCAGTTTGAGATACAACACTAAACACCATGGTATACCATCAGTCTGAGATACAACATAAAACCATGGTATACCATCAGTTGAGATACAACATAACACCATGGTATACCATCAGTTTGAGATACAACACTAAACACCATGGTATACCATCAGTCTGAGATACAACACTAAACACCATGGTATACCATCAGTCTGAGATACAACACTAAACACCATGGTATACCATCAGTCTGAGATACAACACTAAACACCATGGTATACCATCAGTCTGAGATACAACACTAAACACCATGGTATACCATCAGTCTGAGATACAACACTAAACACCATGGTATACCATCAGTCTGAGATACAACACTAAACACCATGGTATACCATCAGTCTGAGATACAACATTAAACACCATGGTATACCATCAGTCTGAGATACAACACTAAACACCATGGTATACCATCAGTCTGAGATACAACACTAAACACCATGGTATACCATCAGTCTGAGATACAACACTAAACACCATGGTATACCATCAGTCTGAGATACAACATTAAACACCATAGTATACAATCAGTCTGATATACAACACTTAACACCATGGCATACCATCAGTCTGAGCTACAAAACTCATCACTGTAGTATAACATTAATTTGCGAGTTACAAAACTTAACACCGTGGTATACCATCAGTCTGTAAGCTTGAACACTTAACACTGTAGTAAAACATCAATTTACGAGTTACAAAACTAACACTTTATACCCAGTCTGTAGCTTAAACTAACCTGTAGTAAACATAATTAATGAAGTTAAAACAACTCTGTATATTTAAAATTACAAAACAACTGTAGTAAACATGAATCTGCAAGTTACAAAACAACTCTGTAGTATAACATTAATCTGCAAGTTACAAAACAACTCTGTAGTATAACATTAATCTGCAAGTTACAAAACAACTCTGTAGTATAACATTAATCTGCAAGTTACAAAACAACTCTGTAGTATAACATTAATCTGCAAGTTACAAAACAACTCTGTAGTATAACAACTCTGTAGTATAACATGAATCTGCAAGTTACAAAACAACTCTGTAGTATACCTAAGGGTGTAACGATACGATTACCCAACGATACGATACGTATCGCGATACAGTGGTCATGATACCATACGTATCACGAGACGGCCTTTTAAGTTTTGTCAGCCTTGTTTCCTATCTTTAAATGAAGAATAAATAGTTAAGAAACAAAGATACTTTTTTAAATTGTTTAATGTATTAGTTTTTATTATAATAAATGCAAATTAAGTAGTGTTTTCTGTAGATTTTTTTTTTTAAATTCTAAATTATTAAAAAAAATATCAGTAAAGTCATTGACATAAAAACACGTTTTTCTATAATTTCATTTGTTGTTTACTGATAATAATCTTGTTTAAAGGTCATTAAATAATCAAAAGTAACACCAAAACTACATGATAGCGCCGTATATATTAAAGAAACTTAATTAAACTTAATATACGACTTATTTTAAATGCTTATTCCATAACAGACGTCAGGATGACAACAACTTAAATATTTTCAATGAAATCACTAAAGATGATACTTGAAATTGAAGCATCCACATTTATACCAAGGAAAAAACACCTGCAGTTCAAATCTGATGAAGTTTTGATTTCAGGTGTTCGATTAGCGATAATTTGCATCAAAGCATTTAAGTGATCCCATTTTATATAAATCAGTATCTTTCATGTAGGTACCTGTTGAAATTTCGCTCTTTTACTCAAAAGGCAAATAGATCAATCAATCAAATTGATTAAAAAATACTGAGGTCATCAAACATTGTTGATGTTCATCGCATATGGCCGCCATTGTGATGATTATGCAATTTTAGCAGTAAAACAGTAGCCGGTAGAGAACGTGAAAGTATGAACGATACTATCCATGTATTCCGTATCATTGCATAATTTTGAAGCATAAGAATGAGCGTTGATTGGATAACATTCCAAGAATGACTCTGCCTTTTTATTGATTTTTTAACTGCCCACAGCAAGTGCTTTCATTTAAGTAATATGCAATGTAGAGCGATATGCGTTATTTACTCTCCTTTTTGTTGTCTTTTAAGTTAATGACTGGGAAAATCGTATTGTTAGGAGAATTTATATTTCTTGGAGGTGAAAAATATCGCCTTTTTACCGAGGGGAAGCCGCTGTTATAAACGAAGAAGAAAAAAAACCTGGAAGTTAACAATACCGTACTGTACCGTGCAGACCTGGATGTGTACCGTGAACCGTACCGTAAAGAAAATATCGCGGTATATCGTCGTACGGTATACCGTTACACCCTTAAGTATACCATTAATCTGCAAGTTTCAAAATATCGGTCTGAAATTCACAGCACCCACGCTGCGATGCACATGTTTACCATCAGTTTGAGTTACTCAAAGGTTGATCCATAGTTTATGCTGATTGCATTGGTAAATTCTGATAACCTTCTTTGCTTTTAATATTGGATTGATTAAGAATTATACTCAAAGACAAGGATAGCTGAGTGTAGTTTAACCCTTTCCCTCATAGTGGAAACCATGAAAAGACCTATGCGAACAACATAAAACCAGATCAGCCTGCGAGTAACTCGCAGGCTGATCAGGTTTTATGCTGTTCGCTGCTCCTCAGTGGTCTGGAAATGAGGACTTTATAATGAAATTTGGTAAGGTTTAACTGTGGTTTTCTGCAGATCGGCTTTATGTGGTACCTATTGAGTGCGTCAAAATGAGTCTATATGAGGGAAAGGGTTAAAATGAGTCTATATGAGGGAAAGGGTTAAAATGAGTCTATATAAGGGAAAGGGTTATTGTCCCTCAATTAAACTAAAAGGCTCAGTCTGTAATATCATGGCTTTCAAAAGAGTGCAATCAGAACACACTCAGGTAACCATTTGTCGGCCTTTATATAGGCAGTATTAATACTGTCTTGGTTTCTTTCTTACAAATGGGTGTCTGTATGTAATTGATACACCCTAATATTACCATTCAACTGAACATAAACAAGTCTGTTTTGATCTGGACAGTGTAAAATAAATTCAGGGCTTTTAACTCCATTCTCCTTTGATAACAGAACATTTTGACTATTTAGAAATGGGGAAAGTTGAATTATATTTTGTGAGTTATAGCCACAAATAAACACATTTCCTGCAAGATCCAAAGTCAAACCTGAGCAGTCCTTTAAGGTGCTATGATCCACATATTTAGCAAGTACAGTCCCATCAAGTTTAAGGCAGAACACAATTCCACTCAAATAGTTTGAAACATACAGTAGATTGTTGGCCAGATTCAATGCCAGAAAGAATGGACAATTAAATATTGGCTTTCCTTTGTCATCTGAGTCGAAGGTCCTCAGTAAGTCGCCCAGCATGCTGAGGATATCAACTTTATTAGGGTCATCAAAACTGACATAAGTACTTCTTTGTTGGTAGTAATACCCCTGCAGCGACCATTCACAACTATATCATATTTGGGATCATTGTCAAATAGCTGTTCCCTCTCTATATACACATAGTGCAGTTTTTGCTCATCTGGAAGAGTCACTAGTAATTGTTGACCTTCTGACAGTGTTTCCACTGATGTTATGCACCAAGGTCTAGATGATACTCTTATGTCACTCAGACATACATTTCTACTGATGCTGAAGACCTTCACAGCTTGTGATGGGTTGTGACAAACTACAAGGTAATCACCATCTGTTAGTATACCCCCAGTTATGACCCATTTGTTTAAGTCCTGTGGTCCAAGAATATCAAGGTCTTTCATATGCTTAGCCATCATAGATGTACTTGCTTCACTGACATTTCCAATGCCTACATTTACTAAGGACTTCTGAACTTCCTCCTCTGGTGTAAATATGAGTCTTGTTATCTCATTCTTTTCTTCCAGATTTTTCCTTTCTCTAAGGGTTTTCTTAAGGTTTACTTTAGCTGTCTTCATAGCAACAAACAGTTGGCAGTGTTGCTGAAGTCTGACCTTCTTCTGTAAGTCCTTTTGCAGTTGCTGAAGGCTTAGAAGTTCATTATCACTTTCCTGATGTATCATATCCATAGTGGCACTGTCTTTTTCTGTGATTGCATCAATGTATTCTCCATTTCCTTCTTTTGCTTGGTAACAGAATCTATTAATTGCTCAGCTTGTCTTCTCACTCTTCTCTTTGTCTCTGTTCTCAGAAATTTTGCTGTAGCTTTATTGGCATTCACTTTCTCTTTTATGTTATTAAAACTTTTATCTATTTCTAGAAGTGTCAGATTCAAGTCTGACATCTCAGTTGAATCAGCTATGCCTTTTGCTATATCAGGGATGTATTTCAGTTCATCACATGTCTTATGATTTTCTCCTGCACATGAAGAACAAGCTAGCTGGTCATGAACCGTGCAGAAAAATTCTAGCAAATACTTAGGATGTTGGTCACATTTCACCACACAGAAATCTTCAGATGTGGAACTGCTGACTTGAAGAGGCATTTCAGAGGCTCCCAGTAGGTGATGGTGACGAGTGGGGGTGGGGCGGGTGTGGTACGTGTAACAGGTGTCACACAGGTAGTCCTTGCAATCCTGACAATAGCCTACTGCCACCTGAGAGTCCTCTCTAGTTAAACAAGGCTGGCACAGGGGTGTGCCATGACCACTTGTTGATAGTTCATCACTGGAGTTTCTCATGCTTTGTTTCTTATCAGTCATCTCCAGCGATTTGAACAGAAAAAAATACTTTATCCATTTGAAGGAAAAAAAAACAAATAATATGTTTAATGTCTGTCTTTTTTAAGTTCACAAAGCATGCAAAAATATCATATTGATATTCCTTTTTTGAAATGTAGCCCTTCACTTCTCAGTGAGTCATCCTCTTTCTAGTATATGCACAAATAACAAGCAAAGAATGTTTTTCTTATATTCCCTCTAATCATTACAAATGTCCTTCTCAAATATCCCCTGACAAACAATCCTACCTGCAGAATAGTTGTCCTTGCAAGGTCTTACAAGGTAGGGATATATACCAGTTGTCAGTGTTGTAAAACATGAAAATTCTAAAAATAAACACCTACATGACATTGTGTAATCTGTGTTAGGTTTCTTTACACTTTAAAATCTTTTCAGATGGTATAGATTCTTGGCTACTGAATTATTTCAAGGTAGCACATAATGATATCTTTTAACATGACACAGTATTTTTTGTAAAATATCTTTTGTTTTAAAGTCTGATTGAAGACTGTTTCATAGGTGCATGTATGATCACATGGATTCATGTTCAAGAAACAACAACAACAAAAAAGCACCCGCTGAGAAATAAATACAGATTTGTTTAGACAGTACATTTAACCCTTTTTTTTTTGTTCTTCTTTTATTGTAAAGGCTAGCAACCATTTTCTGATTATTATGGCCATATTTTAGACATTACAGTAACCCTTTACCTTAGGAATATTCATGTAAAATTTATGACTTGATGAAGATTAGTATACTGAACTTTAAATGGTATATGAAACACACAAAATATTTTTTTGCCATGCATACTGTGTAGAATCTGAGGTACGATATTGTATGGACAAACAGAGGAGACCCTGGTCCTAGAGGGAGCTCTGCTCAGTTTGACAATGTGTCAAAACAAGTCTTTGTGAGTTTTAGGGTTAAAAAACATTTACATGTACTTCAGTCTTACTGAATAACTGAATATATGTATGAAAACTTATATATAAAAAGCTATAGGAATTGTTCCTTAATTTTACACATATTTTCTTATGAAACTCACTGTAAAATCATTAAAAAAGATGGTTAAACTTCCACTTTGAAGATTTGACCTTGTCTGTACACCACAATCTTGTGTCATGTATATCTCATAAACTATGTGAGACACACAGATAAGCAACTCTTTTTTTATTATTATTATGCTCTCCATTGAAAAAAGGGGGCATATTGTTTTGTAAATGTTGGATGGTTGTTCTGTCGGTCTGTCCGTTGGTAGACCATTTCATTTCCTATCAATAACTTGAGAACGCTTTGGCCCACGTTCCTCAACCTTCATAAGGTGATTGGTCGTGTCTAGTAGATGACACCTATTGATTTTGGGGTCACTTAGGCAAAGGTCAAGGTCACAGTGACCTTGAATGGGAAAATCATTTCAGATCCATAACCAGAGAACGCTTGGGCCTACATTCCTCAAACTTCATAGGGTGATTGGTCTTGACTAGTAGATTACCCCTAATGATTTTGGGGTCACTTGCTCAAAGGTCAAGGTCAAGGTCAAAGTGACCTCGAAGGTGAAAATCATGCTATGGGGGACATATGTGTTGTGCCAACAACTTTTGATAATATTGTTTTTGGTTAAAATGCAATAATGTAACACTGTTGTATTTCTTCATGGTTTTTGATAAAGCACCTAGGCAAAAATTCAAATCTGTGTGATTAACATTGCTCCCTATATTGGGCTTTTACAGTGATATATCAAACAGAGGCATAAAATTTTACAGGAGATTTCACCAGAAAGGGAAGTTGTACACCTGTATTTTGTTTTGAGACATTACAGAGTTATATACCCTTTGTCTAAATGCAACATGATTAAATGTTGGTGTGTATTTCAAGCATTTCCATTAATCATCACAAATCAAGGGTATGTGCTTTTCGAAAATCGGTGTGAGATATTAAGATTTTATTTTCACATATGTACTACATTTTTAAAAGGAGGTTTCCATTGAAACATTTTCCAGTACCCTTAAAGACTTCATGTGATTGTCTGTGTGTGTTACATGTTATGTTGGTAGGTTAGGACATGGTGGAGTTCTCTTGTACTTAGACACAATTGGATAAGGTGTTTGATGATATCATTTCCACTACAGGCCACTCTACGGAAGATCTGCGCCCTGTGTTCGTGTCCAGAGATGAGTGCTGTGGACTATCATCAGCTGATCAAGCCCCGCCTCATGGACTCCTTCCTTATGTGTTCCCACACTGACGAGAACTTTGTGTAGCAACAGAAGGAATGTGGGAGTCATTGCCAGCCGCAGCATCTCTTGATACAGGAACATTGTGTGACATGTTTGACCATTTAATACCTGGTTACACCATTTTATAGTGTGGCATACAATAAAATTCAAGGTCTGGTGTTTTCTAAACTCCAAGGCAGTGAAGAAAGATCTGGTTTATACTGGTTTCACAGGTCATTTACTGGTTAATTCTCATGTGGTAAATGTTATAGTTGAACAACAGTGTGACACAAACCCAATATAGAATATGAGACAATCACCTGTATGTTATAGTGCACATAGCACACAGTTAAACTGTCACTTATAGTATATCTTATGGTTAAGAGAGAAATTTGTATGAAATATACACACTTTGTCAAATTATGTATTAATTGTCTCTAATATGTAAAATAAATGCTTTGAAAGAAGAAGGTAACAGCAGTTAACAAACGTAATATATCAACATCTAGTTACTATGTTACAACCACTACATTTGGTTTCTTCTTCAGGGATAAGTATGAGTTTAAAAAAATCAGTGTAAAAATAAATCAGCTTTTTATTATTCTTTTTTTATATAATTAGATTTTTTTTATATTGAATGATATGTATTTTCTTTAAGTTTAAAATCATTTTTTTCTTTTTTCCCTTATGACTCTTCTATTTACAAAATCATTTGAAATAGATTTATTTAAAACTATTTTTTTTTAAAAATTTTTTTTAATTTATTAATTATAACATATAGAAAACATCTTGTTAGTGCCTTTAATATGAAAGTATGCAGATGAAGATGATTATATATTACCATGGTGTACCATATCTTCTCTATTAAGCACCCAGGGAGTGAGGGGAGGTAGGAGGGAAAGGCTTCATATATTTTCCTTTTAATATATCCATATATTAAAGATCTTTGGTGGATCTCACTGTCACATATAATTACACCTAGCAGTGAAACTTGTCCGTTAATGATTGTATTTGTTTTTACTGTCAATAATTTACATCTCCAGATAGCACCCGTTAATGATTGTATTTGTTTTTACTATCAATAATTTACATCTCCAGATAGCACCCGTTAATGATTGTATTTGTTTTTACTATCAATAATTTACATCTCCAGATAGCACCCGTTAATGATTGTATTTGTTTTTACTATCAATAATTTACATCTCCAGATAGCACCCGTTAATGATTGTATTTGTTTTTACTATCAATAATTTACATCTCCAGATAGCACCCGTTAATGATTGTATTTGTTTTTACTGTCAATAATTTACATCTCCAGATAGCACCCGTTAATGATTGTATTTGTTTTTACTATCAATAATTTACATCTCCAGATAGCACCCGTTAATGATTGTATTTGTTTTTACTATCAATAATTTACATCTCCAGATAGCACCCGTTAATGATTGTATTTGTTTTTACTATCAATAATTTACATCTCCAGATAGCACCCGTTAATGATTGTATTTGTTTTTACTATCAATAATTTACATCTCCAGATAGCACCCGTTAATGATTGTATTTGTTTTTACTATCAATAATTTACATCTCCAGATAGCACCCGTTAATGATTGTATTTGTTTTTACTATCAATAATTTACATCTCCAGATAGCACCCGTTAATGATTGTATTTGTTTTTACTATCAATAATTTACATCTCCAGATAGCACCCGTTAATGAATGTATTTGTTTTTACTATCAATAATTTACATCTCCAGATAGCACCCGTTAATGATTGTATTTGTTTTTACTATCAATAATTTACATCTCCAGATAGCACCCGTTAATGAATGTATTTGTTTTTACTATCAATAATTTACATCTCCAGATAGCACCCGTTAATGAATGTATTTGTTTTTACTATCAATAATTTACATCTCCAGATAGCACCCGTTAATGATTGTATTTGTTTTTACTATCAATAATTTACATCTCCAGATAGCACCCGTTAATGAATGTATTTGTTTTTACTATCAATAATTTACATCTCCAGATAGCACCCGTTAATGATTGTATTTGTTTTTACTATCAATAATTTACATCTCCAGATAGCACCCGTTAATGATTGTATTTGTTTTTACTATCAATAATTTACATCTCCAGATAGCACCCGTTAATGATTGTATTTGTTTTTACTATCAATAATTTACATCTCCAGATAGCACCCGTTAATGAATGTATTTGTTTTTACTATCAATAATTTACATCTCCAGATAGCACAGTGTTTAATGCTCTGGCTTTTCAGTGCAGCCCTGGTTTGATTGACTCTAGGTCAGGCTGATGTATGAGGAAGCATATTAAATGAGTCCTGTTACCACACATTCTTCCTCTGGTAACTCCATTAACACCACTTAAACACCATTGTCAAGGAGATCCATGAGACATATCTCCTTTTTTCCACTCTTTGTAAAATGAAGTTAACACTCATGTCACAAATAATATTAGTGGGAGGGCACTTGTTAGAGGAGGGTGTTTTATAGGGAAAATATGGTATTACACTGGTTTAATTTGTTTAGATGTTCAAAATAGTCCTGTAATTTAATTGCCTTTTCAAAGTAGTCAACATTGTATGTTTTTCAGTGATAGGTGTTTTTCTAAGATTCTTTTGGATTTGCAATTTTGTGTGTATAATATGACAACTCGAAAAGACTTTAACGTGTTCAATATTTATCACTAAATTGTTTCAAAACATACTGGATAAGCATGATGTTATTTTACATTCTTTTATTGTATACACAGACTTTATTCACCTCAGTGTAAAGCTATGAAATACAATGTACAATAGTTTTTTAAGTGGATGCTTCATTGTTGTGTAGGACTTTTGATTTATTTTATCTAAAAGCTGGTGCAGAATTTTGTACAGTGAAGTAACATGTGTTATTGTTTGATCTAAACTTAGCGTTTTATCAATACCACATAACTATTAGTTATTATGGACGTGGGTATGTGTTGACGCTAATGTTGTGTGATTTAATTTTTTCATCATTCATATTCAAGTGCTGTCTCATGGAGTAGGTTCATGTAATTAATAGGTTTCACTACCACTTGAATATACCAGTTGTTTACCACTTGAATATACCATTTGCTTACCACATGGATATACCATTTGTTTACCACATGGATACCATTTGTTTACCACATGGATATACCATTTGTTTACCAGATGGATATACCATTTGTTTACCACATGGATATACCATTTGACTACCACATGGATATTCATTCCACAACCACATAGATATACCATTCCACAACCACATAAATATACCATTCCACAACCACATGGATATACCATTCCACAACCACATAGATATACCATTCCACAACCACATGGATATACCATTCCACAACCACATGGATATACCATTCCATAACCTCATAGATATACCATTCCACAACCACATAGATATACCATTCCACAACCACATAGATATCTATTCCACAACCACATGGATATACCATTCCACAACCACATGGATATACCATTCCACAACCACATGGATATACCATTCCACAACCACATAGATATACCATTCCACAACCACATGGATATACCATTCCACAACCACATAGATATACCATTCCACAACCACATGGATATACCATTCCACAACCACATATATATTTATTTCACAACCACATGGATATACCATTCCACAACTACATAGATATTCATTCCACAACCACATAGATATTTATTCCACAACCACATAGATATTTATTCCACAACTGCATAGATATTCATTCCACAACCACATAGATATTTATTCCACAACCACATAGATATTACCATTCCACAACCACATAGATATTTATTCCACAACCACATAGATATACCATTTGACTACCACATGGATAAACCATTTACAACCACATAGATATTTATTCCACAGCCACATGCATATACCATTCCCAGTATTTTAATTTTTTTCCAAAGCCATTATGTCTGTGCTAACACATTGACTGGGTCTTAAAAGAAGGGTAAATAAATACCCATGTTTCTCCAATGTTTAGCTCGGTATTTTTTTGCAATATATTCAGTTCTTATGCTCAGTACAGTTCCTTTCTCCTTATTTGTATTGTACCGGTTTCCAGCAGCTGATTGGATAGAATGTCTGAATCAGGAGCTGGAGATTATGGGTTAGATCCCTGGCTGCAATACACCAATGTCGTAAAAATGGTACTGGTATAGCTCCCTTGCTTGGCACTCAGCATATAAAGGTAGTTCCAGGAATGGTTGGCCCCGGTGTCAGGATAATGAGACCGGTTGTGGTAACATGCCACATGTCTATGGTGTGATACTGCAGTGATATCAGTTTCAAGTAGACATTGTCTCCAAATGACTGAAATACTGTCGATGGGACGTTAATTCAGAAGTTTGGTTTTTTGGATGTTGTATTTTAAAGTTGAAACTTCATTTCACAGTTGGATATATAATGAGATGTTCCTTATGGTATATAAATTATATGGAAAGCAAATTTTTACAATGTGTAATTTGATGTTAAGGGAGGAAGTGATTTAAAGTCAGTTTATATGCAGTAACTCTACCCAAGAAGTACAGTAGATTTTATTTTACATTTTTGCTCTTTTATTTTTACATATTCACTTGAAAGTGATTTTTACCTTATTTTATTATTATAAGTGTATATGCTATTATACATATTTCTTGCCATATTACATGTATTCAGGAAATGGGTTCCTGAATTATTTTTTTTCATTTGTCATCTTTATATATAATCATGAATTAGAATTAACAGATTAAAGTTGCAATACTACCCAAAATAAATGCAGTTAGTAAGATGAAAATATGAAAATCAAATCTTTTTTATATGGTAATATGCAAAATATTGCCTTTGTAGTTCAAAGCTTTAATTAACCTGAATGATGGTGACAAAATCACCAATATATTGAGTGACTGTTGGAAATAAATTTTTCTCCCCCTTCACATTTCCCAAATCTTAACACAAAGATACCCAGAATTTATTAAGCGCTATCACATGAGCACTTTTGTACACAAAATATTGTGTAAAATACTCACAGATGATTTAGAGATCTTCACTGATTGCATGCACACATTTTATGTTTAGCATGTGTGAACACATATTCATATTTATGTAAATAATGCAGTTTCTGAAACTCAACAGAAACACCTTAATCAGTAGCCATGAAATTCTGTTCATCGTACCACAGACATAAAGAATTCCTGAATAGAAAAGCCCTGTCATAAAGTCTCTCATCACAAGTTTCAAGTTTATTGGCATAATGCAACAAATGCAAATTGCTTTTGGTAATTTACAATCAAAGTTTGAAAGAATGGCAAAGCGACAAATTATTAATTGATGAACTAGGCCCCAGCAGACAAGGTCCATCTGGGCAGGTAAATATGAAAAGCTTGATTTCATTGTTAGGTAATATAGTGAGGATAAACAGATGATCTAAATCTTTATCAATATTAGAAGTTGTAATCAATACTATCATTATAATTTATTCATGTAAATGGACCCTAATGACTTTCTGTGTACAATGAACACACAGTAAGTGATATTCGCATTTGTGTTACAGTGGTGTGATGGTAATATATCTGCTTTGCATAGATTATCATTACCTCTAAGGGTCTCATTTTGAAATAAAACTGATTTTTTTTTCACAGAACATTTAACACACCTGTGCATGTGTGAAAAAACAAAACGAAACAAAAAAAAAAACTTGTCTGATCAATAAGGCTTCATATGCTTATCTCAATAAAATGAACGCTTAGTTTGACTTTAAACTTTTGATACTGACTTTAAACTTTTGACTTTTGTAATACGGTTTTGGCTCCTTTTTGACTTAAAATTTGTCTGAATAAAATAAGGACAGATATTCTGGTCAAAGCGCTGTGTAAGGGTAGTATTTCTAGTTTACCTTGCTTTCATAAAACTTGGTCAGAATGTTTAACTAGGTCACATGGCATTAAAAACTACATCACTAGGTCAAATCTGAGAAATGCCTTGTGTGCACTT
>CM037779.1:55583159-55633159 GCA_021229015.1 Solen grandis
TGTGACCAATCTTCCCTAGAAGTTAATGACAATCCACTTCCGATCCTCCCTACCTGCAAAGCCTCCCTCTCTTTTATCAATGTCACAACAGAAGATGTCTCTGATTCTATACTGTCTATGAATGCATCCAAAGCAAGCGGCCCAGATCTTGTAAGCCCTCGTTTACTTCGAGAAGGTGTTAAGTCACTATCAAAACCATTATCAGTTTTCTTTAATATGCTACTCGAAAATTCCATTTTTCCGTCAAATTGGAAACTTGACAATGTCACCCCAATTTTTAAAAAGAACGACCCTTCAAATCCAGCCAATTATAGACCAATTTTCTTATTAAGCTGTATCGGGAAAATAATGGAGCGTTGTGTCCATAGATACCTATATAATTCCTTGGTTTCCAATTCTCTACTTACCCCCCTTCAATCTGGTTTTATAAAAGGAGACTCTACAACTTACCAACTTGTATACATTTATAATGATATTTGTGCTGCCCTTGACCAGGGTAAGGAGGTTCGAGCTGTTTTTTGTGACATCTCCAACGCCTTTGACCGTGTTTGGCATAAGGGTCTTCTCCATAAACTTTCAACTTATGGTATTCAAGGTAAATTACTTCTCTGGTTCGAATCCTACTTATCCTGTCGGCATCAAAGAGTTGTTTTTTGTAGCCTCATCATGGCGTGCTATCTCAGCTGGTGTCCCTCAGGGTTCGATTCTTGGTCCTTTACTATTCTTATTATACATCAACAATATCGTTGATTCTATACATTCAAAAATACGACTTTTTGCTGATGACACTAGTCTTTATGTTGTTGTCGATTCTCCCTATGCAGCTGCACAACAACTGAATAGTGATCTTGAAAAAATCAACTCCTGGTCTAAAACATGGCTTGTCTCCTTTAATCCTGCCAAAACCGAATCCATGATATTCTCAAGAAAACATCTAAAACCCCAACATCCTATCCTTTTTTTCGATGGTGTTCCAATACCAGATGTGAATACTCACAAACACCTAGGGCTGACTTTTTCTAACGATGCGCGTTGGAATCACCACATTTCTTCTTCTCTTCAAAATGTATGGAATCGCATCGGTATACTCAGATCCCTGAAGTTTCTACTTAATAAATCAAGTCTTGAAAAAACGTACTTCTCCTTCATTAGACCACTACTTGAATACTCAGATGTTGTATGGGACAATTGCTTTAACGAATTGAGGGACAGGGTAGAAGCAATTCAAACAGAAGCAGCTCGGATAGTCAGTGGTGCTACCAAACTCTGTAACATTCAAACTCTTCTTGCTGACTTATGCTGGGAAACACTCGAATCTAGGCGTAAAAAACACAGACTTTGCTTAATGTACAAAATGACTAACAATCTCACTCCAAATTTTCTCGCCGACTTAATACCCTTAATAAACCAACATCACCGCTGTGGGTTCGAATCCCGGTAAGGACTTCGGATTTTTCATGTGAGGAAGCCTTCCAGCTGGCTTGTGGTAGGTCGGTGGTTCTCCCCGGGTACCTCTGCGTACTCGGGGTCTTCCTCCACCTGTAATTAGCTGGATGTCGCTATATGATTGAAATACTATCGCAGCGACGGTAAACCCCAATACAACAACAACAACAATAAACCAACAAAGATATCAACTACGCAGTCAACATTGTATTCCTGTTATTCACACTCGCACTCAATTTTACAATAACTCATTCTTACCATCGTCTATCCGCGACTGGAACGCTCTTCCTCAATCAGTAAAAAACAGTCCGTCTCTAACCACTTTTAAACATTCCTTGAACCGAACGTGTCGCATAGTACCTCTTCATCTCTACGCTGGGTCAAGAATAGGTCAGATTCTTCATACTAGGCTTAGGCTAGGTTGTAGCTCACTAAATTTTGATCTTCACCGTAAATCCATTATAGATTCTCCATTATGCTCATGTGGTAGTATTGAAACTTCTTCTCATTTTCTGTTGAAGTGCGACAAATTCAGTTATCTCAGAAATGCTCTTCTACAAAACTTTTGAAAATCTCCTCTATGGATGTGATCACCTGACTTCTAACGAAAATGCTTATCTTTTCCGTAGAGTACAACAGTTTATTCTGGCCTCGAAGCGTTTCTAGCAGTGTAAGCACACACGTAATCAGCCAAAACGAGTTAAGTTATTCAATTGCAGAAAATGTATGTCCCTCTGTTATATTTTTTAGGGAGATGTGTTTTCTTGTGGTAAAACACTTTTTTAAACAGTGGTAGGTATACTTCAACCAGATGAAAAAAAAAGGAACACATTCAAGCACATCAATTGTTTTATTTTTAGGTCTTAAAAAGGCTAAAATTAGCTAAAACGCATGTCCCTCTAATGGGGTTACTTATTTCGGACTTGTCATAAAGGATTGTATAAAACACAATTTGTACTAAATATGTTCCATAACATTGCAAACACATTAAATTTGACACTTAATGCTAATGATAGCATTGTATTGCCAAAAAAAATTTTTTTTGTTTGAAAAACGTGTGTCCCCTGATTTACGGTGTTTTACGTTACCATGCCATGTACCTCGCCATAATGGATCTGAATTTGTAGCAAATTCAAAATGAAAATATGCTTAATATTGTCTCATATATGTTCTAACAAATATATGAAACATTTTTTTTATGAAGAAGATAAATTAAAATGTTTCTCTTGACATTTAAATGCGTACTCAAATTGATAGCAGCTAATGTGTTTTACGTTACTACCCTCCTACATACGACAAAACATTGTTAACCATATCATATATTTGTCGATTTATAAAGCCAGCCATATTGATTTATGAAATCCTAAAATTGGCAATAAATAGTTGATACGTACTTCTTGGTTGCAACAGAAGTGTATAAAACTGTTTTACGTTACGGTGTGTTACGTTACCGACTTTATGAAGAAATTACCGTTTTAGGGATATAGGATAAATTTAGCGGTATTTTTGTACTGCATCACCCGTTATACTTAACGGTGCTTCCGGAATAAAAGTTTTGGAGCGGGAAAAGGTTGTTTACTTCTGGACATCGTTGGAAAACTTTTACAAAAGTGACTACAGTTTATAGAAGTGTCGTACCTGTGCAAGTATTGAGAAATTACATCATACTATTGTTTTATCCAGCGCATAATAGACTTTGATTGTTATATGAGATAAACGATTTAGTGTTATGGCATGGATTCTTACTATAAACTCTGCATAGGACGGTAACGTAAAACACTAAATAGTAACGTAAAACACTACCTGTTTGAATGAAGTTCGGAAGATGGAGAAAAGTCGGGCAGAGATCCAGAAGGCTTATAGAGAGCGAAAAAAGGCTAAAGAAGGGTCTGCATACTTGAAAAAAAGAGACTGCTAGGGTAATGCGGTATTATGAGCCTTCAAACGTAATTGGGCGTCATAAACTTCGAAGCAGACGAGAGAGAAATCTGGATAAGCAAGAAAGATATCTTATGTGTGATCAAGGAGCCTGTGCCACATGGCACACGTAAGATGTTTAAACTCCAATCTCATGATCTGGAAAAGATCCCCACACAGTTTGAAAACTACAAGTAAAATTGAACTATTGTATCGTGTTTTAAGAAGTTTTCATATAGGGTTTGAACGATAAATAATGGGTCATCGAAAGTATGTTGTACATTCCTAAGGTATGTTAGTAACGTAAAACACATTTTCTGTGATAGGTTATTTTAAACATGTTTTGTTTGATATGACAACCCTCTAAATGAAAAGGAAAGGATATTCAAGATCATATTTTTTATGCTTTTTTGCAGATTGCCAGTACATGAATATCATTCAACAAAGTGTATAAATATATTGTTTGGTGAGAGGTAGTTTTAATTCAGTGTCCACGATTAGGAGTTAGTTATGCTGTCAAAACGTTTATATAATTATGCTTTGTAAGATTGGAAATGGGAAATAGTTTCTATATGTGTAGCTTGTCTATGTAGGCTGTTTTTCATTCGTCAAAGTTTGTTTTTAGTTGATTTTGTTCTTAAATAACGTTCATTTTATATTCATTATCAATATTTGTAAATTGATAGTACTAAACATTAACAGATATGCACCCTTAAACCTTACTCTGATGTTTAATTGATGGCTAAGCAGAATATTTTTAGATATCTAGTTAAATATAATAGAAATAAAGCACTAATTTGATATACAAATTATTGCAAAATAGTTGTGTTTTACGTTACTTATACTCAGTAATTATTAACAGATAATATTTTTATGTCAATGTGGATTTCATGCAAATATGTTGTATGTTTGGAAATAAACAGAGCAACCCTAGCATTTGATCAGATATATTATAAGATACTATATGCCAATCTAATTTGTGTTGTCTTTTTAAAGTACGAAAATATTTGTATGCTAAAACCAAGAAATATTTTTGATTTAAATTTGGGTTTTATTTTTAAGAAAGTTTAATAAAATTAGTTCACTGACCAATATGTTTGTCTTGTATTTTATATATACCTAGAATGCAAATGCAAAACTTAATAAGGGGTCGGTAACGTAAGACACAACGGAATTTTAGAGCATGTCTGAAAATGTATGCAAAATATCAATCAACAGGATTGTTTTAGCAATTCTTTCAAAATAATACATCAGAAACATGCCAAATAAAGATTAACTGGTCAAAATTAGTAACTTAGATATGAAAACCCTCAGGACAAATTTCTCTACCAATTGCTTAGCTTAACTCATTTTGGCTGATTAACCTCTTAGATACCCCTTCTTGCAGCCGCTACCCCACTTCTTTTTTTCTTTCTCTTAATCCTTTGTTCGTTCATATTACAAATTCGTTCTCAGTAGTCTTATTTCTTTTTATTAAGCTCGGATGTAACAAACCGCAATCAAAATTAAGTTTTAGATACATTGCTACACAAATCAATTAAATTTTGTTAAGTACATTAGAATTAACCTGTATTATCTTCTTAGCTATTGATGCACCAACTTGTCACTCGTCATTAGATGTTACTCTATTTATGTACTTCATCAAACATGGAAAGGAATTAATATAAGTTTATTTCAAACTTGTTTTCCAATCCATAAGTAATACAATCTATTATATCATGTATTATATATGCATCTATTGTAATAAATAAAGTTTAAACTAAGGCGAGTCACGAATACAATTACACTTTATAGAAAAATAAACACCAGCATGGTCGCTATATTCGTTGAAAAGTTTTCCAATCCATAAGTAATACAATCTATTATATCATGTATTTATGAACTAGTGCTAAAATCACACAGTCGAGACATATCTTCCTCGTACATAACAAACAAGTACAAAAGTGCTGCCTGAGGCAGCACACTGAAAAAGCACGGCGACAAAGAAAAAATTGTCTGATAATAAAATTTATGTGGGTTAACAGGAAAACATTTTTTTTAAATAACTTTTATTGAGATGTAAACTTGTTTACATAAGTTTATATATTTAATTACATAAATAAAAACAAGTTCCAAGACTTGAAGTGAATCTTAAAATGAAGAAAGACACACAATATGTTTAAATATGAAAACAAAGGCCTAATATACATATTTAGATGACGCAAAAAAAAAATTCAATGCAAAAAAGAAAATTGTGCAGCCAGACCAGGACTGTAATCCGAGACCACTTACAAAAGTCTCCCACTGATAACGGTTACATATTCGCTGCAAATATGGAATTTGTTGCAGAATATCAGAGATGAAATTAATAGTGATCCTGATAATCAAAAAGGTAGTACATTGGAGATACTAAAATGATCACTTGTTTGGTGCAAAATAACTAAGAGAGAAAAAATGTGCAGCCAGACCAAGACTTCAGCCTGGGACCCCTAAAGGGTGATTGTTCTACTGGTTAAGTTCTCTGACTGATAAGTGTTACTTATTGGCACTACATGAGTTAGTTTAAAAAAATGGTTGGTGATTGGAAGGTTTTATAAAGTTTTACAGTGGTAAAAGATTAAACATTGTAAAAGAAAATTTTATTTTTGTGTAATTTTTTCAAGAAGAAATTTTAATATACAGCATGAAAAAAATAGGAATGCATAGAAAAGTTGTTTTCAAGATATATAATATACTATTTTAGTATTACATTAATAAAATACTTTTTTTTTGAGAATAGTGGTGAATATTTGAAATGGAAATATTACAAATTAAAATTATGAGAAAATTTGTTGTTTTACTGAACTAAAACAGATTACTACCCTTCAACAAGAGCTGTCTGTAAGACAACGCGCTCGACTGTTTGAATGCTTGTCAATAAAAATTATTGCAGTAAAAGGCAAAATAAAAGAAACTCTGTATTATCAAAATATACACATGAACATAACATGTGCTTCAAGTTTTAAAGCAAAATCTCAAAGAATTAAGTGAAAAAGTGAGTTAGTACAAAAAGATTAATCAAGTCAGAAAAGGAGCATAAAATTATGTCAAAATCCAAGACAGTGTTATGTACTCTGACATAACAGAGGTCATGGTCATAAACGGTATTTAAAGTTTCAAAGCAATACCTCAAAAGCAATACTTCAAAGGGTTTAAGTGAAAAAATGAGGTGGTGTGAAAACTTTAACCAAGATTCTTTAAAAAAAAGGCATAACTGTTTTTAAATTCATGACAGTCTGACCTCCAACACAGGCATGCAATTTCATGTGTGAACTATGAGGGGCATCCATGGAAAGCAATGTTAAACAAATTTTAACATTTTAAGTACAAAAATATTTAAGAGTTACTGTTCATGTAACTACTTGGACATACATTCCTGTTTCTACTGGTTGGTCTGATGTTGATAAACACATGTGCATTTTTAGAGACATCCATTGAGTGAAAGTGAAGATAATAGCAATGTAAAATAAAACTTTACATAAAACTTTAAAAAAGTTAAATCCAAAAGGTGCTATGAATTTGCAAAAAAAAATTGTAAAAGTTACTGTCCATGTTTCTACTAGTTGGTGTGATGATGATCAAGGCATGCATGAAGTTTGGAAGACATCCATTGAGTTAAAGTGGAGATAATAGCATTATTAAACAAAATTTTTAACGTTTTTCTAAGTCCAAAAAGGGCTTTAGAATATAAAAAAGGAAGAGTTGCAGTTTCTGATTCTTCTTGTTGATCTCATGATGATCAAGCCATATGTGAAGTTTGGGGGACATCCATCAAGTAAAGCTGGAGAAATAGCAATGTTAAACAAAAGTTTAACATTTTTCAAAGTCCAAAAAAGGGCCGTATATATGCTAAAATATTTGGATGAGTTACTGTTCCTGTTTCTACTGGTTGGTCTGATGATAATAAACTCATGTCTGAGGTTTCATAGACATATTTTGAGTAAAACTGGAGATAATAGCAATGTTAAACAGATTTTAAACATAAACTTTAAGTCCAAAAAGGGCCATAAATATGCAAAAATATTTGAAACAGTTACTGTTCCTGTTTCTACTGGTTTGTATGATGAGGATAAACACATGTGTTAAGTTTGAGAGACATCCACTGAGTAAAACTGGAGATAATAGCAATGTTAAACAAAAGTTTAACATTAATTCTAAGTCCAAAAAGGGCCATAAATATGCAAAAAATAATTGGAAGAATTACTGTTCTTGTTCTACTGGTTGGTCTGATGATGATAAAAACATGTTTGAAGTTTGCGGACATCTTCAGTAATAGTGCAGATAATGGCAACATTAAACAAAACCTTAACATTTCTTTTGATGTTGTTGACATCTTTTTTTACAAAGAGTTCCATGTTATTGGTACATGAAACATATCACCAGCCTATCTTAAATTTTAAGAGATTTTAGCTGAAGACAAAGGTAAATGACACTGAAAGTAAAGGGCCATTCTCCAAAATTTATTATAACATGCTTTAAATTTAAGCATATATCATCAGCCTATCTTAAATAAGATCAAAGTAATACTGTGGATATAATTTTCCAAAAAAAAGCAAATACTCTGATGAGAAGAGCTCTCCTTGGAATATTTTTTGCAACATCAGACTATTTTATTAGGAACAATGTGATGCTGCAGGTATTCTCATTTTTTTTTTAAAAAATAAGGGCACTAACTGAAAGGAAAAGAGGTTCTAATAGGAAAATCTGCTCGCAACACATCGTCTCCAAGTCAGTGATACATGTACCAAATATCATCAGCTAAATTTAAATATAAAGAGAATTGCTCTGGGAAGGGAAGACAATTTTTTAACAATGGACAATAACTAAGAAAAAGGGGCAATAGAGGGCAAGGTACAATACACCTAATTATAACATTTAGGCCACTTGATATGACCTGGTTACCTTTAGCAGTAACCAGTGTCAAATATTGGGTATAATAAGTGTTCAAAGTTTTTATACAGATTATAATTAACAGAAATAAGTCAAACATCTGGAGGCCTCATTTTCCAGAATTGCAGGAAAGAACCATGAGATTATCATTAGGTAAAAACTATTTCTGAACACTAGCTCCAGGGGAAAGATTTTGAATTTAAGTACATGTATATATATGAAGAGTACATACAGAAACTAGCTGCCTCCACTTAAGACATCATTTTCCAAAGGATCAAATTCATTTTAACAATGTGGTATGTGGGTGACCATTTGTGCCAAATGAAATTAAAATCTGACCATTAGTTACACTGATCTTTTTATAAATATATGAACAGTATGATTATTAGGAAACTAGCCAACCACCAGGTGCTCCATTTTTTAAGGAATAAACTTCAATTAAGCAATTATGGTAGAAGGCAATGAGGTAACCATTTGTGCAAATTGAAATTAAATTTTGACCAATGGTTTCAGAAAGGAAGAAATTTAAGGGACAACTTAATTTTAGCAATGACAGTAGATAGTCATGAGGTGTCAATTTGTAACTGATGAAATTAAATTATTCTGGCCCTTTGTTTCAGGGAACAGCTTTTTAAAAAAATTCAAAATTTTGTTGGTTGCCACCGCAAACGACAAATGGGCATCTGACAAGTAGTTTCAGAAGATATATCTTTTAAAGCAATTTTGTTGCCACACTCAGAAGATGGGACACAAGGTGACCAGAATAGCTCACCTTCACTTCATGTGCTATGTTGAACTAAAAA
This sequence comes from Solen grandis, assembly GCA_021229015.1. Taxonomy (NCBI): domain Eukaryota; kingdom Metazoa; phylum Mollusca; class Bivalvia; order Adapedonta; family Solenidae; genus Solen; species Solen grandis. Next base: position 55,592,234 of record CM037779.1, read on the forward strand.
CGGTATTATCAGGATACATCGTTTTAAGTTATTGATTCATATTCCAAAAAAAGGAATGTAGGATTGTGTTATTTCAATTATTTTAAGAAGCAGTTTTGGTCCATGCAAAAAAAAAAGAAAAAAAAAGAAATTAAATTGCAAACAAACTGATGTGCTTACACTTTAGAAAGGATGACTGACAATCTGGAATGACAGTCTCCCATATTTTCTCCTGAATAAACAAATCTGTAAGTGCAATACTTTTTTTCAGAGTTTGTTCTTACATTTCAGAGCATGAGATTAAATACCATTTGCTATAAGAACATTCATGAGAAACTTTTTAATCACTGGGTCAATAAATAAGGAGTTTTTAGACCTTCTGAACTTTAGTTAAAAGAAAACTGAGTTGAAATGTTGTGAAATGCAAGCAAGGTCATTTTTATGACGGTAAAATTAAAACACAACAAATCATCAAAAATAAAACAAAAAGAAAAAGAGAAAATATAATATAACGGGTTTGTCAGTGATTGTTGTGCATCTGTTCATTGGCCGACAGGCACAGTTATATACAGACCATTTCACTCTGAAATGAGACATTCACTAAGTCAAAAGTCCTCTCTGACTGTCACCAATTCAATCTTCATGTTGGTATAAACATTCCATGCAGTGTTCAATTGGGTAGTAAACATATGCATCAGATTTTCCACCAGTCACAGATTTGTCAGTTTTGACACAAAGCATACCGCATATATGTATTGCCAAACCCTTGATGAAATGGTATATTGGTTGTTTGAGGTGTTGTTAACTGCTGCTGAGGTGAACAGAATGCTGAATTTTGGCTTGAAAACTGGATATAGCTGCCCCTGGCCTACTTAAACGCTTATGTAAGCTGCCCCTGGCCTTTCTTAAGCGCTTATTTATTTTCAGTGTCCAATTTATCAGGTTTTCCGTGCCCCTCCCATTTTCTATTTATTGAAAGCTGAAAAATAGTCGAAAAATGACGATAATTAGTTGCATATTCATAATTTTAAATATACAGTGCGTGAACATCAGTAATGTCAATAAGAAAGAGATTTCAGAGATAGTGGATTCACATACTGCATATTACTCACAATAGGGATAAATAAGTGTATATATATATATATATATATATATATATATATATATATATATATATATATATATATATACGGTGTGCTACCGGCCGGGTAGCTAAGTCGGTAGAGCATTCACCCTGTAAGTGAAAGGTCCCAGGTTCAAGTCCCAGTCAGGCTGTACATATTTCTCACCATGTGACATAAGTCGCCCAACGTTGGACTGACATAAGTGGCAGGTCTGTCTAATTATACCTATACATGGTTATATTTACACAATAACTCCTAGAATTCAGGGACACATTCTAAAATGAAGGGGGATAATGTCACAGTACTGATTACCCACAATAGGGAAGAAAGATGTGTATGTGGCTGTGAAGCTCGGCTGGTAGAGCATTCGCCCTGTAAGCAAGATACCTCGGGTTCCAGTCACGGTCAGGCTGCAAATCTTTCTCTCCTTACAGTGACATATGGGTGTAAATAAAAAACAAATGTATTTGTAATAAAGCATTAAAATTCATTACAGAAATTGTTTCCCATATTTTTTTACTTATTATATACATTTTTCCATAAATTAATTATACTCATAGGAGTCATAGCTGAACACAAAGCGCAGATATCTGAAATGAATTTTGATAGAATGAAGAATTTATTTGAAATCCTCACCCTCTTTCTTAGGCGTTTTTTTTTTTTTTTGTTTCTGTTTCAAATTATGTTATAAAAAACTTGTACTAGTAAGCTGATATATTCACAAATTTCACCAAATACTTAAATATAATTAAAAAACGATTAGAGTTTTGTTTTTATGTTGAAATGGACATTTTGATAGTTAATAAAAAATAACTCTAATCATGTTAAAAATAGAATGGGATACGAAAGGATAAAATCCGCAATGCTACAATTTGCCTTCATTTCACTTAATACAATTCATTCCTGGATTTTTTGCGTATTATCCCTTTATTTTTTATTTCAATCATGCTCCCTCAATTCTATGCCAAAAGTTCATGTTTTATTACGAAAATATACCGAAACTGCAACCGAAAGGATTTAATACCCCAAAATCCCGTTCCATTGACAACCTACGAACCAAAACAGTATGCCTGGCGGTGATCCGCCGTGCAATAACAATGACAGACGCCCCCTTTCTACTAGCAAACGTATATGAGCCACGCCTATCACAAAAATACGACCATTGGCTATTCTTAAACAGGGTTACTTTACACAGGTCAAGTAATTAACCCCAAAATTATTACAAACCTTATCAACCGAATGGCGATCCATGGGAGATCTGGCATATAACAATCATCACTATATCAAAAACAATAGAATCACATGTAATAAAATCCCGTTTGCCCCCAACCCTACGTTCCAGTCCCCAACTAAATAGATCGATCCTTATTTTGCAATTCAAAATATCAGATTGTAAGAAAATCAAATAAATCAACTGTAGAAATTTTTATACTCTGGGGAATCTTTTCCCCAGATATATACACCACAAACAAACACGTCATTTTCTAATTAAAAAAAACCCTTTTTTTCTCTTTAACCGTATTAAGAAATCGTAATGATTTTTTTACAATTTTAATCCCATCTTTTAATTCGTCTTTTTCATAAACACAACCACCCCCGCTACACTTTTAGCATTTTTTATTTTGGAATTTTCTATAAAACTTAAAGGAAACAAAACCTGGTAACTCCACATCACGGTCTTATCTGTCCAAGATTCGATAGAAAAATTAAAATCATTTTCCGATATTAAATTACAACATTCAACTCATGTATTTTATCACGTGATAAACCATTCACGTTCCAAAGCTAAAACTTCAGTTCATCCTCTTCACCCCCCCTAAATCTCAGTATCGTCTCTTACAATTTACAACAACATACTGCTTGTCTTTATACAACCCAAACGCCGCTTTCCCGGTCTCTTCTCCTCCTTCGACTGGCAAAAGCTTCCTTCTCTTCTCGTTCACCTCTCATGGAAATTGCTCATAACGTAAAATTTGTACCCTGCAGCGCTTTCCATTGTTTTCTCACATACTCTCTTTCGTTAAACAGGGTAAACTTTGCAACTATCTTCCGGGCTCTCCTATCACTATTTCTAGGTCCTATCTGCGTACCCTCTCAAAACACATTTTAAAATCCACACACTCTTTTGCTATTCTTACTTCTCCAAGGAAATCCCTCAAAACACCCTCCGTGTTATCCTCTCGATCCCCCCTGGAAATTTTCAAAGATAAGGTTATTTCGCATTGATGCGACTGCAAATCACAATAACTTCTTGAAATAAAACTTTTTTCTTTTTCAAAGCTGGACAAACTTGTCACTCACTAACCTGTAAAAAACCCGTACTTTCCCCCTTCCCTCTATCCTGCTCACCTCTTTCATCCATCTTCTTTCGCATCTCTTACGTAAATTCCAAACCCTTCTTCTTCCGACTCCTGGTATTTTATCCGGGTGTGTGTGAATTGGGATATGATGACAGTCTTTGCACTTACGCCAATTCGATTCAGCTTAGAAGTGAACTTATAATAAAATTGTCAATTTCATTAAAGTAAAACAGTGGAGTGATAATTCACGTAAATTTTTTTTGTATCAGGGACTGTTTTTCCTTCAAAGGGTGGACAGGTTTACAACGAACGTACAACAATCAAGGAAAGGTAATATTAATACGTATATATTTTCTGTGAACATTATTTTTCAATTCAAAATTAATTCAATATTACAGTCATTTCTTTGTAGATACATCAAAAATTAAAATTTTGAAAAAAAACAAACAAAAAAAAAAAAACTAACTATCCGTCCTCCCTTGTTTCCGCGTCCCCGGTCTCGTGTCCGTCGTGCCGGAATCTTAACGTTGGCCATAACTTCTCTACTATTCAATATACAACTTTCATTTTTTGTTGCATATCCATTTTGACAAGACCAAACCAACATATGCTTATTTTCATCTATCGACCTTGACCCTTTGACCTTTTTTTGCTGTAACTTTTGAAAACCTTTAAAAAGCCTGTCATTTTCAGAATCGTTGTGACAGGGCACTAATATTTCACATGTGAATTCCTTGTAGCATACCCCCTTTTCCCTCAATGTTACTCTTTTGTACTTTTGACCTTGACCTTTTACTTATCTTTGAAAAGGGTAACAAAAAACTTTAACGTTTTGGCCGTAATTTCTTTATTATTTGCCATACAACTTTTATTTTTGGTAGCATATTCATCTTTGCAAGGGCTATTCAAAAAATAAGATATACCTCAACATTTCATCTATCAACCTTGACCTTGACCTTATTTTTCTGTAACTTTTGAAAACTTTAAAATACCGTCATTTCAGAAACCTTGTAAACGGGGGACTGATATTTCACATGTGAATGCTTGAAGCAAGACCTTTCCCCTCAATGTTTCACTTTTGGACTTTTGACCTTGGGCCTTTGAACTTTGACCTATTTTTGAAATGTTTAACAAAACCTTCAGCGTTGGCCGTAATTTATTTACCATCTGACACACATCTTTTTATTTGGTATGCATATTCATGTTGACAAGGTTTTCAGTTATACCTCAATTTTTTATCTATCGACCTTTTGACAATTTTATAATAATATTTCTTTTATTTTTTAAGATCTTTAAAAAAAAAACACTTTCTATACTGGTTTGTCATCATATGAACCTGTGCAGATGTCATTTTTGATCTTTAGGGAGATATAAAAAAGCATTTTTTAAAATGTCTTCAAATATACAGTTTTTGTTGACTAACAATGGATTAGTAATTTATGTTATTTGTTTACATTTTACATCTTTGCGTTGTATACATTCTTTTCCTGCAAGGTCAAGGTCATTCTTCGATGTCAAAGGTCAAATTTAAATGGTATGGTACTTCAACTTTGCAATTAATGGCTTACAGTTTTAGTTTTTTTAAACTCTGCAAGGTCAACTTTTTTTAAAAGTTATCAAAAATATGTTATTTTGGAAATTTTTTAAAAAAAAAACTTTTTTATTGGATGTTTAAAATTATCCAATGTAGTTGCCTTCTCCAGTTGTCTAATTTTGAGGGGGTTTTTTAAATTTTTAAACACACTAGAAACAGAAATTCCTCCGGGGGCCCCGTAAAAACCACAAATTAAGCATCCCAGTTTGTCTCTTTCCCGGCTGCCCGGGTTTCCAAAAATCGGTTTTGTTTGTATTTCTTTTTTTCAGAAATTTCCCCATGTTCCAGGGTTTTTTCCCTTTTTAATTTACCCAAAATTTTATCTTTTTTCGGAGATCTATTCTTTTTTTTTTTAATGTTGGAATTCCATAGGGTTTAAACCTTTTTGGGTTTTTTTCCCTTTAAAGGGTTAAACTTTTGCAAAAAAAAAGGGTACATGTACTTTGAACCCTTCCTTGTAAATTTGTTTCTCACCCGAAGATATTCATCCTAAAGGCTGTGTGGGGGCCGCGGGGAAAAACCACCTCTTTTCAACGTCATGGTACCAGTAAAGGGGTTGGCCTCCATGTCCCCTATATTGCAACCAATCGGTAAATACATTTTTTGCGGGAACCAGGGTTTTCCCCCCCAAAAAAGTATATATAAAAATAAAATAGGTTTATAGAATGTTTTTCTTATTAAAAAGCAACCGTAATTTGAAAAACGGGGTGTATTTAAAATCCCGTAAATTTTGAAAAAAATTTGTGAACTGTAGAACTGTGTGTGTTGTTTTGTGAAAAAATAATTCCCTTTTAAAAAACCCTTTTTTTGCACCACTTTTTAAACTTTTCTGGTTTTTAGCTCAATCGGTAAATTTTACTTTCCCAAAATTCTTGGGGATAGATATAGGGTATTGAAATTTTTTAAATTTATTTCCTTTATACATCCAAATTGCGCTTCCTTTTAAATTTTAAAATTAAAAATCACAGGACCCTGATTTTCAGTCGGGGAAAAAAAAGAGAATTCGTACATACATAGATCAAAATTTTTATATGGGGAGGTCGAGTTTTTTGACTGAATATGAGTACCCCTATGCATAACAGGTTGGGTTTAAAAGGGTTAAAAACCCGTAAAAAAGTGAAAGAGAGTTTGAGTTGAAAAATTACTCAATGGGTTGAGGCTCTCGGGAATTTTTCCCGCAAAGGGGTCTTTGGTTCTTATCAATGTGGGACCGTTTTATTGCCCGGTTTCTTGCGATATTTATGTCATATTTTTTGGGAATTTACTATTTTTTAATTTCTTCGTTACTTAGCATTTGTTCATTTAATTTATATTTGCTCCCTTTCGATTTAAATCATAGACCACAGGGCCCTAAATTTTTCGTAAAAAAAAAAAAAAAAAAAAAAAAACCCTCCCAAATAAAATTTAAATATAAGGAGAGGTCGTTTTTTTTTTAATATGGGGGGTCCCTTTTGCACAGACGGGTTTTAATTTAAATAAGGTCAAAAAAAAGTAGGAGGACAGTTGCTTATTGTACGCCGTTATTTAAGGGAAAAATTTTTTTTAAAAATCTCTCAAATGACGTAGTGCCCTGGGTTTTCTAGTCGCTTCTGTCCGTCAAAACTCAAAAAATTATTTTAAGGGATTGGTCTATCCCTTAAAACAAGGAAAAATTTTAAAATTTAACCAAGAAAAATAAGTCAAACCTTGCTTTTTCTCCATAACTTAAAAAAATTGAAATTATGGGCTTTTTTAAAAACTATTAAAGGGAAATTTGATATCATTTTTCACACGGGGGTGGGATTTTTCGTTACAAAAAAACAAACTTTCCTCGCATCTTACCTGATTTTTTTTTTAAGTTTTAACTTCCCTTCTCTTTAGCTTTGCAAACCATATTAAAAGGGATTGACTTTAAAAATTACACTTTTAAAAACTTTGTTTTCTGCCCCAGTACCCCCTTGTGTTTTGATCTTTTTTTGGGTTATCTTTTTACAGCAGGCATCAACATTATCATATGGTATAAACAATGTTTTTTTCCCTCAAAATTTAAATTTTTTTTCCCAAATTTGGGGGATTTCACTGGGATTTTCCCCATTTTTACAATCCCAAATTAAAGGTTTAATGCCCCATATCATTGCCGGGAAAACTTTCTGTTTTCCTTGCCTATAAAAATCCCGCAAAAAAAGGAATTTTCATTCAATTTAAAATTAAAAATTATTAAGCCAAATTTGAAAAATTTAAATGTTCTTTTCTATAAAAAATTAAAAAAAGGGTTGAAAAAAAAATCAAAAATCTTACATCCCCTTTTTGTTTTAAACTTCGTCAAAACCCAATTTTATTCATTAAAACATCAGGTTTTTTGTTTTTTTTCTTCTTTTTCTTTTTTAACTTTATTTTGGGCGACGACTTTTTTCCCCTTTTGGATGTTCTTTTATTTTAGGGAATATCATCACACCGTTTAAAAGTATGAAACGCTGACAATTAAAGGGTTTTTTTTTTCAGAAAAAGGAAATACCACCCTACAGAAAGAGATGAAGGGACGATTCTTAAAAAAAACGGGTCGGGAATTTTGGTTTCCTAAAAACATGGATCACGTTTCTTGAAAAACCCGGTTTGAAAAATAGTACCTCAAAAAAACCAACTAACAAAACTTAAGGCATATATCGATAAAAAACATTTATAGGGGGTTTCGAAATAAAAAATGCTTTAAAAAGTTGAGTTTGTGAGATATGAAATTTTAAATTTATAGAAAAAAAAAATGTCATTAAACAAAATCCATAATTTTTGGGCCCGTTTTTTTTAGATTTTGCCCCCTTTGGCCCATTCCGTGTCGCATTTTGTCAGGAAATTAACCCCCTATTTATGCTATTGAAGTGAACTTTCTTTTAAATGGAAAATTCAAAAGAGAAAGTGTCATGCACAAGGCCCATAACCCTGGCCTCACTTTTTTTGGAGTTTTTCCCCCTTTTTAAAATTTTCAAAACCGAAAGATAACTCCTACCTATTTTTTTATCTAGGAAGAAGGGGTCCAAAAAAATTGCCCTTTACTCTTGGGGATCTTGATCAATATTGTAAGCCTTTATCTTTTTTACTCTATGGATATGATGTGAAAATTCAATCTAAAGGGAAAAATTAAAAAATATAAAATTTTTAAAACAAGGTTTTTTTGCCATAAAGGGTGAATCAGCCTTTGAATTCTATGACACCCAAAAAAACCTCCCCACGTTTTGTTTAATACCACACGGGCTTTTTTTTGTTGCCTGTCTTTCCAAAATTATTTTTAAAAATTTGGGAAATTTCTTATTTTCAAGGCTAATGATTTGGTTGCTAAAAAATCGGGAAAATATACTACTTTTCAAAGCCTGATAAAAGTCTCTTTTTACATTTTCACGGGTATCCGGGTTTTGGCGCCGTGTGTGCGTGTGTGTGAGGGGTTTTCTATGAAAAACAAATCTCTAGTTGAAATATGTTTAAAAACCGTAATGGTAGGGTTTTAATGTAAGTTTCCACTTACTACAAATATTTTAAAATCCTTTGGTAGATGTCACAAACCAATTTTAGGCGTCTTCTTTAATTTCTTTTTTCTTTTTTAACAAAGTACAAAACCCACATCCCCTCTTTTTTAAATGTAGAAACAAGGGAAATTCAAGAACTTATTTTTTATAAATTTAAAACGAAAAATTTATAATTTTCTGCAGTTGGAATTTAAAATTAATTAAATGGTTCAAACAGAGCTCGAAATTTGCCCAAAATTTTCCCCAAAACACTTTAAAAATTTTTCTCCCTTTTCCATCTAAAAACAAAATGCACATTCCCTTAAGGTAGCAACTGATAAAACTATTAAAGTCGTTTATTTATTTGCATAATTTATTTTTCATTTTTATTGAAACAAATTAAAAATAAATGAAAAAAAAAAAAGAAATTTTAAACTGACTTAAACGAAACTTACATTTTTTTGAAGGAAAAAAAAATTCTTTTTTTTAATTTCTTTTTTTTTTGAATTAAAAAAACCCTTAATCACTTTCAATTAGGGGCCCAATGGGTTTCTCGCTTTCAGATGGATGCACATAAAAGACTTAAAAACCATGTGTTTAAAATGCGATATCGGTTGGAAAAAAAAAGGGAAAAAAGGCCCTATTAAACATCGAGGAAGTTCGGGCTTGAATGCTTGGGGTTTTCTCGTGAAGAATGCTGTGATTTCCCCAGGTAGAGAGAAAAGGAGAGAGAGATTATATTTACATTCCCCTAAACACAATGCGGCCCGCGTTTACATAAGCAAAATAAAAAATAAAAAAAAAATTAACCAGTCACATGTTACATTTTCCCAGTCACACCCCCATAACCCGGACTTCGGGCCCAAACTACATTTATATGCGAACCCAAAAGCAAAGGTGTTTTTACCAAAATTATTTAAACGGCATTTGGTTTTTCCCGCAAACCGGGGACCAAAACCCCACCTTCGGTAACTTGCCGATACTGAAATCATGAAAAACGGGTGTGATCTAAATATTGAAAGTGTTTAAGGTTGGTAGAGAGAGAACGGGAAACCAAATTAAACTGAAATTTTTGGAGGGCGCCCAGTGATGGAAGAAACAGGAGCCCTTGGGACCTGGGTGAAATTATTAAAAAGGGAAAAAGTAAAAACCTTAAGGTTGGTTTGGATGCCCTTTCACAAGGGCCCTTTTTTGAAAAAAATTTCCCGGGTCGGGAAAAATTTTTTCCTGCCTATAAATCTTATTATGAAATTTAAAGGGTAAACCTCCACGTTAATTGTGAACATGCCCCTCAAATGATCTTTTGTGACTTTTATTATAAATTGCAAGCCTTTGTAAGCTGGTTTTAAGGCCATAGCTTCAGGTCAATAAAATGCATCTGCATTAAAGGGTCTTTCTTGGGCTTTTTGGGGTTCCAATGATTATAAAAAAATGATGGATGGATTACTTTGATATGGGCACTTCTATGGGTACCGTTTTAACACGTGTCAAAAAGGGCGGGGGGGTGTTTTGGGAAAGGGGTAAAGGGCCCTTGATTAAATTGTTTTAATATCTAACAAACCTTTTTAATTACATAAATATTTAGATCAAAAACCCTATACGTTTTTAGTTTGTGTTCTTTAGTCACTCAAAACTAAGAAATTTTTCGAGGGGGGAAACCAAAAAAACTCTCAATTTTGCCAAAAAATGATCGAACGATTAAAGATAACTTTTCAACACGGGTATGCGGGGATAAGGCAAAAGTGTTTGAAAACCCAATTTTGTTTTCAAAAAAAAAAATAAAATTTTAATTTACGGACACAAAAAATTATCAAATTTCATAAAAAACAAAAAAAAAAACCCTTCATGAGGGGTGCGTTCTATCATTTTTTTCATGGGGAGGAATTTTGGGTTTGTTTTTGAAAACAAAAGGGGGTTTTTAAAATTTAATTTTTGGTTTGAAAATTTACAGGTAATTTCATGGTGTTTCAAAAAACCCATGTAGAAAACTTAAAATCCGATAAAAAAACCCTGTTGCTTTACTAATTATCTTTTTCAAGCAATCGACCACATTACTTTCAGGAGTTTTTTTGTTCAAATAAAATGCCAAAAACCTGCATATATACTATCCAAAATGAGTTAAAAGCCAAAAAAAATTTTAAATAAAACGGGGATAAAATTTTTTCTGGCGATCCCAAAAACCCCCGGTTTTTTTTTTAAAACCCATTTTAAAATTTGCGTTAACAAAATTTGTTTAAAGAAAAGATTAACCAAAAATTTTTGTTTCAAGGGCCTTTTTGTTTCAATGAACGTTACCCTTTCACCACTCTAAACCCCTTTTTCTCGATTTTCCCCACATTTAAATTTAAGATTTACATAAAATATCATAAAAAACCAAAAAAGGAAACAAATTTTAACTTACATTGGATCTTTTTAAAAAACCCTGTATACCTTTCAGAACCCGTGGGAATTTTTTAAAAGGGCCCAAAAAATTTATTGTGTTTTTAGGCCCTACGTGTAAGATGGCTTCGGTTTTTCAGGCCACCACGTCAGCTCATGTTTTTTGGGGGCCTTTTTGCGACTAACCTTACCTTGATTATAAAACGTAGATTTTGGACATACAAGAGGGAATGGGAGTCTGTCTTCTTCCCTTTTTTACGTCTAAAATTTTACCGCCGTAGATATGTCCAAAGTCTGGGGAACAGTTAGGAGGAAAGGGAAAAAGGTACAATCTTTTTTCAAAAAAGCAAAACCGCATATCTCTTCGGCCCTATTTTTTTTCCCGGCTGGCTTGCGGTGGGGTCGCTAGAGGGTCGCTTTTTGATTGAACTACTATCCAGCGAGGGAAAAAACCCCCAATACAACAAAAAAACAACATGCTTTTTTCTCAGGGGTTTAAAAAAAAAAAAAATGCTTTTTTTTCGGGGTAGCTGTCTAACCTAAAGTTTGACCTTTTTAAGGATGTTTACGTAAGATTAAAAACAAATGAATTTTTAAAACGGAAAATGTCTTGCAAAGGGTCTAAAATGAGAGTCACGGGGTTTGTTTGTTAACAGTTGTGAAAAAAATTTTATTTTTTAAAAGTTGGGTTTTGATAATTTTTTTTTGTGCTTTTTTTTTTAGTTAAATTTATGTTGTTCTTTTTTAAATTGCCTTTGAGACCTGTTTGGGGCCCCGAACGTTTAAAGGACCCCCGCAGTAAAATTACAGAAATTTTGACTGAAAGGGGGTTTTTGCAGCTTCTTTAACAAAAGTTTACACCCCCCGAATTTTGTGGGGGAAAGGGGAGCTTTATTTTTAAAAAAAAATTAAAACCGAAAAAAACAACTTTTATGTAACTTTTGTGAGTGTTTTGTTTGGGTTATCACTTGAAATCTTCGTGCCCAAAAAGGAAAGCCCAAAGTGTCTATCCCTTTAAAAGGGGGTGGGTTTGGGGAAAATTAAATTCTTTTTATCAAAGAATTCGTTTTGAAAACAAAGAAAGCGGCGAATAAACACGTTTTTACCCAAAACACGTGTCAAAAACAGTTGCAGTTGCTGTTTTTGTCGGCAATTTTAAACCTGAGAAATCTAAATTTTCAGTGACTTTTTTTTAAAGGCGCAACAGGTATATAAAATTACGTACAACCCAATTTCCCACCCGGGTTTGCTACCCTAAATTGAAAAACCGAGCTTGCTTCGGAGCGAAGTTTGGGGGGGGCCCCCTTTCCCGGGAAAATCTAGCTCAGCCCCAAAAATATTTTTAAATTTTTTTCAATGTTTTAAACCCCCAAATTTTTAATTAAAGCTATACATGTATATACCCGGGATTTGTTTGGGAAATTTAATGTTGAACACAAAAGATAGTCTACTCTACCCTTTCCCTCGTTTGCAAATATATTAAAACGAAAGACAATAAATAAACAAAAACATCAGAAAATTAAAAAAAGTAATTTTAGATCATTTCTAACAAAAGGCAAATTGAAAAAAAAACTGAAAAAGTGAAAAAATAAAAATTTTTAAAAAAAAAATGTCGGGCTCATGGATTCGAACTTTTTCTTTTTGTGATTTAGATCCGCCAAAATTTCCCACTTGGCCCCCCAAAATTTATTCAAAATATACCATACTACTTTTAAAAAAAGGGTTTGGGTCAAAAATTTTTTTAAAGGGAAAAACCAAACAAAAGAAAATCCCCAAAAAATTTAAATTCATTCCGGGAATCTGCCAAAAATATTCGTTTATTTAAAACATCTGCTTTCCCTTTAAAATTTTGTTTAAGTGAAAGATTTAAACTTTGTTTTTGCTCATTTTGGTAAGTCACAAAAGTTTGCAATGGTAAAATTTTTGGGTTTTTCCCCCCTTTTCAAAATTTTCATTAAAAATATAAACGATAAAAATTTAAAGAGGGAAACAAGTTTTTAACAGATCAAATATTAAATTCATTTTAAAAAATTTAAATTTTAAACCTGATTTCGATTTTAATACCCGAAAGGGCGTCTTTAAGTATTTTCTTTTCAAAATAGGCCCCAGTTAGATCAGTTCCTTTATGGGTTTAAAACCGTAAAAAATTTTGTTTCTGTATTTTTTCAAAGAAAATTTCAAAAACACAAAATTCGCGAGTTTTTGTGTACCCAGTGATGTTTTTTACATTTTAATAAATATGCACCTCAAAAACGACCTTTGAGGGGATCGAAAACAATTAGGCACTGTTTCTTTGACTCTTGCAGCTTTTTCCACGGGGAAAATAAACCTGAAAGTAAAAACTTTTCCCAACATTTGAATAAATAAAAAAAAAGATTCTCTCTTCAATTTTCTCCCCCCGGCACTCCCAGCAAAACCACGGATAAACTTTCCCTTTCCACGGGAATCCCCAGGCCGGTGGGTCGGAAGTTCTTACGTTATCCCAATTGCGTGGTCAGCCAGAATTTAAAAAAAATTATTGGTAAAACACTATGCCGACGAAATTTCAACATCCAAAGGGTTCGGGTAAATTTACTTTTTTTCATGATAATTATTTGTATTTAATATCTCTTAAGAGAGAAACTCAAAATTATATATATTTTCTTTCAAAGCATGGAACGCAAGTAGGGGCCCACTTTTGGAAACCATTCCCGTTAACATCACAAAACCCCTTTAAATTTATTTTTTCCCTAGACACAGACGGTTTCGCAAAAAATCTTTCAAGGCACACTCAAAATTTGTTAAAAAATGCCCTTTGAAGAAACGAAAAATTTAACCGAAAATGCTTAAATGTACGGGTTTTTTTTCCCCATGTTTTGATGATAAAGTAATGTTGATCAAAATAAACCAAAAAAGTTTAAACTGCATTTTCAGGGGAATGAGAAATAGCCCAAAATTAACGTTGAATTGACAATATCGGTTTTAAAACACCATAATGAATGCGTCAAATGATGGGTTAAATTTATGTCAATCGAAAAATTAAGATTCTTCCCAAACACAAGTAAAAAAAAGGGAAAAATATTCTTGAAATGACAGATACATGAAAAAAGTAAAAATGTTGTTGTACATTGTAAAAATTGTATTTTTTTTTAAACCCGTGATAAGGGAAAAACCCAATATTTTCACTCGGAAAATCGTAATTTACATATGTCCTGTAAAAAAATGACCAAGGGTTTAAAAACTCACTAAGGAGAATAAATACCAAAAAAATTTTTTTTAAAAATTAAAAATAAAAAATATATACAATGAGAATATTAAAAAAAAATTTTAAAGAATATTGAGAAAAAAAAAATCCCGGCAAACTGTCTCTTTATTTTTTTGGTTTTTTTAATAGCGCACAAATGTTCTGTCTTCACTCTAACCCCGCATAAAATTCAAATTAAAGGGTTACTGAACGAACGAAACTTAAATTTGTCCCAAAGAAAAGGAAAACTTTTGGGTTTTAAATTTCAAAATTTTTAAACATCCTTTTTTTTACATTTAAAAATCTTAGCAAAACAGTAGTTTATAACCATTTAAAACCCCCTAATCATATCTCATTTTGAAAAAGGGGGGCAATAAAAGAAACCTGTGATAAACCTTTTTAAAACCCAGAATGGGCAAACAAAATTCCATTGGCCTACGTGACAAAAAACAAATTAATTTCCCTCAAAATACTCTTTTTCTATGGTTATCAATTTTTCATAAAAATTATTCGGTAATGAAAAAATATATATGATTAAATGTACATGTTTGCCATGATTTTTAAATGTCTTTTAAAGTAAGCATTTTTTTACTTTACTGAAATTTACTTTATTGTTTAATTAACTAGCAACAAAATTTTTTTTTGGTTTTCCTTTTTGAAAATTAATTGTTTCTTTAACTGAATTTTTTCCGTTGTTGTTTAAATTTCCACTATAAAACCCCAAATTTATTGTTTTCCCATTTCGTGATATTTTTGTCAGTGTAGCATAAAACGGGTTCGAATTATTCTTTTTTAAAAAAATTTTGAAAAAATTGTCTTGACCTTGATTTTACTTTTGGGATATTATTTTTCTTGTATGCAACCAAAAATTATAAGTTTAAAAATTGTTTAAATTTAAAATATATTGAATCCTTGAATCTAAATCTACCTTTATTTTCGGGCCCCGCCCAAAAATTTTTTTGTGACAGTCTCACATATGTATTTTTTTTTCAGGATAAAACATCAGACGAACTGATAAATTAATTAGAGAAAGAAAATTTATTTTTCCGGGGGGAATATATGTTCATGCCCAAACTGGTACAACCATTTTAAAAGTTGGAACCCCACAAACTAATATAGAGAGAAAAGTTTTTGGTCGCGACTGATGACCCCCGCCCTACTAAGTCAACTGGGAAAAAAAAGTAAACTATAAAGTTTCCGATACTTGTTATTAAGTAGCTAATACGATTTTTAGATCATGGGCCCCAAAAGTTTCTAAATCCCGGGGGCGGATATCTTATTCTTATAAAATTTACGGAATGATGGTTTTTTTTCTCCCATGGCGATTAAAACTTCCACAGACCGTCAGCCTCGATTTAATAAACATTTCGCGCTTCCACCTTTTTTTGGGAGTTAGAAAAATAAAATCATGGGAGAATTGGTATTTTAAAGTACAAAACAAAAATAAAGGTGTTCGTTTTATTTGGGGAAATTTCCATTTGCTTAAAAAAACTTAGTTGGGAAAATACCCCTGTCCCCTTTACCGTATTAATATCCCCCCCCCCCCCCCCGGTAAAAATATTTAGCTTTATTTTTAAAAAATTGTAGTAGTAAATGATAAAAAAGGGAAAAACTAAATAGACCCTAAAATATTTTCAAAAATATATCTATTCACAATTTAAATTTCCCAAAAAGTTTGTTTTGCATCATGATAAAAAGCCTTAAAACTTACAGGGCATCATTTTTTATTTACGTTTACATCATTTTTTATTTACGTGGGGCATGGGAAAAAAATGACCCCGTGGGCATGGGAAAAAAGCGTTTTTTTCCATGAAAGGGAAATCCCTATCTTCCTATGCTGAAATAAAAAGAAAAATCAGTTTCCTGTACGTGTTAAAAATGTAGCGTAATACGACCAAAAGAGAGAAATATCATGTTACTCGGGTTTTAAAAACAACTGGCAATGTGGGTTTTTTTTACATACTGAAAAACAAAAAGTTCGATTTAGATCAGGGCAGCGAATTTTAATATTACAATTGCTTTCCCGACGTCAGTTTTCAATGTGTAGAGATAATGGCCCCCAGACATTCAAAGTCCAAAAATCTGGACAACTTTTAGAAAGAAGGAGAAAGTAACAAGTTTAAATCCATTAAATCTTACTGTCCCCAACGGAATCAAAACAAAACCCTTTGTTTTGCCAAATCGTTATTCAACCAGGTCCCCCTTAATAATCTAGGCAAGGGAGAGAGCTAAAAGCGGTTTTCCCTACTACCATTTTGGGTAAGCTGTTTTCAACACTTCACTTTTAGAAACGGGAAAAGGGGAATTTACACACCGAAAACCCGAAAATCTGCACGAAAGTTAAAAGCTCATTTTTCAACCTTCAAGCCTATTCAAAACTTTTCGTAATGTATAGGCATTTTTTTTGGGGTTTTTGTTAAAGTTAAGTTCCCCAATTTTGCACGTTTTCATGCCGGTTTTTTTAAAATATTGATTGAATTTTTAAAAATGTTTTAAAAAGTTCCAAAACATTTTTTGAAAACCCTTTTGAATGGGGGGGGTCGGTAGGAATTTGGTTTTGAAAAAATTTAAAAAATTATTGTAGTGTTTGGTGTGTAAGTTCCCTAAATGCTCTTCAAAAAATTTAAAGTAACCCACACGTAATCTTACTTCGATTTTTTTTTGGCGTTTTTGAAAGTTAAAAGAATTTTTTTACTCCTTCAAAAATGGAATATTTTTCCTTTTGCAACCAAATTTTAAAAAAATGATAAATCCAAAAGCCTTGCGGGAAAACCCATTTAGGACAGTGGATGAAAAGTTTTTTCAAGTTCCCCAAAAAAATTTATGCTAACCCATGGGAAGAATGTATAAGTCAATGCTGTTTTTTATTTTTGTGTTTCCCTTTTTAAAAACCTTTTTATTCCCCCATAAAAAAAGTTTTTTCCTGTGACTGTTTGGGGGTTTTAAAATTATTTTCCCCCTTCACATGAAAAGGGGAAAATTTAGAGACGTAAGAAAAAACATTTTTTCCTTTCCCTCTTCCAAATTTAAGCTTTTAAATCTAAAATGATGTTGTTATTTTCATTTATAACTATTTTTAAAACTTTTTTAAATAATTTTTTTTATTTTTTACTTATTTCCCCAATTCAAAAAAATTAAATTTCTTAAGTTGTTTGTTTCGAAAAAATTTTTAAAAAGTTTTATACTTTTAAAGATATACTTATTTTTCCCCTCTTGTTCATACCACTAATACTTAGGACAACAAATTGGGAAAAAAGGCTTGACTTTCTTGGTTATTCTTGAAAAAGGGGAAACTTTCCATGGTTTCCCTAATTTTTTTAAACAAACATGCAAATTTTTAAAAATTTAGTACCAAAATCTTAACTAGTGCTTTATTTTCCCGCTTTGTTTTGTCTATTGCCGAGTTTAAAAATATCTTTCTTTAAATGTAAAAACAGAAAAAAAATAATTTATGGTAAAATTCTTGATTGATTGATTTTAGTTTTTTTTTTACCTCCCCCCTGACTTGTCATTTTGGCGGGTTGTTAAATTCTTTAATTCGTTCCCTTTCATTTACCAAAAAAAATGAAAACGAAATGTTTGGTTTCCCAATAAAGGTTTTGGAAAAATTTAGTTGCTTTTATTGGAGTGAAAATTTTTAAAATGGGTTTTTGCTGGTTAAATAGTTTTTTGGTTTTAAAAACCCTCGCATTGGTCACAAACCCAGGAGACGGGTTTTAAAAGGGGTAAAGGGGATTTTTTAAATAACCCCCAAAATTTTTACAGTTTTTTGATAAAAAAGGGAAATTTTTAAAATTTAGAAAATTTTCTGTAGATCACTCACCGAGCATTTTAAACTAATTAAAACAAATTTTGGGTCCGTTGATTTACCTGGTTACCTTCGCAGCAACCGGGTTCAAATTTTAGAAAAAAAAATTTTTTAACCTTTGAAAGTTTCCTCAGCCACGGATTATATATATAAATATTTATATATATATATATATATATAAATTTTATATTCATATTCCCTGAATCAACAAAAAATAAGCAAATTTTGAATGAAAAACCTTTATGTTATTTTTAGTGCAAAACCATATTTAATTTTGAAAAATGGTTTTTTAGAGGGGTCATTTTTCAAGGGGGTTTGCATTTTTTAAACAGTCAGGGGTTTTTTGGGCCGTGAGGGGGACCATTTGTGCTGGTTAAAATTTTAAAACCTGACAGTTTGGTTTTACAGAAGAACATAGAGTAAAATAAAGAAACACCAACCCTCGGGGACTCAGTCTGAAGGGGTCAACTTCATTTTGTAATTTATCAAGAGTGCAATGGGGGACCATTTGTTAAACAAATTTAAAATTTTAATTCCCTAAATTTGGGTTTTAGAGGGCGTTTTATTACAGTTTTATAATAATAAGTATGTTTTTAATAAATGTATGGAAAATTTTATTTTAGGAAAAAAAATTGGAAAATTTTCTCCTCTGAAACTGGGGAATTTCATGTTTTTTTTTACACGGCCCAAACACCAAAAAAGCCCCCTTTTCTTTTATTGCTAATTCAAAGCCAATTTCTTTTCAAAAAAGTCTTTTTAGAGAGTCGGTTAACGTTCTTGTAGAAACTTTTTAGAAACTTTAAAAGTTTTTTTTTGGTCTGTTTTATCAAAGTCAAATTTTTGGCCAAAGAATCACTTCCCCTGCGGGCTTTTAAATGAAAAATGTTAAACAAGGGTAACTTTCCCTTTTAAAAAAATGAGGCCTTTAAAAGGGGGGGGCTTTTCATACACTAGTTTCATTTTTCATATCCCTTTTTTCTGAATGATGTTGAAGGGCGCCAATGAACCTAAAAATTTAGAAATTTTGTTACTCAGAAGAAAATTTAACTAAAAAACAAGTAACCAATTCCCAAAAAGGTACCCGGGTTATGTGTTCATTTACGACCGTTCAAAAATCAAAGTCAGCAGCGGTAAAATAATCGTCAAAACGGGGTCCGGGGTTTTTAGGAATAGCATTGGACTTTACTTTGCCTTTTTTTGACCGACTTTCCCGGGCTGCACGTTCTCATCAAATGTTTAAATTTCGTTCTCTTTAAAATCACACACGCAAAAAAGTGATTGTCAAGTGTAGGGCATTTTTTTCCGAGGTTTTTTTCATATAATGCAAAACTTAAGAATTACCATAGGCCCCCGAAATAAAACCGATCCCAACACTAAAAATGGCCCCCAAAAACCCAACCATTTTCACCCAACCTTTTTCTATTTTTAAAAGTTTGATAAACATCAAAGAAAACGATATTTCAATAGATAAATCGAATGTTTTTAAAAAAGTTTTAAATTAAAAAAAATTTTTAAAAAAACTATTAACTGTATTTCCTCACAAAAAACGCATTGTCTTGAATAATTTGATTTTATCTAAAAAATTGCTAAAAAAAGTATTATCCAACAAAAAACGTCCCTTTTTTAAACCCCTTTTTTGCTTCTGTTTCCCCGGGGTCGCGAGGGAGCTTCATGCATTGCAACCCCATTCCCCCCAACCCTTTTGCTGGGGTCGGATTTTTTTAAAACTAAAAATCCTCTGGATCATAAGATTTATAAAACAAGTTACATTTTTGGGGGTTTTTTTATGAAAAATTTTACGGCTCAAAGATTGTCCCTGCATTGCAACCACGTGATAATTTTACACGCTTTCCCCAACCCCAAAATGGGAAACGGGAAATTTGAAAAATTTTGAATCTGCAGGAAGGGACCACTACCCCGGGGTCACGAGTTTTATCTTTTAAAAGAATTTTATTTGGGAAAATTTTCCAGTTTTAAATAATATGATTTTAAAACACATGTCTTTGTTTTTAGGTTGGACGGTAGCCAAAGACCCCCGATTTCAAACTCGGGTTTGGGGAAGAATTTCCGTGGGCCGTCTCTCTGGGCCCGGGCATTCTACTACATGGTTTAAAACGTACACTGTAAAAGCCTTTGGGAAAACCACACTGCCCGAAATCTTTAGGGAATTTATCGCCTGAAAAACCCATTTCCCCTTTTAACCAAAAATAAACTGGATTTTTTAGAGGCTGGTAAATATCTTTGGCCCGCAGGAAAGTTTCCCACTTTTAAAAAATGTGGAAGTCATCAAAAGTGTAAAAAATGGGCCCAAAATTTATTTTTAAAAAATAAAGCGTTTTCGTTGATTTACACACGCCTATCATTAAAAAATGTTTAAAACAACGTTTTAAAATTTAAAAAATAACAAGAATTTTTAAAAAGATCATCGGCGTCCCGGGGGAAATTTTTTAAATTAATTTTGTACGCTTAAAAATCAAAATTTACAAACACCTATGCAAAACCACACTTCTTTTTTTTCAGGGGAGTTTTAAAAATTGAAGTTTAAAAAAAAATCCAAATGTTTAAGATTTCAAGTTCAATGTTAAAACGATGATGACTGATATGAAGTTTGAAAACCCGGGTGGATAAACATTTTAACAAATAGTTTACCCCCTAGGAAAACTTATCCTAAAAACAAATGAAAAAAGGGGGCTATTTTTAGGGTAATTTGACTGGAACTATTTCCCCATAATGTGACTAGAATAATTTTCAGGATAATGGGACGGGAAAAATATTGTCAGGATGAAGTGACTAGAACAATTTTTTTAGGAAAGATGTTTTTTGTGACTTTGAAAAATTAACGGTTTATGTGAAGTACTGGAATTTTTTGTCAGGATGATGTGGGCTTAAAAAATTTTTCAGGATATGTTTTGACTAAACTATTATCGGGGGTTTTGGGGGGTGATGTGACCTTGGAAAAAATTTTCGGGTAAAGTTTACTGGAACTATTGTCGGATAATTTTGACTGGAATATTGTTAGGATTAAAGGGGACTGAACTATTATCAGGTTAAAGTGATGGAACTATTGTCCCGCTAATGTGGGTGAAAATATTATCGGTTTAAAGTGACTGGAACTAAATTTTCAGCACAATGTTATAGAACTATTATAGGAAAAATGTGACTGGGAACTAATTTTTCAGGATAAGGTTTACAAAAATTATTTTAGGAAAAAGTAAATGGGAAAAATTTTTATCAGGAAGTAAAGGGCTGGAAAATATTGTCAGGATAATGTGATTGCAGCTTTTTGTCAAACTGGGGTAATGTTACTGGAAAATAGTGGGCAGGATTAAAGGGGACTAAACTAAATTTTCCGGATAAAGTGAAAGTGACTGGGAAATAATTTCCGGGAAATGTTTATTTGACTGGGAACTAAATTTTCAGGTTTAAAGTGCTGAAAATAATTTTCAAGGGTAGTGGGGGACTTTAAACTATTATCAGATAATGTGACTGGAACTATTGTCAGGGGTAATGTACTGAAAATTTTGGGCAGGATAAAGTTGGGCTTGAACTTTTGCCCGGATAATGTGAATGGAAAATTTTTTTAGGTTTTTTTCGACTGGAAAAATATTGGGCAGGGGAAAAGTGAAAGTTTAATTTTGCATGGGGGGACTTTTAAAGTGTCTTTCCCATACAGACATATTTCTCCAAACAAAGAACCCAATTTTTCTTTAGGTAACTATCTCATAAAAATTTTAAAATTTTCCCCCGGAAAAAATTTAAAGAAGAAATTTTAAAAAAAAATTTTCAAAAAAGTTTTCTTTCAGTTACTTTAGCCCTTTTGTATATGTAAGTCAAAAAAAATTTTAATGTTTTTTATCATTATTTTATCAAAATTTTTATTGTTTGTTGAAGGAAAAAAAGTGTAGATAAAAATGTTTTTGTGTTTCCTTTTTTGAATGTGCAAAAGTTTTTATGGGGTTTAGGGGTTTTTTTTTTAATGACCAAAAAGTGTCAATATAATGCAAATGATGCCTTTTAGGGTTAAAAAGTGTTGAAGACGACGATCAGTATGTTTGCCTTTTGTATGAAAATTGGACGGGGGACGATCCTATGTTTGACATGTGACTGTAATTTTGAGGACGGGGGCTTTGGGAAAGGTTTTTTCTTTTGTACTGTATTATGAGGACAAGCTTTTTTTTTTTTTTTGCATGTGTAAATGTAATTTTTGAAACGGCGCTTTGTATGTTTGAAATGTGTAAATGTATTTTGAGGACGAAAGCTTTGTAATTTTTACATGTGAAACCCTTTATAAGGGGCGACGCTTTTTTTTGTTTGACATGTTTTTACTGTATTATGAGGAAAGACGCTTTTTTTGTTTGACATGTTACTGTTTTTTTGAGGACGACGCCCTTTTTATGTTTGACCCTGTGTACCGTTTTATGAGACGGGCGCTTTGTAAAGTTTGAAAATGTGTTTCGTATTTTTGGGCGACGCTTTTTATGTTTGACAAATTTTTACCGATTATGGGGGACGACGCTTTTTAAATTTTTTCATGTGTACGTATCAAGGGGGACGATGCCGGGTAACAGTAATAGTTACAATGTTCATGATTCATGCTTTTTTTTAAAAAGTTCCTCTTTCCTTTATGCATTTTTTTAACGAATGTATCATTTTCATTCCTAAGCACGGGGTTTTTTTATGTTTTTCTTGCTGTGGCCCATGGACCAATTTACTAACCGGTTATTTCCTTGTTTAAAAAAAAAGGGTTTTCAGTTTGTTTTTCCAAAAAACAAAATGTTGCCCTTTAAAAACCAAAAGGTAATGTTTTTGTTCAAGGGCTTGGAAAAATACCGTTTGAATGGTTTTTGGGGAAAGTTTGGCACAAGCTTGCAAGGGGTTGTTTTTAAAATTTTTTGTGTCAAAAAAGAAAAATTGCCAAAAATTTTGTTTTTTTTTTCAGATTTAAAATTTTCAAAGATTTTGTGTTGGTTTGGGGGAATCAACCGAAATTTGAAGACCAAAATTAACCCAAATTTTCTAATAATTTAAATCCAAAAATCCCCCAAACAACTTGACCCCATTGTTTTAATGTCAAAACCGGGCCCGAAAGGCCTTTTGGAAAACCGCCGTAAAAAGGGTTATGGGGGAAATCTTTGGGGTACTGAGAAACTCCTGTGTTGGAAAATTGGACGAAATGGATAACTAACTTAAAAAAAAATGATTTAACCGCTATTTACTTATTGTCGATTTATTTAAAACCCGTGAAAATGTATTTTTTTTTGGATTGTACAAGCTTTCCCAAATTTGAGAGGGAAAAATCTTTTCTGCAAAAATTTTAAAATTAAAAAAAAAGTTAAAGTGAAAGTGGAAATTTTCTTATTTACATACAATAAAAACCAAAATTTAAAATGTTTAAATAATGTTTTCCACAATATTAAAAAAAAATTTTTTTATTTTTAGATATGCCCTGTTACTACCAATTTTTTAAAATTTTCTTCAGGGTCTATTTGAAAAAAAACATCAATCCGGAGTTTTGGGGCGAAAACCTCGGTCTTTATATAGTAAAAAAACAATTCAAGCCAAGTGACCCTTTAAAAATTTCTTTATTTTTTTTTTTTTTTTTTTTTTTTTTTTTTTTTTAATTTGCATGTGTTTTGTTTTTTTCCCCCAGTTCATTTTTATGGGGGCTAAAAAAATAGTTACTTGCCCTCGATAACCCCCGCAACAGGATGTGGGCACACAGAAAAAAGTGGGCCCTACCTTATTTCTGAATTTGGGTGATTTTTTTACTTTTAAAAAATGCAATTTAAAAGGGTTAAATCCTATAGGAAAAAACCCGTTAAAAGGTTAAAAAAATTTCCCAATTTTTGGGGGCCTTTTTTGCGTGCAATCCCCAAAAGTTGGGGCATTGCTGAGGGGGGGGGACTTTTTTAAAAATTGGTGTGAAAAGGGTTTACCTTTGCATTAAGTTTATTCGTATGTTATTTGAAATTAAGTAGGTAAAAAAAATAGTTTTTCCCCCTTTGTTTGAATTTTAAGAATTAATCTCTGGGGGTAGATTTTACCTAATGTTTTGGGGTTTAAAAATACCCAAAAAGTTTTTTGGAATTTGGAGTCATTTTGTTTTTAAAGGAAAAAGTCATTGTGTATAGGGTTTTATAGAACATATAGTAAACTTTTTTTAAATTTTAGGGGTCCATTTTGACTCAAAACAAACGGAGAACCGGCTATATGGCAAAAAGCATCATGTCCGAAATATTACGAGCCTTTGGAGCCCCGGGGACTAAGTATATTTAAAAATTTTATTTTTTTTTTTTTATAAATTTAAATTTTTTCCCCACCTTTTTTACCCCCCAAAAAATTTAAAAAGAGGGGCCAAAATGGCCCTAGAAAACGCTCACCCGAGAAAAATATCATTCATTGCCTTTACAAAACAGAAATTTCTTTAGAAAAAAAAATGATGGGTTTAAAAATGTCAGGAATTTTCGACCCATCCACAAAAGTTATCCATCATGACAAACTTTTGCCAAAATTTGAGGGATGAATTTGGGCCAAAAATTTTTTCCCCCCCGATTTTTAAAAAAAAGGGTTTTTCTAAAATTTGACCCACTTACCCACCCTTTCTATCCAACCCCCCCCATTTTCAAAAATGGGTTTGAGATATCAACATGACAAACAATTGACCCAAATTTGAGGGAAAATTTTCATCAAAAAAATGTGGCCTTTTGTGTGGTTTAAAAAAGTTTTTTTAAGATTTTGACCTTTTGACCTACTTTTTGGTCCGGGGCCCAGCCCATTTTCGTAAGGGGTTTTAAGATATCATCAAGACAAACATTCTGACAAAATTTGAGGAAGATTGGGTTAAAAATTTTTAGCCTTAGTGTGTAAACAAGATTTTTTTAAAATTTGAACCCCTGACCCACTTTTTTTATCCAAACCCTTTACCCATTTTTTGAAAGGGTTTTTAAGAAATTTTTCAAGACAAAAAATTAAAAAAAGGTTTTTGGGGAAAATTGCTTAAAAAATTTTGGCCCCTTTGTGTGTAAACAAGATTTTTTAAGATTTTACCACTTAAAGAACCCCCACTTTTTTTTCCAACCTGACCCCTTTTCGAAAGGGTTTTAAAAATATCTTCAAGACCAAAAAATTCTGACCAAGTTTTAGGAAGATTTTTCTCAAAATTTGGCCTCTTGTGTGTAAACATCAAAATTTTTTGACGGACGAAAATTTTTCTAAGTTTTGACCCACGGGCCTACTTTTTTTCCAACCTAACCCCTTTCAAAAAGGGTTTTAAGAAATCATCAAGACAAACCCTTTTGACCAAGGGTTTTAGGAAATTGGGGTCAAAATTGGGGGCCTTTTAGTGGGGGTAAAAAAAAAATTGTTTTACGGACGCGGGAAAGGGCCCGGGCCCACGGACCCAAACAAATCCCCCCAAAAGCCACCCCGAGCTAGCTCAGGGACTAAAAAAACAAAAATAAAGTAAAAAATTTTTCGATATTAAGTTTCAGCATTTTGAATCCGTTTCCGGGGATTCTATTAAGTCTCAAGGGAGGACACCCGCCATTGTTTTTTGCAACCCTTGTCGCAGGTAACGTCCCTTGCTGGAAAGCAGTAATTGCTTTTTTTCTGTTTTTTTTCCTCCACATTTTGTTGATAAAGCGGGTACAGAAAAGGGGGCGGGGAAATTTTAATGTTTCAAACAAACAATTGTTAAAAAAAAACCCTTTTTTAACAAAAATTTAAAAAGGGCCCAAAAAAAGAATTATATAAATGGTATGATTTCCAAATAGTTTGCCCAAAAAATAATCTTTCAAATTTATACGAGGGGTATCATAAAAGAAAATTTTTGTTTAATTTAATATAAAAAAATAAAAAACGGGAAAAATACAGTAGAGACCCTTTAAAAAAAGTATCAAGCTCGTTTTTAAATTTAAAAAATATAAAGATCTAGCAAAAAAAATTTGATGAAAAACCCGAAGGCAACAAAAAAAAACAAACAGAAGATGCGGGGGTGGTGGGTTTTCAAAATTACGTATTTGGTTGTGGCCTCCATATTTTCCATTATTAATTAAAAGATGGAAAGTTTAAATTTTTAAATTTATGAAATTTGGTTTTAAAATTTCCTGCTTTTCAATTTTTGTTTGGGCACTTAAATTTGATTTAAGATATCACCAGAAACCTTTGT
The DNA here is from genome assembly GCA_021229015.1 of Solen grandis. NCBI lineage: Eukaryota > Metazoa > Mollusca > Bivalvia > Adapedonta > Solenidae > Solen > Solen grandis. The sequence goes on from CM037779.1 coordinate 55,618,281, forward strand.
TTACCCTCCCGGTTTGGTGAAGGCATAAAAAGTGACAGTTTTCCTGGGGGGTCCTGGTTTTTTAAAAAACTCCCCATTAAAAGAGAATTTTTTTAAAAAAGATGAAATTTTGAGGGGTAATGGGGGTTAAAAATTTAAAATATATTTTTTGATACACAAAGGTCATGATTCGAGGCCTTTTTTTGATCAAGTGATAAAATTTTTTTTGCCAAAACAGTTTTTTTATTTGTAGAAATTTTTTTAATAGACCCGATTTCTTATCCTTTTGATTTGATGCACTTGGGGGATTTTTTCAAGTTTTTGTCATTTTTTACTAAATATGTCCAATGGTTTTTTAAAAATTTGTGCAATGTTATTCACTATTTTAAATCTTTGAAAAAAAATTTTGAATTAAAAAAAAAAAATATTGACAATTTTTTTACAAACCCTCTAATGATTATGAAATAAAATTTCAATTGGAAATTTATTTAGTTATTTTACTCCAGTTTTTCTTAATTTTATGTACCAGGTTTGTATAAGTGCAAGGTTTGGGGGTCCTTTTATATAGTCCCCCTTTTACTCCCTTTTAAAGAGGAGGGACTATATACAAAAATTTTTAATAGGGAAATTAGTCACCTACACACATTTCAAGTGCTTCAAAAATGAATTTTCAAAAACTTTAGCCCCAAAAATTAAAAACTCAAACATTTTTTGAAGGGAGTGTGTCATGTTTCTTCCGTCTCTCAGGGCCCAAAATTTTAAAAAAATTGGGGTTGTTGTAATGTTACTTTGAGTTTTTGGGTCAATCCTCATCATCCAAACTAAAATTTTGGGAAAAAGGTTTTTAAGAATTTTCCCCAAAAAAACCCTGGCAGGGCTTGAAACTTTCAGGGTGAAAGGTGAAGAGTGATTGGGCACTGAATTTTTTTCCAAACTCAGCCCCCAGCTTCCCTAAGAAAACACGCTATAAAAAAAAATTTCGTATTCAAATTCCCCATTTTATTATTTCTGATACCCTATTTTTTTAGGAAAAAAAAAAAAAATAAAAAATACTTTTTTTTTGTTTATATCTAAATTTTTCCCCGTTTTAATTATCATTTTATCAAAAAACAACAAAAAAAACAAATACAATAATCTTATTTTTATTTTAAATTTTTTTCACCCGGATCTACATTCAAGCCAAAAAATTAAAACCCTTTTTGGGATTTTTTTTCCTTTTTCCCCTTAAATGTAAATTTTCAATTTTCTGGTTTAAAAATCCCATGCTCTGTATATTAAAGTCTCTCTCGCCCCTTTCTCTCTCTTCTCCTTGATTTTTAAATCAATGGGAACAATCCCCTTCTTCTCTCTTTCCCCCCCTTTTTCTACATTTAAAGGGATGACCCCTTTATGCCATTTTAAAAAAAGGGAAAAAATATTCTCAAAATATAAGCACCAGGGACCAAAATTTTCAAGTCTATATTGACAAAGACTCTTTTTATTATTTCCCTTTCCTAATTTTGTTTTTATGGGTCACATCCCCCCGAAAAAAAAAAAGTGACCTTCTCCATTTTTTATGGTGGTGTTTAAATTTTTTTTTTAATTTTTAAAACAAATCATATCATTTAAAATTCCACTCTGATTTTTCTTTTTTTTTGGAAAAAACAAATTTGGGTTTTTTTTGTTTAAACAAAAAAGGTTTTTATTTTCCTTTGGCTTTAATTCCAAAATTTGGAGAAAAAAAAAACCTCAAACTCATTTTTAATTTTTTTTAAAATCTTTAAGAGTGATAAAAATTCCTTTAAAAAAAGATTACCTTTTTCCCTGTGAAGGTATATCATATACTATGTTGGTCTGATACCTAAAACCATTTTCCTCATAGAGTACACCATGAAAGGACCTATGCAAAAAAAGCCTTAAAAAAAACCCAAACAGCCTGCCAGTAAAATCACAGGCTGATCAGTTTTATGCTGTTACCCCCGCTCCTTTTGTGATTGGGATTTTTTAAAAGAGGGTTTTTTTCCCTTAAATTTTTGTAAGTTTTAACTGCTTTCTATAGATCAGACTTTTTAGGGTAAAATTTTTAAGGTTGTCACATCAAAAAACGCCCATAAGAGGTAAAAGTTTTGGGTTTTTTTTTTGTTGTACATTTAAAATAATTTGGGTTTTTAATTTTCTTAAAGGGGACAAGACCCAAAATTGCCCAGTGTGAAAAAAGGGCCCGTTTTTCCTCAGTGACATTGAGAAAAAAATTTGATGGAAAAATTTAGTGGAAAAGAAATAGGAAAATGTTCAGAGTTTTTTTGGGAACTTCCGGTAAAAAAAAGTTAGGAATAAACAATACTGGGTTTAAAAATTTTCAAAGTTGTATTAAAGGGGGATAATTTTTTAAGAATAATGATTTAAAAGAAGAAAAAAATACATCAAAAAAGCCAAAAATTTCCATGAAGAAAAATGAAAGCATAAAAAAAAGGCCAAGGACATGAAATAAATTTTTGGGTTAACTGAAAATAAGTTTTAAAAACAATCTGATCTTTACGACTTTTTAAAAGAAAAAAATTTTACAAAAATTTCTGTTGGGGACACAAAAATTTCCTGGAAAATTTCGCTTTTGTTGAAATCACAGCTGGTTTTTTTCTACAAAAAAAATTTAAAAAATCCCAACGCTGGAACCCAAAGCCCTTTAAAGGGTTTTTTCCTTTTCCCAATTTTCTGCCGATCACCTAAGCAATCAAGATCTAGCAAAGTGGGTTTTTCTGTCCTTTTTCAAAAAGACAAATAAAAAAGGTATAAAAATAAGATTGAGCAAAATGCGGTGTATCTTAAAAACCTACTTAGGTGGATGAAAAAAGAAGCCCGAGAGGGGAAAATTTCCTAAAAGAAAGGGGAAAGAAGGTGGGCTATGATTGATGAAATGACCCCTTTTTAAAAAAGATATAAGTTCAAACAGAAAAGGGGGGGATTTTTGAAAAAAATTTGGGTTTTGTTGGGAAAGTTTTTGGAAAAATGCAAATTTTGGAAAAAAATCAGGGAAAACATTTATCTGAAAATTGCGACCTTTTGCTTTACAAATTTCTTTTTTCTGGGGGGTTCTGGGTTTTTGTTTCCAAATTGCACATTTGCCACCTGTCAGACAAGCCCTGCGGGAAATTTATTTAAAAATTTTGCAAAATTTTTAAAAATTTTTTGGGGGGTTTTTTTGGGTTTTTTAGTGACATTTTGTTAGTAAGGTTTGGGGCCCCAGAAAATTTGCTGTTTTTGAAAAAACTTTTTTACCTAAAATTTCCCTTACATCAAAAAAAATTGTTCCCTTTAAATTTAAAAAAAATGTTTGTGAAAACTAAACCAAAATTTTATGCATAAAATGGGCTAATTTTCCCCCTCCCTGAAAAAAAAATTTGAAAAATTTTATCAAAAAGTTTGGGAAAAAAAAAGTACCCACAAAAAAAAAATTAAAAAAAAAGGGCAAAAACATTATATGGGGAAAATTTTTGGGTTTTAAAACCTACAATTGGGATTGGGGAAAACAATTCATTTAAGGCATCACAAATTGTCAAAAGGGCAATTTTTTTCTAAAAACCCAACTTTAAAAAGAGAAAACATCTTGTGAAAATGTTTTTGGATGAAAACATGTTGCATTTAATGCCAAAAAAAAACCCAAAAATCCCTTTTCCCCCGCTAGGGCCTACATGTCTTGTAGTATTTAACTTCTTTTAAGGGAAACATCTTTTCCCTTTTAAGAAATTTTTCAGGACACAAACCCCATTCATGAAATTTTCTTAAAACCCGGGCTGTGTTTTCCTGGGTTTCCCAAAAAATTGGGGAAAATTTCTGAAAACTGTTGGGGGAAACAAAATCTTCTCACATCAAACACGTGGAAAATTTATCAAATTCTTTTAGGTTTTGATGAACTAAGAGGGGTAATTTTTATAGGAGCTTGGTTTATTGTTTTCCCGGTTTGCTAAACAGCGATTCAATTGGAAAATTATTCTCCCCAAAAGCGGGGTTTCCCCAATGGTGCAAAAAGACAATCCTAGTTTTTTCCCGGCCTACGTAGGCAATGAATAACATAATTTTAGGCCAAGCTAAAAAAATCTAGAAAAAGCAAAGCTGAAAGCTGGAGCCCCAAACATACAGTGACCCCAAAAACACCTTTTCAATCCATCAAATTAAAAATCATGGGAAGGGAAAAAATAAAAATTTTAAAAAAAATATTATCATTGCACTTATAGAGTCCCTTGACCTAGAATGTTAAAGAATAATAAGTGGGGAGAAGTATTTATTTTTACTTTTACTACAAAGGTAATTTGTAACATATGTATTTGCAGAACTGTACAAAAGTTTCTTTTTTAAACACTTTTTTTTCACAAAAAACTTTCAAGTTTATAATTAAAAAGGGCCTTAAATCAACAAGCTTGAAATTGACTTTTTGAAGCCTTTTTTTTTTCCCGTACAACAAACTCTCGTATAGCCAAAAGTAAATCAAAAAAATTCAAGCCAAAAGTTATCTTATTTGTTTACATGTTTTCCTTTTGCACATATTGAAGTTTCAATTCAAAAGTTTTTTGTTAATGATAAATGGGGCAAAACATAAAAAAATAAGTTGCATATTAAAAATCTCAACCAAATTTTTTCCAAAAAAGGAATTAATTTAATTTTAAAAAAATCAATCAAATTTTCTAATGTGATTTACAGATCCCTGAACATATTTATAAAGTTTCAAACCAATGGAAATCAGGGTTGCTTAGAAATTTTTACAAACTTTAAACCAAAAATTTCTAAGTCAAAAATTTGGGAAAAAATTAAAAAAATAATCCCCGTCAAGCCAAACTAACTTTTCTGTATTAAAATTTCAAAAATATTGATAATAAAAATTTAAAAAACAGGGAAAATTTTAAAATTTAAGTTTTTCCTGGTTTGCTCAACACCTTTCCCCCTGGGGGATTAAAAAAGATTAAAAGCTTTAAATACAGGCTGACCTTTTTTATGAAGTCTGCAAGGATTTACAAATGTAAATTTATTAGGGATTTAAAGATAAATAGGTTTTTAACCTTAAAAAAAAACTGCATTTAAAAAAAACAAAACAATAATTCTGTGTGACTGGGCAGATATATTTAAAAAAAAATTTTGCTAACAGAAAACATGTATTTGACATTTCCCAATAAAAAATTTAACAATTTAAAAAAGCCAAAATCGGGGTTTCACACCTGTAAATAGTAAAATCATTTCAGTTTTTTTCAACATTCATGAATGTCCTTTTCCCAAAGAAAGGGAAAATGAATGTAAAAGAGCTCCCCGGGTTTCCCTGCTGACAGATTGCTTTTCCCCACAAAAAAAAACCTAGTTCCCCCCTTTGGGGCCTTTTAATCCACCCGAGGCTAAATTTCATGACTATTCATAATGATTAAAAAATTTTAAAATATAAGTGCCCGCTGTACTCTGAAGGGAGATGGTCTCTCTCTCTCTTTTCTCTCTCAAAATGTTAAGCAAACTGCACACAGTTCAAAATTCTGTACAAAGGGTTTACAAGCATTTCATACTTCAGAAGATATCACAAAAACATGTTTTAAACGCCCTTTGCAGAGGGGGATCATGTGAAAAATGGTTCCGATTAAACTCCAGGACCTCATTCTTTTGAGCAGTCTTAAGTTTGGCTCTTTGGGAAATTTTTGGGCTTCACCCTTTTGGGGGTTTTTGGGTTTTTTCTTGCAAACAATTGGGAAATTTGGAGGTTTTAAAATGCATAAGTTATTTTCTGCAAAAAAATAGTTTTTAATGATTCAACCAAATTTTTTTTTTGTCATTTTTGTTGTAATTTTTGGTGGTATGCTTTCAGTAAATGCAAGAAATTCATTTTTTTTTGAATTTCTTTAACATTCCCTTCATTCCCGGCCATTGTTTTCAACTTTTAAATGAGAACATCTTTTTTTGGGGTGAAAACTAAAACTATTGACTGAAATGTTAAAAAGGGTCCAGATTATTTTTATTTCTTTTCCCTAACCTTCCCTTTCCCCAAGGCCCCTTTTCCCCTTTTTTTTCTTCATGGGCTCTTAAATAAACTGTCCCAAACTTTTTGAAAAAAAGGGTTCAGTTACAAAAAGTCTGGCCATATTTCCCTACCAAAAAGTGAATAGGAAAGAACAATCATGGGTAGGAAGCTGCCCACTTCCCGTAAACAGAAGTGTGTTTATCTAGAGGGAAAATTTTTTCCCCCAAACAGGTGAGCCTGAAACACATTTCTGTACGGGAAACACTCAAAAATGTTGCTATCTGATACAATTTGTATCTATCACAAAATCTAAAAAGATGTTTGGATTCCCTTTAATAAGTTATTTTATGTTAGTTTAATGCCCGGGTTTTGATTTTAAGGAAACAAAAAACCAAATGTAGGATTTGAAATTTTTCAAACTCTCCCGAAATTTTTTTCTTCCTTTAGGTTTTTCCCCTTTAAGGGATCGGGGGGTAAACTGGGGAATTTAAACTAATTTCAAATTGGCTTTTTTCGCCCTTTTGTCTAACAAATCAATTTTTGGGCTTCAAACCCTTTTTATTTTATCTTCCATCCGGGACAATTTAAAGCAAAACTTAATAGATCTGACAAAAACCGGAAACCCACAATTTTGGGTATCCCCTACCCCCCTATGTATCTAAATTTTTCCTTTTCCGCTGGAAAAATCTGTGAATCATTTCTGGAAAAACATTTAATTCTTCCTTTCTTTTAGATTCACAGATTCAACCCCTGTGACAAGGTTTGGCCTGAATAATAAACATGACTGATGTTAAAAATCTGGTGTGAAAAGTCACAAAAAAGTAATTTTTTTTTAAAGGTCTTTAAAATTTTTTGAAGTAATTTTTTCGTTGAATGAAGATTTAAAAATCTGTAAACTGTTTCTGTTTTAATATAAACTACCCGGGGCACTGAGCAACACGTTCATAAATAATTTAAACTTCAATTTCACTGCATGCGATACCAATCTGCACCTTTTAACCCTATCTTTTAGAATTTTTTCACAAGGGGAACAAGCTTTAATTCCGCTGGTGTTTTCATTTAAAATCTTCTAATGCTTTTTCAAATTTCCCTTTCTTTGCAACATTTAATGAAGAAGCACAATATGTTTGTTTTTGATCTGTAGGGCTGTTTATCTGTTTCAAAATAAATGTGATCAGTTAAAAAACCTGTTCTTCTTTTTTAAAACATTAGCTACACTGGGCAGAGGTTTTCTAGCTCTGCCAAAGATCAGAAATCCCTTTCTTTTATGTTAAGGGAAAAGGTTTAAATTTTTTGGAAATTTCAGAACAGTAAAATCTGCAACATTTCAAGTTTTCTGTAAATGTTTCAAAAAAACAAGCTGTCATAGAACTGGGGTTACTTTAGATGGGTGTTTCTTACACAAACTTGGTTTTTAGTTCCCGTATTCCCTTTAAACCCTTTCTTTTTTAGCCACCCAACTTTCTCTCCCAATTGACCAGGAAAGCTAGCATGCTTACAATCAATTTCTACAAATGGCAAAGACATACCCCCGAGACTTGTGAATTGTTAACGATAATTTCAAGCTTTTAGGAAACTGCAATCTCCTTGCAATAAATCATTACTTACAGGTTTTAAAACGGTAAAACTGCATTCAATAATTTAATAATCTTTTCTGAATTTTTAATACAAATTTTTCTTCAATATGATTATCCTGAAAAAACAACAAAATGTGCCCTAAAAATAAAAACCAAATTTTCCAAATTTCACTTAGATTTTTTTTAACAACATAAATTGTGCCGATTTTTTTTTAAATAAGTTTTTTAGGTACCCAAAATTTTTTTTCAAGTAATGAAGGCACCAAAAACTTCAAAATTCAAAAAACTTTCATTTCTCCATAACTGGGGTTGAGTTTTTCAAAAATTATATAAATCAGCCCTCAAAATTTTTGGGGGTACAATTTTTACTGTTTTGAAACAATAGATTATTTAGGAGAGGGCCCGTTTAAATTTTTTTTTTAAACTCATTAGTTTTCCCCACTTGGAGAAACAAATTTTCCAATTTTATTAACAATTTTATCAAATTTGTTTTCTGCCTGCCTGTGAACTTTTTACCGATTAAAGAAAGTGGGGGGAAAAGCACATTAAAAACCCTTCACATTCAAAACAAAAAACCCTCCTGTGTCCCCATACCCGTTTTCGGCAATAGGTGGGAATTGATAAAAATCACCCCTGAGTACTACTTGTTTAAACCACCAAAAAATTTAAAACAATGTTTTTGACCTTTTTTACATTAAAAATTTTCCTTTCGCTTTCAAAAAACCCTCTTACTGACCATAGACACTTTATCTTTAATAGGACAAACCGTTTCTAAAATTCGGCTTTTTTTGAAGGTTTAAAGTCTTTAGTTAAAAACTAAAAGAGCAAGTTTTAATTTTAATGACGACCATCCTTTTAACCCTGCAAAAAAGATGAAGTGTCCCTTGCAGAAATAGCCAAGTTTTGTGTATTGCAACCCCGATATGCCCGTGTAAGATGTAATGGCTACGCCTTGCCAAAAAAAAGGGTTTTTAGAATTTAGAACATCTTTGAAAAGTATAGGTTTTTTTCCCGTTCCAGCCTGTCCCAACAGGGGGCGCAATTGGGCCTGTTTTTATTTCCTATATGCTGAAATTTGGTCTTCATCCATATTTTTTTCCCGCATATGTCCCAAAAAAAATCCCACGAGTATTTTCCCGTTACTCAACTGCGCCCATAAAGAAACGGGAAAACCCAAAAACGGATAAAAACTGGATCGGTTTTTTTAAAGGGTGTTAAATCTGGGGACAAACCCCTTGGAAAAAAATTTGGGGGGTGTCACTCCTTGAGGGCTTATAGAAAACCGGAGAAACGGATGCAAAAAAGCTTTAAACTTTAAAATCGAATATTTTTATTTTACTTTTGCTTTTTTTGCTTTGGGGGGGTAAAATAGGTAGGGGAAAAAATTAAAATTTTTAAAAAAAAAAAAAAAAAAAAATTTAGGCAAAGGGGTCCAGAAATTTCAAGAACTTAAGGGAATCACTAAATTTAAGTTATATTTCTGGCTCAAACCCCCAACCCACAAACGGTTTTTTAAAACGCTTCATTGTCAAAGTTACCGGAAAGAAAATTTTTTGTTTTGCAAGTGACTTCTTAAAAAAGTTGAGAACCCTATATTTAATGAAATCAAAAGCCTATTTCTCTGAAATAATTGAACTTTGAAAAGATTTCAAAAACTATCGTACCCGCATTTTTAATGATAACATAGTGACATCCCAAAAACCTGACGGGTTTTTCGGGAATTAAGGCTGATCCTCTAGTATAAAAAATGTTTGGCGGGCCCCTCCAAAGATGGAATACATAACAGGAAATGTCGAAAAGGGTTTAACTTAATTTATTTTTTTTTGCCGCACCCCAAAAATCATTGGGGAAAAATTTAAAGGAATACCTAACTTTAAAGCAAAAGGGGGACCTCTTTTACTCGCCCTTTATTTAAGAATGTATATTTTTTATCACACGTAATTAAAACCCGTCAGTTTCCAAAACCTGAAATTTTTTAAAGCATTCTTGCTGGTCTGTTTTTGCCTTTTAAAAGAAGTAAATGGTACACACTCGGGCAAGAATCCGGATTAGGTTCTTGACTTTCCCTAGAACCCCGATTTCCCTTTCGAAGTTTTACCCGCTAATTGAAAAGGGGGTCGTTTTAATTGCTTGAATTTTTTTTTCTTTTTGAAAAATTGGGATTTTTAAAAACAAATTTAAAAGCTAAAGGAGTTTTTTTTCTGAAATGAAAGAAACTGTTTTCAAAGTAGAGCTGTAAAAGGAACTGGGGTGGGCATTGGTCCAGCGTTTTTTTTCATATAAAAACACATCCACGGAAAAAATAGGCTTTATTTTTTTTTGGGTTTTCCCTTTTTCGAACATTTTTTGATTTGGTGTTTTAAAACATTCTTGCCCCCAAAAACAATCCTTTCTCGTTTTTAAAAAAAAAAGAACCAAAAATAAAGTCCCTGTAATGGTTTTCCCCTAAGTTTGGATCATTAACCTCTACCAAGATGACCAAGGTACCCCCAAAGAACTAATGAAAAAAACTTTGGTTTTTCTCCATGAAAAGGGATGAGGTCCGAAAAAGTGTGGAAAACCCCTTACGGGACTTAACCCTTTAAAAAAAAGGATGAACCGATTTATTTTCAAGCACCGTCGTCGCAAACAAGAACCCAATTTCGATCGTCGATGAACATCATGCACTCAACCCCTTCCCAATAAAAATCATCTAAATGAGTGTTTGAACGTTTCCCTTTTGGTTTTTATTTCTAAAATGTTAAATTTTATTTTCAGAGGGTTTGCTAAAAAAATTTTTTTATTTATTTTTTTTTTATTTTTTTTTTGGAGTTTAAATTTTAAATTTTCCCCGCCAAAATAGGGTTGGGGGTCCTTCCCCCTGATACCTTTCAAAAAAAGGAAATTTTTAAAAAAGTTTTCTTAAATTTAAATCCATTTTTTTTTATAAAAATTTTTTAACAAATATGAAAAAAATATAGAAAAAAAACGAAAAAAACAACAAGAAAAGTTAAATTTTAAATTTTTCTTTTGTTGTGCCCACAACCCTTTATTATACATACTAAGTAATAAAAGGAAACACTTTTTTAAACAGTAACTAACCTTTTTTTAAAAAATAAATTTTTAAATTAAAAAATTTTTAATAACTATGGATATTTTTTTCACTGCAATTTTTTTCATGTTGAAAAAAAAAGAGGTTTAAAAAAAAAAAACATGTTCCTTCAAAGATATATCATAGACATAAATTGGGTTTTTTTTTAATTCAAAACTTTATAGTTTTTACCTATAAAACCCCCTTTTACTGGTTTTTATTCTTTTTTTTTTCTTCTTTTGTATGATATATTTGCGACTTTTTTCACTGACTGTATTGTTTTTATTTCAATTTTTCCAATGGAAAAGTTAACATTAAAAAGAGCTTACAAAAGTTTCCCTCGTATTTTCTCTTTGGGTTTTATTTAGTATTTTAAAAAATGTCGATTGCAGTTTGACGCTTTGGGTTTTAGGGGGGGCCATATATGGTTGGTATTACATTTTTCTTTTGTTAAGGGAAAAAAAAAATTTTTTTTTTTATTTGGTTAAAAAAAAACTAAAAACCCTTTTGTTGTTGTTTCTCCAGAACCTAACATCTTAAAAAGATCTGTCAATGTCCCCATTTTGGGGGTTCATATTTTTTATTTTATCAATCAAATATTCTATTTTTGGTTTTTGTTTTTGCCATTCCCAAAAAAAAATGGATCATTTTTTCTTCTTTCTTTACAAAAAATACAAAAAAATTTTTTTTTATTTTCATTATAAAAAGAAGAGAAAAAAGTAAACCCAGTATTCTTTTAATATTCTTTTTTGCAACCCCTGAAAATAAGTATATTAGTACATTTAAAATGTAAGGGGTTAAAAAACTTCTAATCTAAAAAAGGTTTTTTTTTATAGGCCCGGGGTATGGGGGATATTAAACAAAGTTTTTAAAACTGGGCAAAAATATATATGAATTTAAAATTTTAAAATTTGAAAAAAAGGCATTTCTCTTGAAAAATTGTAAAGCTGATTTAATCTGTCTGAAATTTAATGTATCCAAATTTTTTAACTTTCATAAACGTTTTTTATGACTCCCAATGATACAATTTGAGACACCTAAATTATTGATTTATAGAAACCCCGGGGAAATTTTGAATGGGAAATTTAAACCAATGCTCTTTAGCATGCTTAAATTAAAATGTCCCTTTGTAATGATCCGAAAGCAAAAAGGGGGAAAAATTTGTTGTTTTTTCTAAATTTCTGAAAAAATACAGTTTTGAATGTTTTGAAAAGGTTGAAAACTTTTTCTTTTAAAATTTAAAAACCCTTTTAATCCCGAGGAAATTTTTTATGTTGCCTGACTGAGTATTCGGCGGACTATTAAAAAATTTTTGGGAAAAAAAATTAACATAACCTTTTTTATTTCGAATTTGGGAAGTTGACTTTAAGGCTGGTTTTCCCACAGCTTTACTTGCGAATTTAAATTGCCCGTGGTTGACTTATTTTTACAAAAGAAAAACTTGGATTTTTTTGTGATAATGTTTTTGTTGATCTAGCCTTTGGGTTTTAAAAGGCGTAGCAAAAATATTCACTGTTGAAAAAAAATGGAAAAAGTGAACAAGACATTTTTTAAATAACGGCCCGACTGGTAAAATTTAAAAATCGGGAAATTTGGGGTACAAATAAAAACCTCGTTAAACCCAAGTCCCTAGGGAAACCGGGGGTGAAAACTTGGGAAATAATATTTTTCGGATTGAAAAACCAATGAAAATTTTTGGTTTGTGTGGCCCTGTTTGTTTGCGTTATCATTAAACCGGGGAGTATCGTGGGGGAAACGCTTAAAGTCGTTTAAAAAAAAACTTTTGGTACGTATGACATGAAAAAAACGGATCCTGTACGTAAAAGGGTCTTCACGGGAAAAAAAAACACATACAATTAATTTTATTTTGAAATTTCTTTAAATTTTGTAAAACAAATTTCCCTTTTGGAAAATTTTATGAAAAAAAGTTCAATAGTAAATTTTGTTTTTTTCGTTTTAACCAATTGATAGCGTATTTGGGGGTACCCCCAAAATCTTCGCCATTTTTTTTTTAATTTTTAAATTCCCCCCTCGGGCTTCCAAAAGGAAATTTCAATGAACATTTTAGATGTGTTTTGGAAAATAAGTGGATGCAATTAGGGGAGTAACAAAAAAAAGTCGTGAAAAAAAAATTTTTTCCCAAAACCGGAAACCCCACCTTTCCCTTCGTTTATACCGACCGTAAATTTAATTCTTTTTGGGAATTTCGAGTTATCTCGGGTTTCGGGAAACGCTATACCTTAAAAAAAATCAAGAAAAATTGGGACAAAAAGGTTAATAATAAAAATAAATTGCCGACCTTTTTTTTTTGGAAACAACTTGTTTTTGACTAATAGGGTGTTCGAAAGGACATGGACTCGTCGCACGACTGTGTGTTCGATCTCGATATTATCTCGATCTCGATTTATCTCCCTTGTCTGACGGTATGGTTGGCCCGGTGTCTTGATAATGTAACCGGATGTGGTATCATGTCACTTGTCTGCGGCGTGATATCGTAGTGAGTCATCACTTTATCTGCTTCCAGTAAAAATTACCGAAGTTACACATATAAAAATATTTATTTGAAAAAAAAAAAAGACATCTAAGGAGGAAAGTGTGGACTTTGTCTAAATGAGACTGGTATATTGCTCTCTAACTAAAATGTCTCATCGTAGGTAAGTGGCATGATACCATACCAGCCATATTTTCCTGACATACGGCCTTACAATCCTGGGACTACTCTTACGTGCAGAGCGCCAATCCGAAATCATTTTTCGTGACTCTGACATAACGCGGCACGGGCTCAAACCAAAGTCTTCAATATTACGATGTGGACAATTTAACTTTTTTTCCATGTGACTGCATGAATACATAATTAGCGCTCCTGTTGTTGGTTATGATATTGATTATTTCTGATAATTTGATGGGTTAAGATTGTTTAATAGGCTGTACGCAATGGATCGAACGTCACAAACAGAGATATGAAGTGTTTAAAAAAAGCTCTTAAGTACAGAAGCAGTGGAAGTACATTTTTAGTTACTTTATTTTTCTTATTTTTTATTACTTATTTGTTGAAAGTTATATGTTAAATCGTGTATGTTAAGGAGGAAAGGTCCAGTGAATGTTAGTCGGTATTTTATTTCATGATAGGGAACCTTCATGCTGGCTTGCGGTTGGTCTGTTTTTCATTCCGGGTAACCTCTGTGCCTAAATAATGGACATAGGGTTCCCCTAGGTCTTCATCCGCCTGTAATTAGCTGGACGTGGCTGTATGACTGAAATAACATGGCGTCGAAGCGACATTTACCCCAATTAAGGCATACGCGCCCAATACTTTTTTTTTACTATACATGTATAGACAAAGAAGAAAAAAAACTAGCCATGAGAACTTTCTTAAACTTTGTATGATTGTAAAGAATTATAATAGAAACAAATTTCGGGATTTTTTTTTTTTTTTTTTTTTTGCTTTTGTTCTGTCATATTCAAGGACAGATAACTCAAAATCAAGCTATCGTTACCTTTTATTTCTTTATTATTGTTTCTCTTGTATAAGTTCATCTTATAAGAATCGTTTCCGTTTTGGTTTTACCTGCTCCTTTATTCAACTTAATGCATCTCTTTTCAAGTTTGTTTCCTATTTGTAAGTTTATTTCCGGCGGCCATTTTGGAAGCTGTATCGCATTGAATAAGGGTTTATACTTTATTATTGTTTCTCTTGTATAAGTACAACACAGTATATATACAATATTCAAGCAATTTGGATAGGATGTGAACGAAAGCATAGCTTACAATGTTCTTCTCCTAGAAGCACTTAATTTCACAAGAAGGCAGTTTTTAAATGGATTTTTGGTAAAACGTCTTGAGCTAAATTTATGTTATAATAAGAGGAAAATTGATTGCATTAAGTGGAGATCTACTGAATAGTTTTACCAACATTTGACAATGATCAGCGTGTATATCATACCTTTAGTCACTGGTAAATATGGTAGACTTGAGAGAAGAAGTTGTCAGAATAGAAGATTGGAGAAGCATAGGAAAGAATAGGGAACAAGCGAAAACAAGAAAAAAATGGAGAATATTGGCCATAAGGTTTCATTTAATATATACAATATAAGTCTTAGGTCCATTATTCATTCTATTGACTTTTGTAGAATTAATCAGTAATTCCTATTTTATTGGTAATCTTTGTTAATTTTACATTTTTACTATAGGATTCTAGTAATTTTCTTTCTTCGTTATTTCAAGACGAAAACGATGGGAAAAAAACTTTTGTAGAATTAATCAGTAATTCCTATGTTTTTGGTAA
>CM037779.1:55633259-55683259 GCA_021229015.1 Solen grandis
CCGTAGACAGGTCACCTGATACCGTTGTATTTAACTGCAGCAGTACACCGTAGACAGGTCACCTGATACCGTTGTATTTAACTGCAGCAGTACACCGTAGATAAGTCACCTGATACCGTTGTATTTAACTGCAGCAGTACACCGTAGACAGGTCTCCTGATACCGTTGTATTTAACTGCAGCAGTACACCGTAGATAAGTCACCTGATACCGTTGTATTTAACTGCAGCAGTACACCGTAGATAAGTCACCTGATACCGTTGTATTTAACTGCAGTAGTACACCGTAGATAAGTCACCTGATACCGTTGTATTTAACTGCAGTAGTACACCGTAGATAAGTCACCTGATACCGTTGTATTTAACTGCAGCAGTACACCGTAGATAAGTCACCTGATACCGTAGTATTTAACTGCAGCAGTACACCGTAGATAAGTCACCTGATACCGTAGTATTTAACTGCAGCAGTACACCGTAGACAGGTCACCTGATACCGTTGTATTTAACTGCAGTAGTACACCGTAGATAAGTCACCTGATACCGTTGTATTTAACTGCAGCAGTACACCGTAGACAGGTCACCTGATACCGTTGTATTTAACTGCAGCAGTACACCGTAGATAAGTCACCTGATACCGTTGTATTTAACTGCAGTAGTACACCGTAGACAGGTCACCTTATACCGCAGCCAAATTATATTATTACATGCATCTTTATTGCTTGTTCAACAGGTGGGGTTCAGATATTGCGGAAGAAACACTCTTTCCTTAATTTTGTGTTCGCAGATCATACAAATTAATTTCATTTACTCCATCTATCAATAAAATCTTTTAAGTTTACTTTCTGACAGTTCAAACCATTTTCCAAACATAACATTATCATTAATATATATTACAGACAACTGGTTGACACATGTTAGAATTGTCTCCCTTTTTATGAACATTTTTGAACTTCATTATACACACACGCTGGAAGAAAACTATGTAACAATACGTACCTCTTGGTTAAGTCTGGTAATGCTTCCTTGTTAATGCTCAAGATAATTATAAGAGTAGTTCTATAAATTGTGGTTACTAGGCGTGGTATCAAGCCACTTGACGACACTGTAATACGGCGGTGAGGCTCTCATATCAAAGTCTACACACTGTCGACTAGTCGTAAAACCCAAAGTCACAGATAAAGCTATCAATATGTTGCTTACTGTTGGTGTTTTGGATGAGAGTCAACGCAGATATAAAGGTCTGATATAGACGACTAAGTATTTCCAGCATGTCCTGTACCCGATTAACCCTTTGAACCGCCGCCATGACATAAGGATTATTTTTACATAGTCCATTTCAAACGATTTTGTTACATCGTGGTCGGGTTTTAAACATTCAACTGCCCGCTGTCGAGGCAAGTGCATCTAACTTTCTGCAAGTTGTAGTGAAGGTTTGTACGCGCGTGTTAAATAATGCTTTCACACCACGCATATGTGTACTGGAGTCTTCCTTAAAATGAAGTAGGGAGATAAAAATAAGAAATTAAACATATACCACTTTTTGACTATAGGTTTTAAAACTCCTTCCTCTCTTTTATTTCATTCATTCATTTATTCATTCTTCTACCTCTTGCTCTCCTTCTTTTTTCTTTTCTTTCTTTTTTTTGTATAAAAATTCTAAATGTATGCATTCCTTTTTTTTAAAGATGCAACATGGCAATATTTCATCGGCAACATCAACAACAACGACTGAAGACTCTAATGCAACAACACTGCATACGACAACAACAACAACAGGATCTTTAACGACGCAAACGCAAACAACAATCACCATGGCAGCGACAACAACAAAAGTAACCACAGCGAGTTCCACGACAACAGCATCAACAACAGCTGAAACAACACAGGCGCCATCGACATTACCAGTAACTACCACACAAAAATCAACAACTTCACCATCAATAACAGCAGAAACGACAACAACACTAAGTCCTAGTACAACGACAACAGTACCGACCACATCGAGTCCAACAACACCACAGCCGACCACAAATTCGTCGTCAACCGGGGCAGGTTCTTCCACCGCAGGACCAACACCAGGTGCATCTCAAACCTCAACCCAGCCACCGACAACTAATACAGCTGCTACTACTACAACTGCTATTACTACAGCGACTGCGGAAGGTTCCAGTCCCTCAGAACAAACAACTAAAGCGACAGAAGCGTCGTCAAGTTCAACTGCTTCCATATCTAGCTCTACAGAAAATCCCGATACAATACCTACAACCACAAATCAAGCATCTAATGAATCTTCAACTCCTGGAACAGGGGCGACTACTCCAACGGCAAAACCCGAAAGTTCAGAGACTTACGACAAAGAGTTGGCCATAATTTTCGGGAGTGCTTTTGGACTGATGCTGATAGTTGTTATAGTGATGTGCATATCAAAATACAGACAGAAGAAGAACAATGAAAAGTTTATCGTTGGAGGGGGTGACATCAAAATTGAAACCTCGGCGTTTTGAGCTCGAAAATCATCTAAGTCTTCATATAACATTTTATATCATGTTTAGTTTGTCATTGATTTTTACAAGTGATATAAGATATCTGTTTCTCATATAGTTTAGTGTTATATCTTTCAGATCCAACGATATCAAATGAATTGGGAGTGATAAATTGATAAATGATAATTATACATGTGAGCATGTGAGCCCTACCCCCTCTCTCTATATATATATATAAAGAGAGAGACAGAGAGAGAGAGAGAATGCGCTTTGACATATACAATATACACACGTAACAGTAGACAATTCCAAAGGATTTACCATATGATCTCTCTCTCTCTCTCTCTCTCTCTCTCTCTCTCTGTTACATGCATCTATGATTTAAAATATAATTTTAAAACCTTTCATTGACTTGAACGGTTGATTAAACATTTAAATGAGGCCACGTATGTTCATCAACATCATTCACGAAACCAGTTTCATTAGTTTCAGTAACTCATGGTGTTACAAAAGTTCGAACACACGATTCACTGTTTTTAGCCAAATAATGACTTTTTGCCAAAGATATCAGTTCAGTCATGTTGATGTTTTTGTTTACCTAGTCACTGACCCAATCAGTCATGTTGATGTTTTTGTTTACCTAGTCACTGACCCAATCAGTCATGTCGATGTTTTTGTTTACCTAGTCACTGACCCAATCAGTCATGTCGATGTTTTTGTTTACCTAGTCACTGACCCAATCAGTCATGTTGATGTTTTTGTTTACCTAGTCACTGACCCAATCAGTCATGTTGATGTTTTTGTTTACCTAGTCACTGACCCAATCAGTCATGTTGATGTTTTTGTTTACCTAGTCACTGACCCAATCAGTCTTGTTGATGTTTTTGTTTACCTAGTCACTGACCCAATCAGTCATGTCGATGTTTTTGTTTACCTAGTCACTGACCCAATCAGTCATGTCGATGTTTTTGTTTACCTAGTCACTGACCCAATCAGTCTTGTTGATGTTTTTGTTTACCTAGTCACTGACCCAATCAGTCATGTTGATGTTTTTGTTTACCTAGTCACTGACCCAATCAGTCATGTTGATGTTTTTGTTTACCTAGTCACTGACCCAATCAGTCTTGTTGATGTTTTTGTTTACCTAGTCACTGACCCAATCAGTCATGTCGATGTTTTTGTTTACCTAGTCACTGACCCAATCAGTCATGTTGATGTTTTTGTTTACCTAGTCACTGACCCAATCAGTCATGTTGATGTTTTTGTTTACCTAGTCACTGACCCAATCAGTCTTGTTGATGTTTTTGTTTACCTAGTCACTGACCCAATCAGTCATGTTGATGTTTTTGTTTACCTAGTCACTGACCCAATCAGTCATGTGATGTTTTTGTTTACCTAGTCACTGACCCAATCAGTCATGTTGATGTTTTTGTTTACCTAGTCACTGACCCAATCAGTCATGTTGATGTTTTTGTTTACCTAGTCACTGACCTTTGTTTACCTAGTCACTGACCCAATCAGTCTTGTTGATGTTTTTGTTTACCTAGTCACTGACCCAATCAGTCATGTTGATGTTTTTGTTTACCTAGTCACTGACCCAATCAGTCTTGGGAATACCATTTTGCACTGAGCGTCATGCACAAGGTATATGGAAACAGGCAACCTCGATCCAAGTTTTCGAAATTACTTACAGGCTCAAGCTCTTCATACTCAAATAATATCATGGCCATGTCTTGATTTGGGGCATGAAAAACATGCATTTATCTTAGAAAAAATCGCCCAGATCCCAATGCCATTTTTAAAACAAACTGATCTATCAAATAAGTCCTCTTACAGTTGATCACGTAATGAGATTTGAATTGTTCTTACTTTTGATAATTTTACAATTCAGTTAATTTGGTCGTGATCATTTTGATATACCTATATCCCGAGACAATATTACACAATAATGAATAAAAAAAAAGGTCCTATGAGAAATTCATCATATATTTTATACAAACTGGTTACCAAAGTAACCATCAACATATCACAACATATAAGAGTTGAAAATTATATGTTTAAACCATACAACAAATTATTTGCATTAAATATTTTACTAAAAAGCCATACAGGTATGGAGAAACGCCCCATTTTCGCTCCACATTATTTTCTATAACTTTTTCAATTCAAGTTTGTGCTCTCTTTACCTGGGCTAACATTCTTCGTTTTATGAAAATATCTTTGACCTCTGAGCAACATTAGGAATTGTATAAACACACATTTTATCGTTCAAAAATAAAGTAATTCAAATTTGAAATGACTTGCTATAGCAAATTTCACCCTGGACTAAAATTAGCAAAAGACGTTGAAAGCCAAAGATTGACATACTGGACCGCAAGACTTAGTGATATTTATTGATATTTCCTTTAATTATTTCTCTTTACAGATGTGTATTAAGATTTTCTTATATGTGGAAATTAAGTAAAAAATTTAAATTATGAAAATATACATTCCGAGTTAAACCGAACGCTTAGAATATCTTGCAACGTCTTTTACAGACTGTTGTACAAAAAGCACCGCCATTAGACGATGTGTACGTGATCGGCACGTTATGCAATTGAAGGACCATGATTATAATTTGATCATGGATAGATTACCTGAATATAATTATTTACGAGAATGTTCCAGTATGAGAGGGTTATACAGGTGCATGGTAACAACAGTTGCTGGTTCCTCCAAACATCCCGAAATGTGGGTATAGCTTTCTTTTTCAAGATTTAATCTAAACTGATTTGCTCCGAACTATATTATTTATGATGATTGTGGACATTAAATCTCGAACTGCCATTAATTCTGTGTGTGTGTGTGTGTGTGTGTTTTCGGTCCGGTTTCTGAGATGTTTGTTTGATTGCATATTTGATTTAACATGCCGTCAACAGTATATCAGTCATTTGGAGACATTATGTCTACTTAAGGCCACACTACAGTGTCACGCCGTAGACAAGTGACATGATACCACACCCAGTCACATTAATATAATGGACCAACCACTCAAGAATTACCCTGTATATATTCTGAGCTTTACCAGTTACATTTGTTTGGTATGTTGCGGCCCGGGACAGAATTAACAACCTCCCGATTCAGGGATCAAACACACAGTCACCGAGACCTGTCGGTTAAGGATCCTGACAAAAGATAAATACAATTGTATACGTAACTATTGAAAAAAAAAATTAGAATAAGATCGGCGAGATTGATGAAGACAAGGAATTCTTATTTGTCTGCCTAGTAAACCTTTCTGTGAAATAGAAATACAACAATACAAAGACATTTATGTTTGATGTTTTATTGAGCAGGAAGCCAGGCTAAAATGTAAGCAAGGTTTATATCCTTATGTTGCATAGAGAAAATAAATAAAGCCGATTTGCTGGCAGTTAGCAAAAAAAGAAAGAGAGAGTGAAAACCACTTAAGTTTAAAACCTTAAAAGCTTATAAATGATATATATTGTATTTTACTAATATTCAGTTTTTATCTGAAAAAAAAAATTCAACAACCTTTCCTTGAAATGTATATTCATAGCTGGACACCACGTGCCAATATTTACGGATTGATCAGTTTACAGATGATATACATGTGTACCTACCGTATAAGTATATCAATAAACCGCTGCATTTTTTGCAAATGTTTTAAATGTTTCGACTTACTTTTTTCTAATTCTACAAAGCCAGAATTAATACATAGATATATAATACATTTTTTTATTAATGTTGAAATCATAATCTATCTAGAAATAATAGATCAAAAGCAATATATCAAAGTGCATCTATAAAAGCATGACAGAATACAAAGGAAAATTTTAAAAAAAAATGAAAAAAAAAAAACAATTGTAATTTAAAAACCCTGTTTCGTTTATGACACATTGTTAATAATTATCAGTAAAAAATAAAATAGTATCTGTACGATCATAAATAAATACATGTATGTATATAAAACTATTAGAAACTATTTAGAAGCTTTAAAGAGACAGGAAAACTTCAGTTAGTTTGTTGAATGGCAAGTAATTAAGATTACATTAGTCTTGCTTTTATCAATAAGCAGGAATAGCTGTGGTGGTCACTAACGCTTACTGTTAAAAAATGATTTTCATTAATTTACATCGAATCAGAGAGAAACAGATTTCAAGAACACTTATTTGTCAAATTCTTCATGTACTTTCAATACGAATCTGCCTCCATTACTTTATCAGTAAATCATATTGGTAACCAAGGCAACCTTCATCCTCTAGTGTCCATAATAACAATAAGAGTATGTTATGCAAAAATGAGTAAGGCCACATTTTTAAAAAGCGAAATCGATAAAAAAAAATCCTGTAAAATGTACATGGTCTTGTGTTCAGTTGTATAGACTTTGAGCAAAAGCAGTGTGAGATTTACACGTGCATACATTCACACGAATTGCTTGGGAAATTAAACAGCTACTGGGGAATTATTCATGAGCACAACAAATGGCATTAAAATAAGGTGTCATATAGAGTCATAAAATACACATAAAAGCTTAAAATGTTTAGAACTGTATCAGTGTTGCAAACGTTTTTGTATTTGGAAGAAAAGGGAAACGTCCAGAGAATATTTCCAAGTCGACAAAAATGTACATGTAAATATTAAAGTTTCCTGTAAAATCTATAACATCATAATTATGAAGTGTTTTTAGGGATTATATACATGTATGATTATGCGATCAAGTAGATAGATAAAACTGATTTATATCTAGCAATATTGTTTCAGAGTATACATGCAATTATATCACATAATTTCACAATGTGCATATCACCCTTTTGTTTTAGATTAAAATTCTCCGTGGCTGTGACATGCACATCGTTTGTATTTTTTTCTTAACACCTTTTTTATTGCCAACAGGATATTAATTTTTGTCTCAAGTGCGTATACATTTATCAAACAGATCTTCAAAATGATAATAAAATTTGTCTATTGCATGCATTTCAATATCAAAATAGCTAACCAATGTTAGCCAAAGTGTTCACTGAAGCAATCAAGAAAGTTGTCAAAATGTTTAGTCTGATTTGCAAGTAATTCGGATTAGAACTGCATTTTCTGTATAAAAGAATGAACGTTAATTCCTCTAAATTTGATCTTTATCTCCGATTACTCACTAGATAATCTTCCCTTGTTAACAACACAGAAAAAAATATAGTGAAGTTACATGCTAATACATCATGTATATCATCCTTAGTATTGTACTGACTTAATAATAATAGAATTTGAATTGCTTAAAAATATCTTAAAAATAAATGGCATAAAGGTTTTCTGTATTCTTATAATAAAGGAAGCGATTATGCGAAGTACAATTATGCAGAAAAGTTATGATGAGACTACAGGTAAATATAAAATTAAGTTGAAAGTCAAGAAAACCTTCAAACATTAGAAGTGACATTGTGCCAAAAGACGAAAGGAATAAACTGGTTTTAAAACGTATATTTATATCAACTTGTTGACATCTACAGGAAATACGACACGATTGCCGTAATCACAGTATTGGAAGCTTTTGATGCCTGAGCATTCACGTCATTAACTGACTTAGCTGAAGCGACACATACACCACTGTCTGACACGTGAATATGAGTGAAACACTTGGTGATTCACAGACCATCTCTACAAGAGGTCAGTATTTGTAGGATCTTGGTGTGTACCGACTGCTGTACGAACCGTAGGTGCTTCCCGACCCATACGATGACGTGCTGCCTGTGCCGTACGTGGAGGATCCCCCCATGTACCGACTACCGCTGGAGTAACTTCCTATGGAGCTTGTGTACGAACTTGAAGAACTCCCAACAGACGGTGTAGTCGAAGAAAGGCCATTCTCATGTTTCTGAGACGTCTGAATGTCCCCATAATTGGACAGTTTCGATATCATGGTATGTTCGTCTCTCCCATTGAAGGTTGATTTTGCCTTGTCAGTTGACGTGACCTCACTTTTGTCGACAGCAGGCTCTGTCTCGTACTTACTCAGCTGTGAGTAAACTGTGAACATATTCTTGATTTTGTTCTCAAGTTTAGCTTTCTTGATATTTTCTATCAACTCCGAAACGTATTTTTCTTTCTCGGTAAATGTTTTTATTTTGGATTCCACGTGTTTTTTGCCTTTGCCAGTGAGAGATTCCGCCATTTCGAGCAGTTCTTGCTCACGATCATTTAGCGCTTTTCTGATATTTTCAAAAGAAGCTTTTATCTCGTTTATAAGTGTTTCATCTTCGTCCTGACACTCGGCAAGTAAACTTTCACATTCAGTTTTCTTTTCCTTTAAGGAAGTGGACTCTGTTTCCATTTGGGATACTCCTTCATCAAGTTTTGAAGTGTATTTCTCTAATGCTCCTGGAATGTCAATCACGGCTTTCGTGGCCGAGCATTCTTTATGATCCAACACAGTACAGTCTCGGCAGATTGTTTCGGAACATCTTTCACAGAAAAAGTTCAAAGGTTGCAACGAATGCTTTGGACAGTAGACTACCGTCTGTTTATCAGTGCTACCAACAAAATCCATCAGCTGCACTATCCTGTGATCGGTTGCAAGTTGTTTCAGACCCTCCTCCGTAGAGATGAAGGAAGCAGAACACGTCTTGCAGACTACAGATACGGCATATGCAACAGTGGTGATGGGAGCGATACTCTGTCGGTACTCGGACTCTTTCTTGTAGAAGTCCAGGACGCAGGACAAACAAAAGGAGTGGTGGCAGGGCAGAAGACGGGGGGATCGGTCCCCGTCGTTGAACTTCTCCTTGCACATCCCGCAGCGCAGGAACGTCTGCTCGAACGAGTCCTCGTCCAAAACTAGTTTCTGTTTGCAAGCCGCGCGGTTGAAAGCATTCATCTCTAGAATTATGATATAGATTAAACGTATCAAAATAATATCAGTAATACATTTTAACTGACAGAAATAAATTACTCGTAGAAATAACCCGCTATACAGTAAATAATGCATGAATTTACTTCTTATACTTAGAACAATCGATTTGTTTTCTACAGAAATATTAAATACATTTAAAGTGGACATGAAAGCGGAGAAGCATTTTATCATTATAAAAGATAGTTCATTTTCAGTGATGTTGCTTTGTAGTAGATAATGTCTAATTGATATCTGTGTAGAATTCGTTTTTTAATGTAAAATGGCTTACAGAAACAATTTCTGTCTATGTGACAACAGTTCGACCTACCAGCAAAAGCTTGCTTCGACTTAGGGCTCATCACTCCGGGTTTGAAGTCCGGATCTTCTGTCCTCTTTCTGGGCTCCGCCATGGTGACAATGTTCTGTATTGGTCTGCAATGTATGGACAATGGAGTAAACGTGACATTTGAAAAAGAGACATCTGTTTTTCCGTGATGAGGACTGCATAGCCACCTTCGTACCATCCAGAATGATTCATATCAGCTGTACCAACTTGCTTCGCTATAAATGTGCAATAAATAAATTTAATCACGAAAATTCATCATAGAAAGAATTTAAAGTTGAGGACTGATGTGACGCATTTAAACTTGATATAATCTAAAGATGACAACTTCATTTCCGTATGCTTTACAAATCAGATTCATAACACATGCAGAAGATTCGAATTCTGAACAACAGTATTCTCCCTTTAATTGAGATATTTCTGGAATGAGGGGTTACACATTTGATATTTATCATACCGTATAATTATAGTTTAGATATGTTTTAATTTATTACTGTTGCATTTGGGATGAAGTAATAAAGACTTGACTTGACTATTTGAGTTTACCGTCGCTTCGACAGTATTTCAGTCATATAGCGACGTCCAGCTAATTACAGGTGGAAGAAGACCCAGAATGCACGGAGGCATCCGGATAGGACCACCGACCTACCGCAAGCCAGCTGGAAGGCTTCCTCACATGAAAATCCGAATTACCCTGCCGGGTTTCGAACCCACGCGGTGAGGGGAATTAATAAAGATAATCTCACAAATACATCGAATGTACCATGGAAACGTAATTTAATGAGTATATTGCAGCATTACCCCATTTATTGTATACATGTATTGTCATATTGTTTAGTGTGATACCCTGATTTTATGATTGAAAAACTATATTGTAAGTGTTGATAGGGGTGGTGGTGGTAATGATGATGATGATGATGATGATGGTGATGATGTGTTTTCAGTCTTTCTTTCTCAAACACTCGCAAAACAGACAACGTGACATGGATACTGTCAGACGGACGAATGTACTTGACTATTTGACTTGACTTGACTATTTGACTTGACTTGACTATTTGACTTGACTTGGCTATTTGACTTGACTATTTGAGTTAACCGTCGCTTCGACAGTATTTCAGACATATAGCGACGTCCAGCTAATTACAGGTGGAGGAAGACCCCGAATGCACGGAGGCATCCGGGTAGAACCACCGACCTACCGCAAGCCAGCTGGAAGGCTTTCTCACATGAAAATCCGAATGACCCTGCCAGGATTCGAACCCACGCGATGAGGGACTGAGTGAGTGTTTTAGTCAGCGACTTTACCCTCTCGGCCACGGAGGCCCCTATACGGACGAATGGAAAAAGAGTTGAGAGACGGAGAAGAAAGGAGGGGGGATAAAGGATGATGTGAAATCTTTGTGACATCTTCATACAAGACACGTCATTTTACGCATCACTCACCGTAACACATCTGCAAGATATAAAATATTAATATTGTCACGCTCCGGTTATTTTTCAAATGAATCCTGTTTCATCCTATGACTCGAGATTGAAATCGTCGTGTAGATACGATTCATTCACTTCACTACATTAAAATACACTTCTGTACATTACTGACACAGATGAATGACTGCTCGGTCTGAAAACAAAGTTATAGCTAAGTGTAACCATGATCCTACCTTGAGATATACCCCGATCTCCGTTTCTGTTATTAGGTTTTCGTGGACTGCAACGCAGCCGCGAAAACCTACTGTTCTTCTTGTGTTTCTTTTTCCCTTTTTTTTTTTTCCATTATTATTATTCTTTGCACTGTTTTTGTGGCCGCTGTTGCGGCGTGATTAGAAGTGCTACAAATATGAAATTTTCGCTGCATACTCACATGTATCTGAAGTTGTGCACCATTAAGTTTGTTTTTTATTTTAGTACTAAGTTTTGCCGCTAGGTGGCGTTTAGCATCAAAACATATAATTGCCGATAACTCTGTCATTTGACATTTTATTTGTATGCAGTTTTTTGCATTCTGTTCTCTGTCAACTACCCCTTTAAATATGATGAGTGGCAATATCCATATCTTTGAAACTTTTGAGCTAGAAGAGGTTGAATGTTTGAATCTTTGAAAAAATCTGGCAAATTAGGGTGTGTCCACGAAAAACATGCCCATTTTTGTTAGAGATTAGATATCCTCATTCTGTTTTTTGAAATTGATTCTGAAGATCTTTGCGCACAAAATATATGGGGTGGCGATTTCAGAATATGCATAAAATGGCTTTCAATAAGCGGTCAAAGTGTACTAAAATTTAGAGGATTTTTTTTTTCGAGAATAGGCATTTTTTTAGTTTTTTGATGATTCTGCCATTATTTTTTAATCAATCTTTATGAAATTTTCACAGATTGTATTGTTTGTTGTTTCAAGGGACTTAACAGTTTCAAAATTTCAAAAAATGCAAAGGTCAAGGTCATATTGCGATTATTGGTTTTTTCTTTGACCTTAAATATCTCAAAATCTAAAAATATTTTATCGAAAGAATATGGGTAAAATCAAAAGCCTCTAAAGAGTACTTTTTGAAGAAATTTAGTTTTTTCAGATCGGGGTTGATTTGGTTGTTTGGTGGCAGTTTGAAGTTTGGTCATACTTTGAACTGATTTCAAAGCCTTTAAAGTTTAAATGTGTGATATATTTTGTCATCATTGGAAAAAAGAATGTCTTACCTCGTCAACAAAAAAGAATTTCGCAAATCTGTCGAGAATTGATGAATTTATAGAGAATTTAAATACATGACCCAGAATAAAAACTGAGAAAATTTGACAGAACACTGGATACCTATGTTCTATAATTAGAACTCTGCTCTGCTAGCTTTGCTCTTTAGGTTGGGATGTAACAGGTCATGAATGTATGTGTAAAACTAGCCTACTATCTCACTTCCATTGTAGCAGGTAATTTTGTTATGCATCAACCCATCAGAGGTTTTACACACAAAGCTACTGTAATGGCTAAAGACTCCCTGCAGTGATGACCAGATATTAACAGGGCTGATCACAGCAGTTGGGGGCCTGGCTCAGTGGGACATCACATTCCTTTCGAGATGCCTTTAATTTAAGTTTTGGTCACAGCGAATTCACCAATGAAGAAAAACACTAAGATATATAAAGCATTTTGCATTTTGTTGTTTTTCTGGTATTTTAACTTGGCTGATCAGGTTTGAAACTGTTTCTCATCACGAAAACCGGTGCATTTGCAGTATGCAAATCTAGTTATTTTTAAATTTACTTGTTTTTCTATGTTTTATTGGGTTTAACGTTTCAGTCATTTGGAGACTTTATCTTCTTGAGACAGACATATTGCTGTCCCACCACAGTATCACGCCGTAGACAAGTGGCACAAGACCGCATGCTCCCAGTCGCACAAAGCATACAAGTCAACAAGTCCTGCAAGGGAGCTGGACCCACGGCATGGTATTCGGATCCGTAGTCAAATGACATTAAAACATGACCACGGTGCCCCGGACTTTTGTCGAGTAAAATTTGTAAATTTGCGACTAGGAGCTATAGAATCAAAGCACTGAAAGCGCTAGAAGACTGCGAAGCGATCAGAAAACTGGACAGAATGATTATGTGGAAAGGTTTATCAAATACATACTAGCACATATAGATATTGCCTTTTGCTTATGAATTCATGAAAATGTTGGAAGATTTCTCTCTCAGCCGGCAGGTTTCAGTGTCGAGTTTTTTGACCTCACAACTACTACTCCAAAGTATTATATATCCATGTTAAATCTCAAATATATGTCACTTGGTTCTTAAAGCCTGCTTCGCGCATGCTCTTTGCAGTCTAAAATTTAAATATCTTTCCTTTTCCATTTTAATCAGTTTTCAGGACTTCAGTTATAAACCCCGATTGCAGCGGAAATGATTGCCTTTATATTTTTAGCCTTAATATTTTTATTAACTTATCTTTCATCATTTGATAATGTTTCACTTATTTTTATGGTATACTATTGTACTTATATTTCTTCCCTTTCAAATATACCTAGTACTAAAAGAGGTTTTGGTACTGATAAAGGTGGTCTCCCCATCGGTCTATCAGATTGATTAAAGGAACGCCCGACTCGAGCTCCGGTATATTTCAATTCAGAAGAAATAAATGAATACGGCCTCATCTCAATCCATGATGAACTCGTAACTAAGGGATTACAAGTAAGTCGCACAGAACCATTGGAGAAATAAAAGGATATGTATATGACTAAACATGAATTATTAATAGTCCCTGTCTGAGGCCATTGCTTGCTCATCATTCGTATTGCTGATCATCTTAGTTTTAAAAAACGGGTTTACATATTCACAAAGGAATTTAAGGTAATTCAGTCATCATTAAATTGTGATCATGGTCCATCCAGTGATCGTGGGAATTTTATTGTAAATACAAGCCTTTAAAGACATTGAGCAAAAGAGCCTATAACTCCCAGATAATGGATGCTTGCATCTGTACTGAAAATCCTTTTAAGCATTTGAAGGACCATGATTTTAATGTAATGATGGAAGGATTACCTTAAATGGCGGAATCAGCGGAAATATTGCGAAGGAATATGAAAGATACGACTGCAGCCGCACACATGCTGTTAAACGGGAGACATCATTTCCAGTACATTACCTACCTGTTAACAGGCTGGTGAAACATGCTCCTAAGTGAGTTATTCTGAACAAGAATACAATTCAGCCACATTCATCATTAAGTTCCGTCTACGTGGTTTGCATTTTAATAAAAAGAGATAGAATGTTTGTATAAAACTCAGTTTTTGTTTATGTGTGTGTGGCAGTTGGTTTGAATAAAAAGGCATACAGTATCGCTTTAATGATAAACTGATGTACCTCACTTCAAAAATAAGCAAGGGAGTTCAAACAGCTGTATTTATACAGTTCAGCACCCCATCCCATTCCATCCTTATACATGTAGTTGCCTTTAATCTATCTATCCATGCATCCACCTACTCACACCTTCATCCGTCCATCCGTCTATCTATCTACTAATACACGAAATATGCAGATCCTTCTGTCCAAATCTCCCCCCTCTCTCTCTCTCTCTCTCTCTCTCTCTCTCTCTCTCTCTCTCTCAAGGATCAAATATCGAAGGTTGTCCTCGATCTCAAGCTGAGCAAACCAGATAATTACAGTTCGTTTATTATACACCAAAGTTTATGAGTTTGTTATTACCACTAAACACTGACGTGGTATTTTTGACAATGCCTCAATTACCTTGCTTGAATCAGATGACGTTTACCTCCCTTCGTTAAACAAAGACTATATTGTTATTACAACTTACTGGTACGAAAACATTGTTTTTCACTAAGGCTAATTTTCGCTGATTAAATAGATTGGTATTATCAGAAGTTTACATTGCCTTTTCTAATATATCACAGTGGTATCATATGTGAAAATAACCCCAAGATATGTGTTCCTTTTGATTTTTCCTTAGAGTTTTAATCCATGTAGACTCGACGTAATTTAATGTCAGCGAAAATAAATCATTTTACAATGCGGTTTTTACAATAACTACCATAATACATGAATCCTTTGTCTTTTGTTAAGTTATTTAACATATTAATGTACAATGAGTGAGGAATAGGTATTTATGACTATATGAGGGCAATTTGCTCCTTCTACATTGCTGCACCGGTCTAACTTGTTTAGAATAATCTGTGCGGACTGTGTTACAAAATAAGTACACACACTGTCATCTGGTGACGATTATATCTGATACATTCAAACATCTGTTTTAAAAATGTCAAACCGAAGGACAGTGCCTGTACAGAAGACAAATATGCACTCCATAGGTACAGCACTGAACGTACTACCCGTCACAATCTGGGGCTCAAATCTGGTATGGAAAACCAACTATGGGAATTAATGTCAACACTTCCTGTTGATACAATATATGATTGTGTTTATGTTGTAGGACTGACCGCAATAACAATGTATGTTGTTGCTATGAGAAGAAGAAGAGGAGGAGGAAGAAGAATAAGAAGAAGAAGAAGAAGAAGAGAAGAAGAAGAAGAAGAAGAAGAAGAAGAAGATGATGATGATGATGATGATGATGATGATGATATGATGATGATGATATTGGTGTTGCGATGAGCGTCTTGACGATGAGACAAGTGGTGTGTGAAAAATGATATTAGTCGAAAAAGAATTTATAAACAGGTAAACCACGAGGATAATTTCTCGCCCATCCTACTATCAAAGTTCATATCTCAACAGATTACATTTTTTAAGGTCTGAAAATACACCCCATACCATCACTGTTGAAGTTAAGATGAACACTCTCATACTGAATGAACACATTAATTAAACAAATAATTAAGACATTAACATAAATTCTACGTTCCTGTTTGATCATACTCTCTCTCTCTCTCTCTCTTTCTCTCTTGTCTGGCTGTTTGTATTTGCCCTTCGCGCCTTATTTTGTTACAAAAACACCGAGACAAGCACCTGTGCATAATGTAAGGGAAATGAGAATGGGTGCATAATATACAAGGTATATGTACATCGTATCAGTAGAGAGACGGAGATATTGTGATCATCAACACTACATCACATCTTGAATACATGGATGGGGATAGCTGATTTGATGGATCGATAAACATGTATAATTTTGTATGCAGATGTTGATGAGATGGTGCCGCACGTGTATAGATCTATATGTGACTATAATGCGAATACACATAATATATGTATACTGAACACATGAAAAATGTACATGTTTTTATTTGAAATCAGATTCTCAATATATCACAATTAACGACACTTCCATGTTTTTAAGCTTAAGATTATTGTTGTTGTTTTTGTTGTTGTTTAATCTGTTAGAATGACGAATGTCTCTATTTAAGATTCATCTGGCATTTCGAATAGAAACAAAGATTCAAATCAATTCTATTGGTGTTATAGAATAGTGATGACTTTATTATTAAATATCAAGAGACGGTACGCGCTCTGACACCGGTAGATCTACATGATTAATTGTTCATAGGTAGTGATAAAACCATACCGTACAGTTCTCTTTAATCCTCGATACAATAATGTTCTACATGTAGTACCGGAATTGTCAATCGTGATATCCTTTGTGTTGATCGATATCAAATACATGGTATAACTTTCGTATCTGCAGACTGGTATGTACATGTATAATTTGCAATACCCTTTGTCCAGACTAATAATGAAAAAAAATATATGCTGCATTTAGACCTTTTCAAACTGTGGCATGTGTGCAAAGACAGTCGCTATTTATAAGATAAATAAATCATATATTAAGCTCCTGTCACATGAACCTTTATATTAAGTGTGCATGTTTGTCATGAAGTAGGATAAATTATTACCTTGGTTCCCTAACAACGCCTGTCCACAATGTACATCCTCCTTAGCAACAGAATTGACCTTATTCGCTGGTCATTTATCTTTTTGATTTAGACAATGACCGGGAGCTTTACGAAACTGTTTCTCTCCTTGCCAAAACACAGATGACACAACCGGAAATGAATACGGCGCATGCGCGACGTCTGCTCTTAAGGTGGTAAATGAAGTGTCGTCTGCAGTAAGCGTGGTAGTGGGTCGTTTGTTAAATAAAATAGCCCGCGGAGCAAGGATAATAGGCGGATAGCACACCTTGCCGGTAAATCAGCAGAGGCGACCCATGGGGAAACTGTTTTTTATTTAATGTTAAATAGTGTAAGAAACAAAATCGGTTGTTTTAAATCGACTTATGGCAGGGAAAATAGCATGCACCATCATCTCACGACATATTCGTCATCATAGATTGAGGCTTTACTTTGGGTATTTGTTTGTTGTTGTTTTCAGTTAGGTCATGGGACTATGTACGTTTGATCTACCAACCTATCCCGTTCAACGCCAACTCACTTTTTATTTCTGCGCAGCTGCAAAGATCATTGATATATAAATCTATTAGCATTATTAATTCAATGAATTATTGAAAATAAATCAGGATGAATTGATTCGATTTTAAATTTCTCGTTTGGAAGAAATGAATAGATCTATAGATACTGGGCTATATATTTAAATAAATCGCGTTTACAGCATCATGTAATCATTGCACAATAGTTTAAAACAGTAGGAATATCGGCAAAATGCTACGATTATTACATGTATCAATTATTTATGAAATATATCGATGTCTGTATAAGGCCTGCTTGCCGGTTCGATCTTTTTAATCACGATGGTGATCGAAATCACCCTGGCTTGGCGCTCAGCATGTAGAAGGATCTATGTTTGTTGTTGTTTTGGTGGTGGTGGTGGTGTTGTTGTTGTTTCTCTTGTTTTGGTATTATGTTATTTTCCTTCTCAAACTTATCATTGTGTCGGTTATGTCTCCGTCTCGAGTGAGTGTTGTATGACCATATGGACGTGCACTTGCACAGACCCACGTGCAAACATACATCGCACATCCAGTATTATATGGTTAAAAGTTTGATTCCTATCGAGTTAAAATTATTTCAAGACTTCCTATTGTATTAAACTACTGATCCAGTCTGAACAAAATATCATGTAATTCTCACGACTTGTCGGATTTCAATTCTTTTGGGATCACTTATCAATTTCAAATCCCATATCCGATACCAGTTTTACGCTTAGTTACAAAATACGCACACATATCATTTATACACTACGGTGTTACCGTTTGATAATTTGTACTGATAGCAGATGGAATGTTTTATTTAATAATATTGCATATTCCACAAACACGAACAAATATCCTCCATATAACTGATCTTTTGCGACTCTTCTGTATTATACTAAAATATATCGGACTTATGCTAATGCACGTGCCTTTTTAAGCGTGTTTAGACAACTGTAACTTGTTTAAAGGGGGTAGTCACAATGTTCGTTTAATTCCAATATAAAATTTTCTGTTTGTCAATTACAACCCCTCTCTCTCTCTCTCTCTCTCTCTCTCTCTCTCTCTCTCTACTGTGGAGGGAGGCCCAAAGTAATCAAGAACTACCGACCTACCGCAAGTCAGGTGTAAGATTTCCTTACGTGAACACATCGAGTGATCAGAACTTTGTTTAATCTTATTTAATTCACAAGTTATACTTATACTTTTATTTATCTTTCGCGACGGTTCCTGGTTGGATTAGTTTTTAGCACCTGAAAATTTTTGCCCACAACGGGATTCGAACCCACAACCTTCGGAGCTGCAGACGGACATGTCACCAATGGACCTCTTATTGACCAGACTTTGACTCAAACCCATGGCAGTGAGGGGCTAATTCAGCAACCGTAACCACTCGGCCGCAGTGGCCACCTTTGATATTCTACAATGACAGTCATGTCGAAAATATGAGAAATATCTCTTTCGTTCTATAGGAGTCTGATTCGTTCGTTCTGATGGCTATACTAGTAATATTACACACAAATTCACAAAGCTGCTTGACCCAAGCGTATGATAAAGAAACAACACAGATGATCCATTGTAAGATTTATTGCCAACATTATTGTTTATTTCATAAATTGAAAGAACGTGTGCAGTAACAAGCGTATGTTGTAAGAATTTTTTTTTTTATTTACATATTTCAAGTAAAGTTTATTGCCCAAAGATTATCAAATGTACTTGACTTGCTCTGCTTGGCTATTCATAACATGTCTGAATTCTGCTACAGGGGGAATAAGACCTAAAACCAGTCTAAAAGATTGACGTTTCCGGTCTGAAATTGCATATATACATGTTAAAAACCACAGCGACACATTCTGTAAGATATGGATTTGATTTTTCTTCTTGGTGTTACGTTGCTGTTGTTGATTTGTGATCATGTTGATGTCCATAAAATGTCTATCAGTTTTCTTGACAAATTACTAACCCATGACCAATTGTTCCTGGATGGACCCGTTCTGTTTAACAACAACCCCGCATACATCAGATGTGAGAGACTGGAGAACATTTCAAACCAGAAACCTCTTAGGTGACAATCTATGTCGTCACCATCTGGACCAACAACCACTTAAAGCAGTAGTTTGTTTCTTTGGGTTTAATGTCCCACCAATTGTATGTCAGTCCTTTGAACACATTTTTTATATTAGCATTAAGTTTATGCTGAGGATCGTGGTTTGTAACTTAGTGGTTTAATCAAGCTCTGATTTTCTTTTGCAATGTTTTTGATGAGTTCTATAAAATGGTGTGTGAAGTTGTGCATAAGCTTGAAAATTTGCATCTAAAATAAGCTTCTCGAATACGCACTTGTGCACGTGTAGTAAGCTATATGACCTAGCCTCAATTCTACTAACCTCCCTTTGTGCATTTCCCTAAAGATTAGTATTGTATCATTTCTTAATAAAAATAAATAGTTAACAAGTTAGTTACATTCAACTAGAATGTGAAAAGCATTTTGTATTATGTTGATTTAAGATGTGAGATAAGTAGGATGGTGAGGTCGGGGCCATAGTTACAGACTTTTGCATTAAATACGTGATTAATTAGCATTGTAAATTCTACATGTATGTAGCTTTGGTATCTGTAATATTGCATACATACACGGCGGTGATTGAAATTCACGTATTGTTTATACCAGCCAGTATGTCA
The DNA here is from genome assembly GCA_021229015.1 of Solen grandis. NCBI lineage: Eukaryota > Metazoa > Mollusca > Bivalvia > Adapedonta > Solenidae > Solen > Solen grandis. The sequence continues at coordinate 55,653,528 of CM037779.1, forward strand.
ACGTTGTATGTCTATGATGGTGAAAATGGATAGGATGTTTCTCTAGAGACCGAATATCCATTTAGCTCTATCAATGGTTCATAGGATGCCAAAATACCATAGGAGTTGTACTTGATGGTGTTGTTATTTGTCATAAAGCGACGCCCAGCTAATTACAGTAATAGCATTTACTATCTTTTTTTGTTCACTCCTTAAAAATATTCATCAGAAAAATACACTGCAATGTAACACAAAGTCACTACTTCCATGTATACAAGTCAATACTTAATGGTTTGCATAATGATGTGAACACTTTTATATAAAAAGAGTAATAAAATGGATTGTAAAATAGTATATACATGTATAACATGTTTTGCAACGAAGATTCCATACACAATCCCTGATTTATTGGACTCACATGTTACAGGTACTCACGCATACAAAGTTGCATCCAGAATGATTTATATTAAAGTGAAATGGAATAAAACTTACAACTGCACATAAAGTTGTAAAATATACCTAGGTGGATGGAATAAAAGAGATTCAACCCTAGCATTTTAAAACAGCAAACTGTTTTATATAACATATACTCAGTCAAACAGGGTTTAAGACGACCATGTAAGAACGTTCACAGTCTATAAAGGCTATAAAAACATATGGTCCATATGAGTGACACTGAATGGTTTGAGTGCTTATATGACAAACATTAATCGACTATATACAAAGTTTACAAAGCGTAGTTGTATATTGTAGTCATGGCTTCAAGCGCCTTATCAGAATTCATTAAACGTTACAATTATCAGTCTCCATGGATCATCCCATTTATTATCATATCCACATATTGTCTTCATGTTATAACTTCAACTGTAGCGTTTTGTTAAATACATATGAAATAAATATCACCGTATATAATAATTGTGTAAAACTAATATAGTCTACAGACTCAAAAATAGATTTCATGTTGTGTCAACACTATGTGACGTACATAGAGTAAAGAAATAGTAAGCACTATACAAGAAGCTACACATATACTATCAGCTGATATCATATAATGGTTTTATTACTACAGCTATCTATGGTACAAGAAAAAAGCATTAAATGCAAATAAAAGGTTCGAACATCATTTTAGACAAGTTCATCAAGAGGGCCAAGATGGCCCTGTGTCACTCACCTGAGTAAGATGGCTGTGTTAGGCATAATGACAAAAAATCTGGCATCTAAAGTGTTTTTCTAACATTTGACTAAGTGACCTACATATTGATCCTACCTGAATTTGCACTCAACTGGGAGAATTCATGCAGTCATCATTCATATTAAGTTTTATGAAGACTGGGACAAAAATGTAGGCCTCTAGAGTGTTCCAAGATTTTTCTAAGATTTCCTGGTGACTAGTTTTTGACCCATGACATTTTAACTCATATATCATAGACAAACATCCTGACCATTTTCATGAAGATTGGGCCAAAACTGTGGCCTCTAGAGTGTTCGCAAGGATTTTCTAAGATTTTCCCTGGTGACCTAGTTTTTGACCCCACATGACCCAATTTCTAACTCATCTGAGATATCATGTAGACAAACATCCTGACCAAGTTTCATGAAGATTGGGCCAAAACTGTGGCCTGTAGAGTGTTCACAAGGTTTTTCTAAGTTTTGACCTGGTGACCTAGTTTTTGACCCCACATTACCCATTTTCGAACTCATCCAAGATATCATGTAGACAAACACCCTGACCAAATTTTATGAACACTGAGCCAAAACTGTGGCCTCTAGAGTGTTCACAAGGTTTTTCAAGGATTTGACCTAGTGACGTAGTTTTTGACCCACATGACCCAATTTCGAACTCATCCAAGATATCATGTAGACAAACATCCTGACCAAGTTTAATGAAGATTGGGCTAAAGTTGTGGCTCTAGAATGTTCACACGGTTTTTCCAGTGACCTAGTTTTTGACCCCACATGACCCAATTTCGAACTCATCCGAGATATCATGTAGACAAACATCCTGACCAAGTTTCATGAAGATTGGGCCAAAACTGTGGCCTCTAGAGTGTTCACAAGCAATTGTTGACGACGGACGACTGACGGCGCACGACGGACAAAAGGTGATCACAAAAGCTCACCCGAGCACAAGTGCTCAGGTGAGCTAATAATGATTTGATAAGAAAAAAGTTATGATATGAAAGTCATAGATTCATGTGGGATTGGATTAATTTACCCTTTTCCATTGATAGTGATAAAAATGTAATGTAAGAGCTTGCAATAGATGAAAGATCGAAAAGCTGACAATCTCTTACAGTATCATGCAAATGATACAAATCATTTTAATGGTGATCATTTAACTAGAAACTCACATTAAGTTCTACAAATAAAACACATGGTCGACCTTGAAAACGCTTTGACCTTGACCTCTACAATATTGGACAAGGTTGCGAAATTGACCCTTAAAGACGAAAGTGATTTTCCTACTTCTGCAGAAAAATGTTTTCCACAGTATTAGCATGAAAAGAGCACCATCAAGGCGTCCTACCGCTACTGCTAAAAATATCAGGCTTGGCCCGTGGATGACCTTAAAATGCTTGCCAACGTTCATAAAGTCTAAGAATAAAGAGAACAGTCCTTGTGTGCAAAAAGGAGTATATAATGTGGAAAATACGTTTTTAAAGAAAATTTGCGACTGTTGCAAAAGTTTATATCCAAGAGAAAATGCACCATATTGAGTTCTTACATTCAGAGAAAACAGTTTTTGAAAAAGAGAAAAAAAGTAACTTGTCCAAAGAAGTCGCGTATGCCATTTCATTCGGAAAAGTTTTAGTCAAACTTGAAAGTGACATCTCCGAAATTTGTGATATTGGACCTTATACTATTTTCTTGTCGACTGTTAAACTGGAAGCTGACAGCGAAGTCTTCCGAAGACTTTGACACAGGAATATCCGGTTTCGTCTCCAAACATTCCTTGGCAGCTTTGTTAAAGTCAAACAGGTTCACGAGATCCTTGTGGTCTTTGGTCTGTGCTAGTTTTGCCGTCTGTTGCTTCAGTTCTGCCTCTCGATTAGTCAGAATTTTCATGCAGTCCCTGAGAAGTGATCGTTTCCGATCTATCTCTTTCTCGGATATATCAAACAGCTCTCTTTCTCGCTCATCTACCGAATCCCTTATTCTGTCAAACGTCTGGCGAATCTGAACAGCTAGCTCTCGCTGAATTTGCTCAACGTTATCAAACGCCTTCTCCAAAGCGTGTCGCTTATCTTCCAGAGACTTTCTTTCAATGTCGATTTCAGCCAGAGTATTATCGATCGCGGGCGAGTATTTTGCCATTGCTTCATCCACATTGATCACTTCATGACCAGTTGCCTCCTTGTGGTCTAACACAGTGCAGTCACAACACACCGGTTGCATGCATGGCTCACAGAAGAAGTTAAGCGGCTGCAACTGGTGCTTCGAACAATATGACACCTTTGCCTTGCCGATCTGTTTGATAAAATTCACGAGTTCCAGCACTGTGTGATCATTTGGAAGTTTCTTTATCTCATTGGACGAAGCGATCAGACCTTCACGGCAAGTAGGACAGCTGATTTTGACGGCGACAGGCATACTCCGGAAGGCGGACGTGAGGGTTTGACGAAACTCTCCTTCCACCCTGAACATGGACTGGAGACACTCCAAACAGAAGGTGTGATGGCAGGGTAGCATCTTGGGCACTTTCTCGTCCTCATCGTACCCCTCCTGACAGATCAGACATTTCAGAAAGGTGTCCTCAAATCGCTCCTCGTCCAACACGAGGTTCCGTTTCCGGGTCTCTGATATCTCCAGTGTGGTTTTCTTTTGGAACGAGTTGTGGTTTTGTGTATCTGAAATTAAATACACGAACTATTAGTCACAATCAAAGCCTTGCTTCTCAAGAAACTCCATCAATGATACTTAAACATAGTTGCATATAACGGTTGCTAAGTTTATCTGTTATCTTCAGAAAGTGTGTTTTTTTAACAACATTTAGGTTCTGATCTAAAAAATGTCAATCGTAGTTTCAGTTATATAAATCTTTATAAATTCTTTGTAATAAACTCATTTGGTATTTCTACTAAAAATTCCAGTAATATTTACTAGTGTAACATCATTTAATGTTTTCACAAATCTTTATTTACAAATTCAGTAAAATACTAATGCAATCAGGGAACCCACATGCCATCAGACATGCATGTTTAAAAACAAATGATAAGTTGTAATAATGTGTGTCAAACAATTTAAGAATTTTCGATTTAAAAGAAGACGAACTGGAATCTTGCCACCATTCACATCACATGGAATCCCATTATAACTTCTACTTTAACTCTTGAACTTTCTGGGAAAATGAATTATAATACAAGTGAACGCACTGCTATAGCCTAAAGAAACACTATCAATAATATCAAAACTTACTCATCTGCCAGAGAAAGAATGCACTCAGACTTTGGTTAGTTAAAATGTATTATTTCTATTAATAATTTATCATGGTTTGGCAATCCCTTAAACTACCAGTGCGTTTGAAATAACAGAAAATCCACAAAATATTCGCCATGCTTATGTCAAACAAATTAATAATATTGGACAGAAATAATACTCTTAAATTAACGACAGCATGAGTGTAAGCTTTTCTTTGCAACTATGTGAGTATACAACAAGACAGTTGGTGGACGCACCTTCGGACTTGTCCTCAAACTGTCTCAGTTTTTCCTGAAGTCTCCTCTCTTCCTCGGACATTGTGACTGATGGTTCCTGGCTGATCTCTCTCAGATCTGAAACAGACAGAACACCCTCTTATTGAACACTGGACATGGCATACCGGTTATCTCATTCATATAGCAAGACCATAGGATCTCATCACTGGACACCCTACTGTAGTTTAAACTTAGCCACAACACTGACAATATGGATATAATATTCATATAAATTATGCCACTAGAAATTGATATTGGCGACGGATTATATCGCATTTAATAAATCCTATCGTGTTGAGAAAAAATAAACAGCAACAAATATATCTTCACCATAAACAACAATTACAAAATACATCTATCATCAAAACATGTGATAAACTGATATTATAACATCTGATATTTCTTATACATTGCGTTTAAAAAATAAATACACTTTATGTTAAATCATGATCTAAACATATGGCGACAACTGGACGGTTCACACCTTATCCGACACAGACACCTGCAGGTGAGTCCAGTACAACCGTTAACACGTCAACTTTATCACGTCTAGATTTCCTATAATTTGTCAAATGTCATTGAGTCAGTTATACATCCAACTGAAGTGCAATTCTGTACAGGTAGGCAGTTTCATGAGTGAGTGTTCGCCAGCAACACGTAAGGTATGCTGCACGAGCAAAGGGACAGGTAATTCACGTGCAGGTGAGAGGGACTGGGTGGTGTGACAGTTACGCCCATGGTGGAAAACGCCAGAAAAATGTAAAAAAGAGGGCCAAGATGGCCCTGTGTCGCTCACCTGAGTAAGATGGCTGTGTTAGGCATAATGACAAAAAATCTGGCATCTAAAAGTGTTTTTCTAACATTTGACTAAGTGACCTACATATTGATCCTACCTGAATTTGCACTCAACTGGGAATTCATGCAGCCATCATTCATATTAAGTTTAATGAAGACTGGGACAAAAATGTAGGCCTCTAAAGTGTTCACAAGGTTTTTCTTGGATTTGACCTGGTGACCTAGTTTTTAACCCCACATCACCCAATTTCAAACTCATGCAAGATATCATGTAGACAAACATCCTGACCAAATTTTATGAAGATTAGGCCAAAACTGTGGCCTGTAGAGTGTTCACAAGGTTTTTCTAAGATTTGACCTGGTGACCTAGTTTTTGACCCCACATCACCCAATTTCGAACTCATCTGAGAGATCATGTAGACAAACATCCTGACCAAGTTTCATGAAGATTGGGCCAAAATTGTGGCCTGTAGAGTGTTCACAAGGTTCACAAGTGCTCAGGTGAGCTAAAAAGAGGGAAAACTGAGTGGTTTATTCATTTAATTGAATGATGTATGATAGTGGCATATTGAATAGGTGCTATTTGCGTGATTTACAACGGTGCAATAGTATGTACAAAGATGTACATATTTATGGTTCATTGAAGTCCAACAACATTCTGAAGCATAACGCTTGATTAATTAAGGTGTGCTCGAAACATTACAATTTTGATGCAGTAAAATATTATTTTGGAGATCCAATGTACATGTATATCACCACAGAACAGAAAGTTTGTATCAATAATAGCAATATATCAGAGAGAGAGAGAGAGGGATAAATATCTGTATGTGTTAACCATCCCTCGAACCCCAACAACCAAACTCCAGACAGACGAATATAAAAACAAGAGGGCCATGATGGCCCTGAAACGCTCACCTGAGTACCATTGCTACAACTGATTACAAGGTTTTTAAACAGACAAGAATTCTGATATAACTCAATCTTAAACATTTTAGCCAAATATATAAGCACTGGGCCTTATGGTTTCAGAGGAGAAGACTTAGTGCGGGGTCATTTATCTCCAAAGGGCCACCATTTTGAAAATCTTGATAATGAACCATTAGATGATACTACATTCCAAAAATCTAAGCTATAGGCCTTATGGATTCATAGAAGAAGATTTTTTTAAAGATTTTCCTATATAACTCTATGTAAAACAAGTGACTCCTGGTGCGGGGGCATTTATCACCATAGGGCTATGATTTGAACAATCTTGGTAATGAACCATTAGATGATGCTACATACCAAATATCTGAGCTCTAGGCCTTATGGATTCATAGAAGAAGATTTTTAAAGATTTCCTATATAACTCTATGTATAACAAGTGACCCCTATTGCGGGGGCATTTATCACCGTTTGGCTATGATTTGAACAATCTTGGTAATGAACCATTAGATAATGCTACATATGAAATATCTAATCTCTAGGCCTTGTGGATTCATAGAAGAAGATTTTTAAAGATTTTCCTATATAACTCTATGTTAAACAAGTGACCCCTGGTGCGTGGGCATTTATCACCATAGGGTCATGATTTGTACAATCTTGGTAATGAACCATAAGATGATGCTACATACCAAATATCTAATCTCTAGGCCTTATGGATTCATAGAAGAAGATTTTTAAAGATTTTCCTATATAACTCTATGTAAAACAAGTGACCCCTGGTGCGGGGGCATTTATCACCAAAGGGCTATGATTTGAACAATCTTGGTAATGAACCATTAGATGATGCTACATACCAAATATCTGAGCTTTAGGCCTAATGGATTCATAGAAGAAGATTTTTAAAGATTTTCCTATATAACTCTATGTAAAACAAGTGACCCCTGGTGCGGGGGCATTTATCACCGTAGGGCTATGATTTGTACAATCTTGGTAATGGCCCATAAGATGATGCTACATACCAAATATCTAAGCTCTAGGCCTTGCAGTTTTGCAGAAGAAGATTTTCAAAGTTTGCATTTTTAAAATCTATTTTTAGCTCCTGTGACCTACTTTTTTAACCAATCTGAATAATTTGTACAACTTTGATAGAGGGCATCATAAGGATGATTCCTGTGAAGTTTGGTCAAAATCCCTTCAGCGGTTCATGAGGAGATGTTGTTTAAAGCAAATTGTTGACGACGGACGGACGCACGCACGCACGCACGGACGACGGACGACGGACAAAAGGCGATCACAAAAGCTCACCATGAGCACAGTGCTCAGGTGAGCTAAAAAACAACGTAAAAGCGCCTCAGTCATTGAATCAAACCATGCACAAATTGATCTGCCTGTCCCATTTGCAATTAGCCCAGTAAAAGCTAGCTGAAAAGGACACCAAAATATTTATATTATGTGTTGTTTAAATAATTCAGGACATACGTGGTATACAGAATGCTGCCAGTTGTTTGTACTGCTTATATCCTGAATAAAAATGTAGCAAAACATACCGGAAGCATAGCTTTAAAGTCCTATTCGGGCATACCGGTACATTAGATTATGTAGGCAATTAATTGTAACATTTCAAAATATTATGTCTTGATAGAAAGAAAATGAGGTACATTTTCAAGCACTGTACATGACGCAGACAGTATAAATATCAAGATACGGAACAGAACAGAACATTTCTTTTATTTGAATGATACAGTATATGGTCAATAGTACATAATATACAATATATAATCGATACGCCGGTCATATTTTAGGTAAAACAACTTAAACCCAGTTATAGCCACACATGTCGTAATAGATAAAAGAGAATAGTGGTGTGGTAACAGTTAACATGATACAGATCAGTTTCAACACTCCACACCCTCCTGTCCTCTCATTAGTAAAAAATATCATATAATTATTTTTCTCTTAAGATTGACAAAATAGAGTCACAATCTGTTTCAAAGACGAAATAAATTTGATTCTAATACTGGCATATACAGTGCAATTCGTGATTAAGTCGGCAGACGAGGTATTGATTTGCAACATTAGCAGAATATCTGCACGCGCAGCAGAAACAAGTGCCTGACTGATATTGCTCGAGCTGACGTTCCGCTGGATGGGCCGATACATAAACTTTATAAGCTCTGACAGACACACTAGAATCCCCTGTTTCCATGTCCTTGTTCACATCCGAAAGATAAATTCAGGGGGGGGGGGGGATTTGGCACATTCCCCATTAGAACTTAATTTGGAATCAGCAAAAGCATGTAATACTATAAATATTTAAGAACGCCTTTCATATCTAGAAATGGATTAGCTAGAATATCCTCATTCTATTCTTTGCAATACAATCTAATTACACATATTTGTTTTTCACAGGACACTGTAATCTGTAAACAGAAAAAGTGGAGATTTCTCCGTGCTTGCATACACACAGGTTCCGTGTGAGGCGTCGTGAAATCTAGAGGCCATGGGTTCTATCCCCGGCTGCGACATGACTTAAATTTACGGGTAAATCACCGTCATGCTTTGCGATAGTTCCAGGACTGATCGGCTTAATTCCAGGATAATGTGACTGGATGTGAAACATGTCATTTATCTATGGTGTGATATTGCTTTGAGGCAGCACTATATCTGTCCAATGCAAACGAACGTCCCAAAATGACTAAACTATTATTAGTAAAAGCAAGCAAGCACAATAGAACAAAATATCAAAATCTGACATTATTTCGTTTTTAAGTAATATATCCTTTATAGACTTAGACGTACACAATGTGAAAACCTCGACAAGAAACAGTATCTCCAGTAATGATTTAAGACGGTGTGAGCTCTGCAGCTTTTCTTCCACCATCTATATGTTTGTATATGGATCAACAATCCCCAAAAGAAAACATAAAGCAATGGCTTGTAGACGTTCTGACAATAGGCCCGGTCAATTGATCTTGTTCCCCTGCTCACCGGTTGTTCAGTAAGACCCCAACAGGTTTAAATAAATCTTTCATCCGCATTAGGAAACAAGCATCCATCACAGAAATCTATACGAATCTATAATAAAATGCCAGGTCGATTGTCGCTGTGCATTTTGAAGTTATGCAACGTTTCCTTGTTAACTGTTAACTGCCAAGACCTGGTCTGCTGGCAACAAGCTAGAGCCGGAACGAATAGGTTTAAACCTCAAAAAATAAAATAAAAATGTTAAAATGGCATTTATCTTTTTAGCCAGCACTCATGTTTGGATTGTCTTCTGTTCCACTGTCAGAATGTAACAGCATACAGTCTACTGTAATATCTTGCAGATATCTAACTATGTTAGAAACTAAATGTGTCTAGATATGTTTTCTATACATGTAACCGGTCAATATCATACTACATGTAGCTTATCTTACATAAAGTCGTATTTAACAGTAGAACGTATACTCGTCGTGAAACTCTCTCTGTCAACCACATTTCGGTCATGTAGTAGGAGGAAGGCACGGCGTAATCAACTCATTCACACACCCCGAGGGATTATTGGTATTTACATACGGGTAGAAGGAGGACTTATCTGTCTCGAGTATAAATCATGGACATGCCCAGTTCGCCCACGCCAGTTTTCATACCCAAATCTTATAAACGAAGCAAAAAAAAACTGGCATATACGAGCGTTAACCAAATACTTTGATATCCCAATTTATCTCATAATATTTGCAACTTGGCTAGCCTTTGATTTAAGTATATCACGTGTTTATAAATATCATTTTCTGGTAGTCCCACTCACATTGTTAAATCATCACATGCCGCTGTAATCCACATGCCCGTCGCATGACCTAATCAGTTAATATGCCTGATATTATTTTGATGTGGGATTCAGTCTGGGCATAAGCCAGGATAATATCATACTTGACGTTGGACGCGATTAACAAACCTGCCAAACTGACTGCATTACTCACTCCTTCATGAAACTAGTAGACCGGAAGGCATATTTGGATATAATCGGCTTTTTCCCAAACAAATATTGTTCAAAATCCATCAATGCGCACTGCACAAAATATTAGCATACCACCACGAAAGGCTAGTAAAATGTCCCTTAACCCAATAGATATAATAACATTTTGAATAAAACATAACACCGAATACTTGTATGACTCTTAAAGCTTTCAAAGTACAATGTTTACATGTATTTTAAAAATCTAAATAACCTTATAATTATTTTAGTGACGAGTAAGACCGCTGCATTTTTTTCTTCAAAATATTTCTTTTTCATGAAGACAGTCTTATATTTATACTCATTAAGAAAAATTATGTTATAGCGAGTCAATCTTAATTAGATGATACATATTCATGATTTTGAAACTGAGGTTGATTGCTCCCTAAAGTCTAATTATTCATGAATAATCATAGTTTCTGTTTGTTAGGTTTAACGTCCCACCAACAGTATTTCAGTCATTTGGAGACTATGTCTACTTGAGACAGATATAGTGTTGCCACACTGCAGTATCACGCCACATGTTTATGTGACATATCACACCCAGTCACATTATCCTTACACCGGGCCAACCAGTCATATGCTGAGCGCCAAACCAAGGAGTTAACCAGTACCATTTTTACGTCTTTGTCGTAGCCTGGGATCGAACCCATTATCTCCCGCTCCCGAGGCCATATTTCTGTTCTGTTAATGATGTGTGATGGATCCATTAAATGGGTCACTATGTAGCCTAATTAAAAAAATAAATACATGAATTGCGTCTTATACTTGATAAATTCTAAGTTAACTAGCAAACCAAAATTAATTTCTTAAACTTATTAAGTCTTAACAACAGCACATGCACTAGAAGATTATATTGCTGAGGGAAGGAACTATATCGAATACTAGTAATCGTGAACTTCAAAGCTCACATATGAGTATCGGAGACGTTGGCAAAAAAAAAAATAAAACAATAAACAAAGACAAAGTAAAAAAAAAAGACTAGCCAGACAAAAATATTTTGTCTGAAGATAAACTATAACCCGTTGTGTTGTTTACCAATGTCACGTCATCTTGCCTGTAGCGGTAGGAAGCAGCATAAACTTGAATGTAATGATTGTCTACATTACACAATGTTACTGTATGTTTAATGTCCCAATTGACACTGCTTGAAAAGTGTTCACAATTCACTAACTCAACCAATTACAATAAATTGCATCACATTACTTTTCACAACCGTTCCCGATGACCGAGTGGTTAGATCGCGGGTTGATATCTGGCCTCGACATGATAAAACCATCCACATGCTACCGTTTGGCCTGGTTGGCCCGGTATTATGGTGTCTGGCCACGTGTCTGTAGCGTGACTCTGTCATGTGTACCTCGTATGTCTAAAGTAATCCCCACAGAACTACTGAGATGTAAAGATCAACTAAGAAACAACAGATATATTACATTGCTAGAAATAACAAATGTACTGTAGAATCCTAATACTGAACCATCTGAAGCGCTTAATGTTCAATTTAACAATATTTTACCTTTCTGCGCCTTGTTATCTGACACTTAAATTGCTTCGTGGATGTTTTCTTAAAAACATTCAATATTATTACCATGATCGTTTGAAGTTGAGTAATTGTTACAATATATAAATGCCTAAAATCATTGATATTAATTAAAACCAACGTGTAAGTAGAACTAACAAAACGATGCCATTCGAAACCAACAGTGCCTCTTTGACTATGCCAATAATAGTTTAATTTAGTTTACATTCTATTGTCAAAATATTCATTATCAAAATATCAGTATACTGTGAATATACAACTGACAAAAGAAGACGGCCTCTTTTTATTAAAACTTTTGCATTAATATCCATGCATATATATATATATATACACATATGATGCTAAGTTGCGAAACTTCGTATAATATTACTTGAAAACGTTTATAAGCCAATATCTCAATTGTATAACGATACACGATGCAGAATTGATTTTTAAACCCGTAAAAGTCATGCCAAATCGAACAAAACCAAAGAATGCAGTTATAAATGAAGCACTAACCAGCAAATATAGACTACGGACACTAATGAAGAACTTACCAGTTGACTGTCATAACAGTAGCCATAACAACCACGACACTCCAGCATTATCTGTATCACACTGACGGTATATGTACCGTAACAGAAAAAGAATTGCGCAACAAGGAGATGCTAAAATCGATAGACGAAGAAAACAGACAAACTCAAGCTTCTAGACATAAATAGAATGCCCAAATAAACGTGATCGAAGTTCCACAATCGATCTCACAAAGCCTAATGTCATCTAAAAACAATGATTCAAAAAGACAAAGAAAATTATATCTAGCCCGTTTATTGTTTCGGATTTAATTTATAGAATCAATGCCATTGCGCAGATTTTCCTCTTAATATAGATCGTTGTCGTATCACAAGCAGAACTGAAGATACAGTGTGATCCAAAATCTGTCAAACTGAATTTGCCACAATAGAAATTATTACTAATGAAACAATTATGTTGTTTTAACAAATGCAGAGGAGACGTGATGATTGTTCAATTTCTTACGTGTAGAATCGATATTCAAAATAATATTTTGACATTTTCTGTCACATTTCTTCTCTGGCAGCAACCGGAGATGAACGATAACTTACTTTTTGACGATGTCATGTGAATGGTTCCTGTGTTTGAGGTTACCATTTCAACAATGTACAGACGTATGTGTAAGCGAAGAAGAATCAAAGCGCACATAGGTATTTGGGTAGATTCTCAAAGACCCACAGGGCGGTTAGATGCTGAGTGATGTTACTTCCGGGGAGGCCCGGAAGGTGATACGGTGCCGGAATCAAACAAACGACGTACAATGGTCGCCGCCTGTATGTGGCGAGTTACTCGCTGGTCGTTATGACTCATACGTTGTTCATTGCACACAATGACCAAGCCACTGTCTCTATCTAAAAGTATTCCCGTTTTTCATGGTGTCCAGGCGACCGGCCCTCCCTGGCAGCTATTGATGTGACACGTACGAGAAGTTACAAATGTAGACATACCACGTGAGATGCTTAATGCGTCCTAAGATACAGACCGCGAAGTAAAAATCCTATTACGTCCAGACGCTTTATATGCAAAACGAGAGCAGACATAATATCCAAACCAACTAAACGGATAACGAAAAAAAAAGAAAAGTGACCAACCTTCTTTTTAAAGTAGTTACATATCTTGACCAGACTGAATAGATGATTGTATTGTATTTAATGAATTTCTAAATTGAACATGCACGGTCATGACTTAAATATATATCCTGAAATTTGAAGCATTATATGTATCTATGTACATGTTATGTTTGATGTGTTGATTTTTTCCTCTTACAAATTTGCCACCGGTTTTGTGGCGCTATTCTTTAGCAAACAAGAGGGCCAAGATGGCCCTGTGTCACTCACCTGAGTAAGATGGCTGTGTTAGGCATAATGACAAAAAATCTGGCATCTAAAAGTGTTTTTCTAACATTTGACTAAGTGACCTACATATTGATCCTACCTGAATTTGCACTCAACTGGGAATTCATGCAGTCATCATTCATATTAAGTTTAATGAAGACTGGGACAAAAATGTAGGCCTCTAGAGTGTTCACAAGGTTTTTCTTAGATTTGACCTGGTGACCTAGTTTTGACCCCACATGACCCAATTTTGAACTCATCTGAGATAAAATGTAGACAAACATCCTGACCAAGTTTCATGAAGATTGGGCTAAAACTGTGGCCTCTAGAGTGTTCACAAGCAATTGTTGACGACGGACGACGCACGACACACGACGGACAAAAGGCGATCACAAAAGCTCACCCGAGCACAAGTGCCCAGGTGAGCTAAAAAATTAAAGACTTTGGCAAAAAGAATAACACATACATTTTTCTTCATTACAGAAAACAAAAAAGAAACAAACTTTGGCAGAGATTGCTGGTAGGTTTAATTGACAAAACCCTCTCACAATAGGCTAGGCTCTTAAAGTCAACAATTCCCCATATATACTCCTTACATAAGTTTGGGCAAACAACTTCTAGGAGTGAATAAAGAAACTAATTTAATCAAAATCAAAGGATGTGATTAAAAGAGAATAACACCGTAAGGATTGTCGTAATATGCGATTCATTGCAAAAAACCTTGTGTTAAAAGTAATGATCATTTCTATCCTTGATTCAACAGTGTGACCTTTGGTGTTGAAGTTACTTGTTCAAGTGGTTTCATTGAAGGCTAAAAGGAATGCTAGTTGGTACGTTAAGGAAAGAAAAATGGGCCATGTGTTCTTTATCCTATGATTCTTAATGTAATTTGTCCAAAATTACAGATGTTACAAATAATGAGTGAACAATTAGTGTTTAAGGACTTTGTATATATTTGAGGTGGTAAAAGGAAATTATTTGATAAAGTTTTAGGAAATAAAATGGACTATTTTAGTTTATTATGATTTTTATGTAATTTCAACTTAACATTTAATATTGTAGTGAACTATTTGTAGGTTTTAGGATATTGTAGTGAAATATTTGTAGGGTTAGGGTAAAAAATAAAGGTTACATTATTAATTGAATTTGTATATAAAAAAATAGATTCTAGACATTAAACGTGCATCCATTTGTATATCAACAAACGCCGTATGTGCCAATAAATGGGGATTTATTCAGCAATTGACTGCTGTCATCGACTTCTTAATTCGTTTTACATATACTTAGAGCACTGACTCACAAACATACATCATGAAAAGAATCCGGGATATTATCATTTATGAATCTGATATGCAAACATTAAATAGTATTTTTTTAATTAAACAATTGTTTATAACTGGACAAAGACTGCCAATACTGCTATTGAAGGAAGCCTTCGCCATCGGGACTATTTTCACTCTAAATGTATTCTACAATATCTGATTATCACTGGCACAAAGCGTTAAGTCAGCAAGTTTATAAACTTATCGAGGCTTCTTAACACACAGTGTCAAAAATATTTAATGACTTCTAGTTAAAGAGAGCTGTAATCCCATATTAGAGTATGGTTGAATGCAACTATTTGAGACGTTAGCAGGAGTGCTAGTAATTATGTGAGCTGGAAGATGCATAAATCCAGGCTCGAATTCCACAAACAATTCCTAGCGCTAAGTAATTCTTAAATTCTTAAAATGGGTTGATACACACTCCACCATTGCTATTTTATAAAGTACATAACAAAGTCTAAATTAATTATTACCTTAATAACTAACAATAATTGTTAAGAAATGAAATATAAGGGTATATTTATTAGAGACAAGATTAATGAAATTCGCCCTTAAGTATTTAAGTTTTACTTAGCGTTAAGAATTGTTGGTGGAATTCGACCCTGGTCCCTTACTGAATTCGGCGACAAATAGTTATCAATTTTATTTCATTTTTCAGATCGGCGACGTCGTGGCAAGGTACTTGCACGACATTAAGTGACGTCTACTTTGGGATCTAAACTGACAAACTTTCCCTGAATGTTTACTACACCAAGGAAAGATCAATTGTGCATGCAGGTACTTCAACGTTTCTACTAGCTAGAGTGAAACGGGTTCAACCGATTAAATCGGTTTGATCTTCTGTTTCTTAACATTTAATCGATTTGTTAACGATTCACATCACTTAAACAGCAGTCACCCGTCCAAACCCTCCAATTATAGCCAAATATGCGCTATGACCAGAGCCAGCGGTGGAGATTTCTAAAAGTAAAAATAGCCCTTAACTAAATCGTTTTATGTCATCTGATATGAAGGATAAGGTTGACTAGAAATCAATTTAGGTAGGAACACATTGTCTATCGTGTTTACTCTGTGCAAACGATTGATGTTGAGTGTGTATTTCGTATTTTCACGCATTGCCCTGCATCATTCTAACAAACCAAATGCTGAATTGTACAATACAAGTGCAGATATTCGTGAGTTTTTTTACACTAGAAGTGTAGTGTATACTATGCGAGGAGTATGCACTGTTGCAAAATCTTCAATATGCTCAGAATACCTCTTGCGATAAATCATACAAGTGTTTACATAGTGCAGAACAAAGCTTGTTGTACACCGCATGGGCCATCATCTGGCAGGACGGACTGTAGACCAAATCTAGCTGATAAACATCTCTGGCGACACAACAATTGACAACCAAGCGTAATCGTTCACAATCGGACAGACTGTAGGTTGTGTGTTACTTATGGGGTCACTTCCATTGTCCACAACCAGACATCTCCTATCACAGACCCTATCTCAGTATAGCGGCGTGTTGATGGTCTGCCAACACTGGTTGACCCCAGTCTTTCAGGATGTGACAAAGCTTCAGGAAATTGGAAGAAGATCTAAGACAGGTCGACGTGTGCCTAAATGTGCAGATTTTGAAACTTTTAGACTTGTGTCAAAAACCAATAGAAAGACTATAGATTGGTGGCCTTAACTTTGTTTACGGATAAACCTCAGGCTATATATGTACACATAAACTTCAAACGTGACTTAATATCTTGCCAAAACAAAAATAAGATCAAAGTAAAAAGGTTATT
Source organism: Solen grandis (assembly GCA_021229015.1). Lineage (NCBI taxonomy): Eukaryota > Metazoa > Mollusca > Bivalvia > Adapedonta > Solenidae > Solen > Solen grandis. The sequence goes on from CM037779.1 coordinate 55,670,449, forward strand.
TGAAATCCGACACGGACACGTGTTTAAATTGCAGCAGATAATACTTGCCAATAACATTCATTGTAAAACTTGTTATAAGTAAACTTTAGTTAACTTATAAGTAAAATGTAATATACTTTTTTGATCTTCCAAAACGAAATTCATGATCGTATTCTCAACTTTCAAGAGATTTCAGATTCAGTGAATAGTTTGAATATCAAAATACCACCAAGATATTTTAATATGATACTAAAAAGAACATCTCGGGATATAATGGGACACGGAAATGTACATTTACCATATAACATGAATTTGTCTAGTTTTCAAAACATATATATATATATATATATATATATATATATATATATATAAAATCGTCGCACCTTATACAGTTTACATATAACTACATCCACTGACTTGTTCATCAAAATGTGGCTTGGTACGAGTAAAGGATCAGGATCAGAGATATTGTTGCATTTAATAAGCATCGCCCCCGCGTGCTCATCCTTAATATATGCTAAAATCACGGGTTTCCGCTTTTTTTTAATTTCTAATTTGAATAGGAATAAACAGCCGCACATTAACTGTCGCATCTGTGGTATCCTTGGAAAAAGGTGAGAGTACAGAAAGAAATCCTTTGTCCATTGTAAAAGTGTTGAAACCCGCGGCTGGCTTTGTTATGACCCGTAACTCTTTGTCGAGTCTAGACCAACATCTGTCTATGTAACCCTCTCTGTACCGGGATGTGTTTCGAGGTAATCGTGACGACATATGTCGATAATACCAGCCAGGGTTGAAATCAGAAATATCACAGATATGTAAGTTAGGAATGGTTATTGCGTTTTGTAATAAAACGGGTGAAATTGTCCCGACCAAAGTGGTTCACATGAGCTATCATTAACATATAATACGTTGTAATATATATGAATATTATAATGTCCCGTATAGATACAATGGTTAGAACATTGAAAGCTTCAGTATTCAAAAAGAAATGAACAGAAAAAAAAGATAAACTGCAGTCAAAATACAGGACAGAATCGCCCGTGATGTCACTTCACCCCCGTAGGATAAACCCCGTCAGCACGGTAGCGAATGTGTCTGGGTACAACATGTCGGGTTGCTCCATATCTTAGTTGTTAGTTTTATGAAGCAGTAATACTGTGTCAACATGTCTATGGTGTTAGATTTCCGACTATGGTAGATACAGGTAGTCGAATAAACCGTGTATTTTTATGGTTAACGTGACAGATATACAGGTATTCGAAATATACGAAGAATGTTAAGTATGCATTTTTCCGTGTCATTAACTGATCCAGCAATTATCGATGCACAGTCTCTTCTAGGCCTACATGATTAAATCTGAATAACAGCGTTAAGGTTGAAAATGTAACTTGGTAGTGTCCTGTTAGTTTGTTTTTTGTTGTTTTCATTTTGTTGTTTTTGTGGTGTGCTGTTTTTCTGTTTATTTTTATGTGTGTTCTCAAAGAAAAGTAATAGACTATACACCTGTATTTTCTCAGATTCGAATTTTACCAACTATACTTAGCGTTAACTGATACTAAAATGTTTAAAAAAAAGTCAAGTTCGTGTGTGTATTTGTTAAGAGAACGTGGAACTTGGATTTGTTTTTCCAAGCTTTGTGTATTGGTAGACTGATTTTGTAGAAAATTAGACTACATTCTGACATGCATTCCTCTAAAGTTGCAAATAACTGACACAGTGTCAGTCTACAATATTCGAGGATATGCTCTAATCACCCCGGGGACAATCTCAGTAAGGTCAAATTTCACACTGAGCTTAAGTTCTAAAGTTAATAAGAAACATCATTCCTGTATGAGAGCCTACGCGGTCTAGTCTGGTATTGTTCTGATTGCAGAAATAATTTTGCTTATATTGATTGAAAGACTGAATCTTTTTTTCAAACTAGAGTACTTTTATGCCTGCAATTTTAAATGAATACTTCTGTTTGTTTATTTATCCCCTGTTCTTTCCTTCCACCTTCTCCATTTCAGTCAATTCGCGACTATATCACATGTATGTGCATATATAGTGTGTTACTTTGTATTCATTAGACATGGATCAGTGGAACGACATTCTAACTATGGTTACCCAGTCCTGGAACTTCTCTACAATCATGTATAAAGCCAAGCAATGGAGCTATCAGTACCTTTTACTTTTTACGAGGTTGGTTTGGATCTGCTACCTCCCGCAGCAGGAGCGGGTAATCTAATACTCGACCAAAGGTGAATGTGTGTCTCGATCATACATATTCATGTTCATATTCAATGTGTGTGAAAGATGATAAACGTACAATACCCTATGAAGAAAATATAAATTTCAGCCGTTTTCCATTGTATTCATTTGTACTGTATATATACATGTTTTTTTTTGTACTTCTACTGTTTCCTACTGTTGTAGGACTTATGCATATGAAATAAAAGATTGAATTGAAAATTGAATTGAACATCTGAAGCAACACTGATGGGACGCGCTAACATTTTTTTTTTCAAGGGGAAATTGACATTGGTCTTATTTTGGCCATTGTTGGTGTATGGTTTCATAAACACCACGGATTAGCCGACTGTAGCAATATCATAGAAAACACAATGGGGTCTTGGGTTACGTGCGACGCTGATAGGAGGGTTTCGTATACATCAAAAACAATTTGACGCCATGCCTAATCAATCAAACCTGCCACATGAACACAGTAATTGTGATTCCATTACTAGGGCTCATCAATTAAACATATGTATATACTAGCCTCTTATATATACATCTATAAACGCAGTGATTTACATAATCATATTTAAATGTAAACATTGCTTTTCCACCGATTAGGGATATACTTATCCCCTTGACGTCTCCTGGTTTGGACAAATGCGTTGTACTTGGGGGGGGGGGGGGGATCTTGGGTTTGGGGGATAATGTGGCCCCAAATTACAGATCCGAGGGCAATTAATACGTCCATTCTATACCATGGCGCCATTCATACATCCGGTAATGCTTAACCCCATCTTACGTGGTCAGCAATATAAGGGGTGTACTGGGTATTCGGTTAACAGAGTCCATAATTAATTACCAGTACAATCGGTTCGGATTCAATCGATAACTTTCCGATTAAAACAACAGCAAGATTACTTCATAAGATAATATTTTGTTCACTATTAGATGTTACTTTCTCTATTTGTATAGTTTTGTACATTGCAATGTCCTGAATGTCTGAATTATGTTACAAGCAAACCTTTATCATTAATCAAAAGGAAAATATCAACGAAAATACATGATAACAGGAGCGGCATAGCTCATCACAGCGACACCGGCGACTCGATTATTTATTGGCTGATAATCGCCGATGCAGTGATAATCAGCCGACCATGCCCTGTCCAGGTGGTTGTGTTTAAATGACTCTTGGTCCAAGGGTTGGAAGTTCGAGATCCATTGGGGAAGGTTTGGGGATTAGAAAGTAGGATTCTTTCAATACTGGTTCAGTCTAGAACAACACAAAGGGATCAAAATAAGATTTGAACTCACATCACCAACACAACGTAGAATTAATTTTAAAATAAAGCTCGTCAGCCACGCCTACACAATGCAACGATAATATTATTTTACCGTCTTGCGAGGATACCGAATTATTTTACCGAAGTAGTACGGGGGTGGCGGGTGACGGTGGTTATGACGACCCCACCCCCATCCCGAACGTACGGTGAATTTCAGATTTTTTAGACTTGGTTTGGTAATTATCATAGCCGGAGTTGGCCAACATATGCCTGTCGGATATTATTTAAAACCTATTTTATGTTAAAAACAGATACTGAGAATGGACTGACATATAATGGTAATAATTGGGCATTTCATATAAAAACTATTTTAAATCAATCAGGGCTATCTTTTCTATGGGAAAACCAGTTTAATATGCCTATTAATTTTAACTATATTAAACAGAGATTATTAGATATATACATACAAACTTGGTATTCATCGATAAATAACTCGAGTCGACTTGATACATACTGTTTATTTAAGTTCACTTTTAACTTCGAAAACTATTTAGACATACTTACTGTAACAAAGTTTAGGATAGCGTTAGCAAAATTTCGTACATCATCACATAACTTAGCAATAGAACAAGGTCGTCATACTAATATTTATAGAAACAATAGAATTTGCCAAAATTGTAACTCAGGTCAATTGGAAACGGAATATCACTTTTTACTTATTTGTCCGAAATATTCTACACTTAGATCAATTTATATTAAACGTTACTATTATACATGGCCAACAAAACAAAAATTTACTAATTTAATGAGTTCAACATCTCGAAATATTATCATTAATTTATCTAAGTATATATATTATGCAAATCTCCAAAGAGTGTAATATACGATACACATCTGTAAGACTTAATATAAAAGTGAATATTTAATTTTGGACTGTATGATGTTATAGCTCCTGTAAAATCATGTCCTTTATTGAATTTGTTTTTGTAATTGCTATAAATATGTATATGTTTAAAGCAATAAAATATTTGTACTTATTTGTACTTATTTGTACATAGCCGGAGTTGGCCAACATATGCCTGTCGGACCCTCCCATCCCCGCCCCTGAGATAAATGGATGGATCCCCGCATTACTTACGCCGTCGTTATGTAAAGTAAGGTTAAGTAAGCTATATGGATGTCAGTAAGACGAGCGCCAATGCCAAATTCCTGAACCTCTTGATTACGTATGTCATTGTCAATATAAACAACAGTCAGCATTTTCCCGGCTTAGACGCTCAAGAATCGACAGTTCAATTATTCTAATTTACGAGTCTGAGCTGTTAAACGTGAAACTATCGGACAGTTTGTCCTTGGCCATCGCATTGTGGCTTCAGATATAAAGTTTCTATTCAGATCACACCTTGAGAAGTGATCAATCAACGGTGAGACCTCTTTGATGTGTCGATCGGATCAACTTCCAAGTCAGAAACATCCAACCTGAAGAGTCTTGAAATCATATGCACAGCTTCGATCCTATACACAACCTGAATCAAGGACATTTGTCAGACACTAGCGAAGACTCAATTTTAGCTCCAAAGCATTGGTATAGACTAAATCTTTCACAGAAATTCTCAAAATAAACGACAAACCAAAGACACAAAAAGAATCAAGTGTATTTAAGAAGAGAAAATTTTCGAGCATCGAGCATAATTCGAGATACGAGTATGTTCCAAGTTACGATGTGGAGAAATGCTAAATTCTCCCGGTATTCCGAGCTTTTCGAATTACTGAATGTTTTATTTTCCCCCACTTGTATTCGCTGTACATATCGCAATTTTACTGTTTTATGCATCCCTTTATTTCAAACCAACATGCCTTGCAGTAAGAAGCTTGACACACTGTAGTAGAAAATGAGTTTGTCAGTTTGCTGTCATTTTTTTTTTCAAACCGTTTTCTTGGGCCTCCGTGGCCGAGAGGGTAAAATCGCTGACTTTAGCACTCACTCAGCCTCCACCGCGTGGGTTCGAATCCCGGCAGGGTCATTCGGATTTTCATGTGAGGAAGCCTTCCAGCTGGCTTTCGGTAGGTCGGGGGTTCTACCCGGATGCCTCCGTGCATTCGGGGTCTTCCTCCACCTATAATAAGCTAGGCGTCGCTACTGAAATACCGTCAAAGCGACGGTAAACTCAAATAGTCAAGTCAAACCTTTTTCCGGATGTCAAATACATAATATCATAGTATTTGACATAAAGGGACACAGTTTATGATGCAGTTATTCTTTAGTTTGATGCTGTATACAGTATGTATATTAATTATGTTTTCATGTAATTTCATACCATTGTAAATGAGATATGCCAACACAGTATAGACAATGTGAAATATTTTCATCGAAATTTCGCCTATGGCTGTTATGATGAACAGCCTGAACAAGCGTCAAAACGAAGACTTGTTGACCATGTCCCATATACCTAGTCCGTTTCAGTCGTGATCCTTGCTCCAGTCAGCTGATCTTATGCGGATATTATTGATTCAAGTGTAGTTCAAATGAAACCACACTGTAAGTCTGTAATCCTATCTGCTTTTGAAATAGGGATCAGACAGGTGGGCCTAGCTGTAATTCATGTACTTAGTATATGACATACTGACATACTGGTCAGGTACATTACACCCAATATGTATAGGTACAGATTTAGACGAAACACTCTTGAAGGACAGATCTATGTACACGGCGTGTTTTGAATATACTGATTCAACTCGACGTTGTTATACCATATTTACGTACTTGAGAGTTTATAAATGACTGGCGTGTAGGATACATATATACACACACACACTATATATATATATATATATATATATATAGCTAAGATGTATTCGGTACATAGGTATATAGGAAGCGAGTTAATTTAACTTACCTCTAAATGGTTTGTTTACATTAATCCAGGCAACTGGGCGATATCGCCTACTCCTCAAAGGGTTTCACTCACTCTGGCTTGCACAATGATACAGCTGACAAATATTTTTTATCAAAAATTGTGTATTCTATCTGAATCATGACATTTTGGACATGTATGCAAACACCGACACTTGTTTTGTAAGCTTGAATCTGATTGGTCGAGACGAAATTAAACCCGCCGCTATACTTGACTTCCCATTTATAATTTATTCTACCTCAACATAGGCAAAACGTAGGGGGCTTGCCAATGAGGCCTCCGACGGGGCGATGTACATTTCTTTGTTGTATAACACGCCGGTGAAAGCTATGATATTATCACAATAACGATTTACTTTTATTTACAGTACCGGTGTATCGGTTTATAGCATTTAAATGGGTGCTTTTCAATCAATGTCTAGACAGGAAATGTAACCTATAGACCTTAATTGACCAAATAGCAGTTACTTATTTATTTATTAGGTAATAGCGTAGAATATAATATCTATTTGATCTAGATATAATTAAGATATATCAATTAAGAGCTCCACAAAGACGTTATTATATCGGATAAAATCTCTCTCTCTCTCGGCAAAAATAAATTATAAGACACGTTTTGAGTCGACAAGACATCATGACATATCGATACACTTCAGTGACGTATTTCACAATTTCATGCATCGGAAAGAGAAAAAATAAATTATGGGAGAAAATCTTGTTTTCTTATCAACGAAAATGAATAAATTTGAAGTACACACACGTATATATTAATTGCGTATTAATAGTGTTTAATTGCTAAATATGAATGCGTATACTGTAAATAACATGTAGTCTTAAATGTGTCTTTTGATAACGGTCTGCTATCATATCCGTCTTTTTTTCTTGTGAGTGTATGTGTGAGTGTATGTGTGAGTGTATGTGTGTTGTATTTTGTTGGGTGTTTTAGGACTTAGGTGTTTTGCAACTATGTACAAAGTACACGTTGAGAAAAATAAAGTTTTGTTCTATTTTAGGGGATGGGGAGAAATACACAGATGCCGAGGTTGGTCTCGATCCTTGGACATTCGGTTTGATATTATGACAATCAATTTTGTAGCATAATTATTCATTTATATAATTATGACATTCACAAACACAAGCAAATAAAATCCGCTGACTAAAGTAGCGTAAAGCAATATTTGAGTACTTTGTAACGTATTCATTATATTGAAATACTAGTCAGATTAGTAGCTTTTTATTTCAACTTGATTGATTACATTTAAAACAAAAATATGGAATGTAATCATATACTAAGATTTTAAGTTATTACTTAGCGCTATGTATTGTTGTTGGAGTTGGAGATTGGTCAAGCAAATATTCTAATGAAGCACGAGCTCATAGCTTGATTTAAACGTCGAAAACGTTTCTAAAAATACAAAGGTGTTCCTACCATAGAGGTGATATTTAACACATTGAATAGAAATAACAACTGATATTCACAACAGAATGATGCCTAATGTATAATTATTTGACTTTCGATCACCGGAAGTAGTATTTCAACGTTCGAAATTTTGACGTCATCAACCAGTAAATTTAAAATGGCGTAGGGGTCCACGCATGAGGGAAAGAGAGTATATTAAGAAAATCATTTACAATGCCCCGTGTAAGAAACACGTCTCAAAATAATAAATCCAGCGATGAAGCTGATGAGAATTCTGCAGAAAAGGAAAACTATATCCAAGAATGCAATGAAAATACAAACAGACGCATCAGCTTTGACCAGAAGCCTCGCAACTGTAATGTAATTAAATCCGCCTTTTATAGCAGATATTCCCAGTCTCCAGTTCTTTCTGTAAATGAAGACGACGATCCGTATTGTTTAAGAAGAGTAGTTGACGGGAAGGTAAGAAAATTCAAAAAAGATTCACGAATATGGCTTCATAAATCTAGTTTGAAAGCAAAGTTAAAGTCAGGAAATATAGAAAATGCAACTAAACCAATTCGAAGCGTTGGTGAGCAGAAAGAAGACGAGATGCTACACTTGACACAAGACATTGAAATGGACGTCGGTAAAGCAGATGACGGTCCAAAATGCTCCTTTACAGTGGTCCCGAGCCAAATGCCGATCAATGAGAACACCGCGGGTCACAGCGGTAGCAAAATTGACCGGATAGGCCTACCCTATATGGATGATAGTGATTTTTCTTCTCTCGGAGATTCGGACGCAGACCTGGCATACTCAGAGACTCCTACTCCAACCGGAAGTTACAGTTATTTAGATAACTGGAGGGAGAAAAACAATACAGTGACCTTCCAGTGTCCAAGTCAAACTTCAAGCGAGGTGTCAAACAAGGAAGATGAACCCATGCAAGCGAATGAAACATGCACAATTGGCCATGAAGAAGACCAGGCTAAAGAATGGGAAATCATTGATGAGAGCAGGAACAACTGCGGAGGTGCACCAACCAGTATGGATATACAGAAAAAGATCGCACCTGCGATTGAAATGGAGAGTGAATCTATGCAGGAGAGCTTGCTTGATTTTGCTGTAAATCTGACTGCAAAGAGAACGATAGACCTCGAGCCTAAATATTTCACCAGACTGCATGCAAGGTACCGTAACCTACTTCAAAAATGGTTATATATGAATTAATTCAAAAATTAAACACATTCATATACTAGTGATTTCAAGTTGGGTCTATATAAATCAAATTAAAAAACCTTTAAAGGGTAAACAATACGAAAACTTTAAATAATACTTATTTATAATTATCATTAATAAAAAAAACACGGAAATGCAAGAACGTTTTCAAATTCCCCCGCGGTAGTGAAATTTTTTGATTGTGTGTGTATGTTTGTGTCATCCATAAACTGCTGTCGGCATCCATTTAGGGTATTTCGAATTTTGATATCTCTGCACCCCCACACTCCCGTCCCCCTCATTTCAAATGTCCTACCCAGAAAGCTTAAAACCTTTTCAAGTTCTCCTATTTAACACCATATACTTTCAATTTAGGAAAATCAGATTTTATTTACATTTACCTACTAACAAACTTAAAGTTTAACTCTCAAAACATTTGAAAATGTCAGTACTTTCGCAGTGGAGAGAAAGTTAAATTTTGATGTTTTGATATTTATGTCCCGGACAGGGGAATCTAAAAACGTCTTTATGTTACCAGGGGGGACTTGAAATATGGCGGTGGGATAGCTTCATCAGCCTTATTTTAATCTCATATAAAATCCAATGCAAAATATATATACATATTTTTTAACGAATTGAATAAGCATTCTTTATACCAAAAAAGGGGGATAGGTGCATTTGAAAACGCTTTTTAATTTCCGCAGAGGGGGTTTGAAGACGCTTATAAGTTGCTCCGATGGAACTTGAAATTAGAGGAGATTGAAAACGTTACACTGGTATAATCCTGAACAATTCTAAAAGTAAGAAGCACGTTTTGTTTAAAATATTTAACTGAAGAAAATCCTGTAAAGGAAGCGGGTCGTATAGTATGCATGCTTCTGAATACCATAAAGCTTTGATACATGTATACTATTGTGTCGTCAGTCGGATCTCGACAGTTAGTTGTGGGAAGAGTAAAGCCCCGATGGTCTCAAAGGCGAAAGAGAAGAAGACCCTGGCATCCCGGCAGGAAAAGCAGACCAGGAAAAACAAGGTAACCCAAGTGACACTTGGAATAGCGTTTCAATGTAGCGAAAGTTTAGCTCAGAAAAAAAAAGTTAATATTATGTTTGGATAATAAATCACAACGATACGCACACAGAAAACTGACCGAATATGAAATATAAATTATGTATTAAAAATGCGTGTTAATAAGTTGTTGACCATTGTGGACATTTAAATATCCGGGACAAGTCGTCATGGTGCTAATGCTTTGTCATACTTTTTGTCTTCTTTTTTTTTTTTATAGCAAACAGTTGCAAAAAAGAAGCAAAGACTACTTAGCCAAAGGTGAGCATTGTACTTGATTGGGTTTTACGTCCGAGGGACAATATTTTTGTTATTTGGGGACATTTGTCTACAAGTGACAGTCCTAATACTCCCCTTATGTACTAAGCGCCAAGCAGGATACACCAGTACTGTACCATTTAAACGGATTTGGTATATCGCAGCCAGGGATCAAACCTACAACCACCCGGGTATTTGGCAAAAAATTTAAACCAACTGGCCCCAGCAGACCTGTAAAATACTTTTAAACTCAGAAAGATTTAAGTAAAATTATCTGAAATGAAATGATATAAAGTAAGACGAGAAGCAATGGCACTTCATTCTTATCATTGTAACCTTCGCATACTGTAAAACCATTTATTTTCGTTTACATTAAATTTCGTTTCTTATTTACCTAAAGGAATGTTGTGGGTACATTTATTCGTGGACCTATGTTCTAGAAAACGTGAGGTCTATACAAAAGACAAGTTTTCGCGGAGATTAATATTCGTGAATTAATCCCTCCACGAAATCGACGAAAAATAGTGTTCTACGAAAATTTGATTTCACAATAGCTATGAACTATAGATATATGGAAGCACATTACGACACGATTAGCTTTGTTATTCATTTCGTCATTAAAACTTATATCAAATTCTAAAGTACTGTATTAGAAATGAAATAGTTTGTTATTACACATTTTTATTTATAGTTTTACCCTGAAGAACCAGGACAGCCAGGATCACGATAGCGCCCCCGCCCTCACGCAGCATGACAACCAGACCCCGAGCTGCAACTGGACCGCTGAGTCTTCCACTTCCGGTACAAGCGCACCTCGTTACGTGCCGTCACTCTTTGTACTGGCCAGCAGGCGCCTCGTGCATAACATCAAAAGAAATTTTGAATACCGTCAATAAAATAGTGCACAGTAAATGTGTTTGTTTTCTGGTTTCATAATAAAAGCATTGTTAATTTTAGAATAATATGGTGATGTCTATATTTCGGTACTATAGTGAACCCATGACCGCCCTATGTTCTCGAAAAATACTTTAAAAAAAAAAAAAATACTTTAAGAATGAGTATGATAATTGAGCGGAAAAAAAATAAATACTTACTCAAAATCATGCTATAAAGCTTAAACTTGAGTAAAACGGGGTGTTCTCTTATTAAACACTGTCTCAAGCAAAAATAAGTACGAAATTCGACTTAGCTGAAAATGTGCTTAAAATATGCTATGAACACCGCTCAAACTAAGCTGAGCATGATAATCATACTCAAGTCTAAGTTTGAGTGTGAGTAAGATTGTCAATATCTTCTAGGCCCCGTATTCTCAGCTCAGACTCAAATTTGAGTATCATACTCAAACCCCTACTGATACTAATGGGCATTGTTTGAGTATAGTATAAGTATGAAAATCAAACGTAGGTGCCATTTTTGTTTTCGAGAACACGGGGTCTGAACTTGGGGCCACCTGGTGAAAAGATGCTAATCACTCGTGAATTTGTGCAGCGTTATAACAAATCACCTTTGCCTTTTATGTATCCTTGTATGTTTACTGCATTTACGGACAGATCGTAGCGGAAATGGTTGAAAGACTGCAGCAGTACTTTGTTTAAACCATACAGTAGTGTACCTAAGTTACAAAGCACATGTGTAAATTTTTTATCGAATTCCTCAGTTGTGCTAATGCTACAGTGTACTGACACCAGCTGTTGACATAACGTGTAATCAAACTCAAGTAGTTCATTGATAGATCTCGTTGTTTAACGAGTGGTCAGAAAAATGCCGAAGTCACGTTTTATTACATGGCCGCAAGAGGCTTGATAAGCGATACAACACCATAATGTTCGATTGACTCGGAATCCGAGGTTTTTTGGGGTTTTTTTTTGTTGTTGTTGTTTAATTTGTTTTGTTTTTATCACGGTCGCACACACCTACGCACTTTTTTCTTTTCGTTTTTCTTTATCGGGAAATGAGGTCACGACAAGCATGTATGGGTATCATTTATTATTCTTATGAAATCCGGGTTATTAAATCAATGTGATGTAATTTTTGAAAAACTATTATCGTCAAAAAAGAAAGCAGGTTTTCAGCCTTTGATTACATCGAATGCATTTTCTATCGACCGTACTTCCAACCATTTGGGGAATTTTGTCTACATGGCACAGATTAGTGCGGCCTACGGTGATTTCACAGACAGACGAACAGTATATCTTAAACTAAAGATTTATACTAATAGATATTTTGCTTCACACCTAGATAAATGATGTGATATCACACCCAGCCACATCATCCTTGACACAGGGACAACCATTCCTAGAACTACCTGTAACCTGAACACCAGGCACAGGGAGATGTACAAGTTCCATTTTAACAACTTAAGGATCAAACATACTACCCCAGGTTAAGGGACATAGACTCTAACCACTTGGCCACCGGGACCAGTCAATATTGTGATTCTGACCGCAATACTCTTCATGATTTTGTTCAGAA
>CM037779.1:55683359-55697594 GCA_021229015.1 Solen grandis
ATAGAATAGAAAAAAACATACAAAAAAAAGAAAAAAAAAAACAGTGAGGGGCCGAAACACGGAAACCCGTGACACAAGGCAAAAAGTCTCGAAACGAGACAAAGATTAATTATTCCACACGCAATAGAATAAAAAATATATACAAAAACACAGCCGAGGCTATGAAAAGAAAGAAGGAGAGCCGTAAAGCACAGAAGCGATCAAGAAAGGTGACACAAGGTTACCCACAGTAAAACTCGATGGCTTCCAAAACACAATTGGAGAACGGGGGTTACACTTCCGGTAACTAGGGGGTTTTAGGGAATGGTTTATTTTGCGGACTCTGTTTTGGAAGCCAGGCACAAATAGACACATACCTGAAGTAATAACAGGTAACGTATTTATGCTATTAAAACCATTGGTAAATACTCCATATCATGATGTACATGTATGTCATGTTTCAGGAAGATGTGAAGTCATTGTCACAGAAAACAAGAGGGCCATGAAGGCCCTGGAATTGCTCAGGTATAAGTGGGTGAAAAAGAAAGCAAATATCTATGGTATTATGGAAAATGGGCTCTGCACCCTGCCAGCCATATTTTTAGAAGGATCCGAATAATTTTAACAGTCTTGGTAGAGAGTGAGCCAATCCAAATTAGTTTTAAAATCATGATAGAGAGTGACCGAAGAAATATCTGTGCAAAAAATCTTTGTAATCTGACCAGTACTTTAAGAAAAGAAGATTTTTCATATTTATTCTAAATACATACATGTATAAGGAAAACAGGCTCTGCCCTCTAATGGCCTTTTTTTTTTTGATGGATCCTTTTAATTTTTTACAAGCTTGGCAGCAATAAAGTCACCCAAGAATTATCTGTGCCAAAAATCCAATGAGTACTTTTGGAAAAGAAGAATTTTCAAATTTATACTATACACGTATAAGGAAAATGGGCTCCGCCCCCTGGTGGCCATGTCTTTCAACAGATCCACTTGAACATTATTGATTTTGAAATTTTCACATTTTTTTTCCCTTAGAGTTGCCATAGCAACAAGATTATGGCATTTAATTTAATTTTTTTAACAACTTTTGAAGAGGACCACCCAAGGAACATTCCTGTATAGTATTATGAAAATTGGCCCAATAGTTTAAGAGATGTCATTTAAGTTAGATGTTGACAACAGCCGATGGATGCCAGACATTCATTGGTCACAATAGCTCACCTTGAGCAGGTTGTAATCAGATGAGCTAAAAAAGCTTAAACACAATTGCCGAAACAACCATTTTTACCATGTTCATCCAACCATGAAATATAGGTCATAGCCATAAATTTGTATAAAATTTTTTAAGTCATTATGGGTCAAAGTTCAATTCCACACACCAAGTTGCACCTCTGGTCCAAATTTGATTAAACATTCAAAAGTAGGTTAGTTGATCATGATCAAGGTCAACCAAGGTCAACATTCAATTCCACACACAAGATTGTATCCTGTCCTCCAAAACTGAAGACCATAGCTCCCTATATAAATCAATGTCAAAACAAGTGAACATCGGGCACATCCAATTCTGACCCAATGGGCATGATTTGAACTTAGTTAACAAGAGGGCCATGATGGCCCTAAATTGCTCACCTGAATTCATCTACATGAGAGAAAATGCTTAAGTAAGGAAAAATTGCACATAATATATAGTAATTAAGAACCAAACGGTCAAAACAAAATCAGCCAAGCAGTTAAGGAGATGTCGTTTAAACATTTTTCTATTTTTAGCTCTGGCAACCATCTTGTTGGCAGAATGGAATAATGTTAAATATTTTTGTGCAGTATTACCCATTGATCATTCCTATTGAGTTTCATCAAAATCTGCTCAGTGGTTTAGGAGGAGATGTTTTTAAAAAAATTGACGACAGGACGCCGGACAAAGTGGATCACAATTCCTCACCTAAGAACAACTAGACAGTGGCTCACACCAAATATCTACATTCCGGGCTTTGTTGTTTCAAGAAGATTTTTAAACTTTATTCCATGTATAAGTCAAAACAGAACAAGTGAGCCCTGGAGCAGGCCAAATTTAAGCTCAGGGCGATGATTTGTCTTATTTTTTAACAAACTTGGTAGAGATCCACTAGGTCATGTTAAACACCAAATATAAAAACTCCAAGCCTTGTGGTTTCTGACAAGAAGATCTTTTTTTTTATTTTCTTTGTTAGTCTATATAAAACCAAGTGACCCCTGGGGTGGGGCTAATTTTGACCACAGAGCCATGACTAAAACAAACTTGCATGATGAGGTCTACTAAGCCATGTTACACACCAAATTTCTAAACCCCAGGCCATGTAGATTCAAACAAGATCTTCCTATTTAAGTCTATATAAAACCAAGTAACCCCTGTGACAGGGTTAATTTTGACCCTGGGGCTAAGATTTGAACAAACTTGGTAGAGATCCACTAGAAAATGACACCCACTAAATCTCTAAGCCTTGTGTTTCTGACAAGATTATTTTTTCAAGTTTTTTCCTATGAAAGTCAACATAAAACTGAGTAATCCCTGTGCTGGAGCCAATTTTGACCAAAGGGGTCTGGCACAGAAGTTGTGTCATATATCACTATATACAGTAAAACCTCACTCTGCGACAAACTCATTTTCATGACCAACTCAATATTACGGGCGGGGTACGGACAACTGCCCCTTAGGACAATAGCCCCTTAGGATAACTGCCCCTAGGACAACTGCCCCTAGGACGATTGCCCCTGAGTTTTAATGAAAAAGAGGACAATTGCCCCTACTTTTAAAATATTACATATTTATACATTAAGATTTATGTACCACTGATTCTTGTGTATATTGAACTGAACATGTACATTGATAAACAATTGAATTTTTTTCACTGTATGCAAAAAAAAAAGAAATGTTTTTGAATATTCTTCATCCCTCTCCCCCTCCCATCCCCTCTCTCTCTCAGATAATTATTAAATAAAATTATAATATGCATGTTTATTTATTATAAAAACATGGAAATATGCATAGCTTTAATAATAGAAAATAATATATTGTCATTCATTATTTTGCTTTCATCAGTATAATTAGAGAGGGTGGTTGCTATCACCACCTGTTTGAGAATTTTTTTACACCTTTGCATCAAAGAAAAGCTTTAAATACAAATAAAGAAATTCATTACGTAATTAAGAAAACAAATCTTTACTCAATAGATTAATCATTAAAAATCATTGACACATTGCCCTGTTTACAAACCTTTTTAAGTAAAACAAGATAACAATAGTAGTTTTTATAGGTAGTATTTCACACCTGATCGTTTCTTGTTTTCAATAATTTTTCTCAGATTAATTGGAATCAGCAATTTTGTTAACATGTTTTTCATTTTAGTATGGTTGTTTGCAGTTGATGATGTTAGAACTTTTGATGATCAAAGGTTCTTTCTTTAATTTAATTACATATAACTTCAAATGTACAATTGTATGTAAGTGAATTATCACTTCGCAAACTGATAATGAATAGCCCCTGCCTACTCTTATAAGTTGAAGTTTTGATTTTATTCTTATATTGTCCCTACCATAATCATGGACATCATCAAGAATGAGAGAGGTGGTTTGAAGTTATGCTTTGAAGGTTACATGTACACCAAGAAGAACACTGGCAAAAACAGAATTCGCTGGGAATGTTCAAAGAGACGAGCGTATTCATGCAAAGGTGCTGCTACAACTGATGCTGAGGTGAAAGAAGTCCTTTCTACATGCCGTTAAATGAAATAATGCTGTTGAACATTTGAGCTGACAAAATGATTCTTTTTGCAAATGCAACTGCCAATGTATTTTTATGACAAATAAATAAATACATAAATACATGCACATATTTTAAAGCTGAACAAAACAGAATAAAATTATGAAACATGTTTTTTTTTCTTTCTTGGTCCGAGTCCTGAGAGAGAGAGAGAAAGAATAAGGATGAAATAGTGAAAGACAGACAGAATGATTGAAAAGGGGAGTGATAAGGGAGTGATAGATATACACAAAAATATCTATACATGCAAGACAGACAGAAACACACAAACATTCAAACACAATGTAGAAGAAGAAGAAAATAAAATATGAAATAAATATATGTATTATAAATTATAATACATTTATTTATAATATTATATAATATATTGAACTTTTATGGGTAGGGGCAATTGTCCTAAGGGGCAGTTGTCCTAAGGGGCAGTTGTCCACAGGGGCAATTGTCCTAGGGGCAGTTGTCCTATGGGGCAGTTGTCCTAAGGGGCAGTTGTCCTACACTCATTACGGGCACATTATGCCGGACCCGATTTTTTCTCTATATATTTCAATGGTCGCTCATCTCATTAAAGCGGGTAACTCAAAATTACGTAAAAAGACCACTAAAATCGGACCAAATCGTAAAATTAGTCTTCTTTTGACCTCAATAATGTGAACGATGGTCCTGTGAAAAACTTGATTCAAGTTGTCATTTTACGACACCTGGTTTCCGGTACAAGTGAAGGTCTTAGTGCCGTAATTCGGATTGTTTTGATAACACGGTAGATAAGATTCGATGGAGAGTGAAAACAATGGGTGAAATGGGTAATATTACGTAACAGAGAGCAATCTTGGGATCTACGAATGCTAACGAGTATTTGTTATATGTCCAGATGAGCTGCCCCTGAGTAGCAATAACAATCACCGTGACGTGTTTCGATTGTCTAAAGTTTTGACAGTCGATAATTGGCACGAAGACTTCCCATGAAAACTTGACTAAAATAGAATTAGATATCCCGTTATATTAGTAAATCACATTCATAACTACTTTCCAAAGACTTTGATTTAAAACTGAAATCAAACGTTAAAATCTTTAAATTCAAAAGAAATTGTCTTGAATCAAAACAGCACAGGGAAAAGTCGGAGGCAACTGGATGATTAAAAAAGCTTATTACTACAACAATTGAATAAGCAATCAGCTTGATAATTATAGGAAAATTAGAGAAATTTAAAATGGGTAGACTTTTAATCGGCATGATATGACCATAGATTTTAATTTTCAATGTGAAAAAAAAGTTTTATAAAAATAATCAGGATTACATTTCATAACAAAACTTTTTAAAAATATTAAATTGATTAAAGAGATGTAATTTTCATCTATCAAATTAAAAAAAAAGTATTGAATTTGATCAACATTGAAATGAAATATTTATGAAAAAATCATAACTCAATAATGAGACCAACTCAATAATAAGACCACTTTCAGATGGACCCAATAGTGGTCTCATTATCGAGGTTTTACTGTACATGTATATTACAAGGGATACTACTCCCTATTGACCAAGATTCATACCCTCCTTATAAAAATGTCAATATCTCAGTCATTTATGATGGTATATTCAAATTCTTTGCACCTATCACAAGTATAAACATTTATGTAACAGAAAATCACAACTGTTTCACCCTTGCAAATGCAAATATCAAGCAACAAAACCCAGACACCTTAGATTTTGACCAAAGGGTGAAGACCTGAACAAACTTAGTAGAAGTGCACAAGGCCATGTAACACAACAAGTATCTTATTTTCAGGCCTTGTCGTTTCTGACAAGAAGATTGTTCAAGTATTTCCTATATAAATTAATGTAAAATCAAGTGACCCCTGGGGCTGGGTCGATTTTGGCCCTGGGGTCATGATTTGAACAAACTTAGTAGAGATCCACTAGATGATTTTACACACTAAATATCTTTGTTCTAGGCCTTGTGGTTTCGAAAAAGAAGATTTTTAAATTCTTATGGACTGGTATCACTTGAACAACTTTGGTAGAGTTTCATCTAAAGAACATCACTGGCAAGTTTCATTAAATCTGGCAAAAAGATTTCAGAGGAGAAGTTGTTTGAATGAAAAGTTGACGATAGACGCAATAACATTTGCTCATGGACAGACAATGGACAAAATAATTATGATCACAATAGCTCACCTTAACGTGCTCAGGTGAGCTAAAAATGGGTGGTTTCACCATTACAGGTAACAGCTTAACAATTGGTATTAAACCAATATTTAGAATAATAAAACCTTCATTTAGAAAGCCTATTTTCTTGTGCCATCACATGACTGATCATATTCACTCTTCAAGCATGCACTCCCTTTACAGCCTGAAATTTTTATTTACACTCAAGGATTTGCTACCCAGGAATGGTGAGAACATCATGCGTGCGGTCAGTATGCCAAACCGTAAGCAACCGGTCACTTACAGTCACTATTTCGTTGTCTTAGGACCATATACTATGCTGTTCACATGCACCCTTTGCTGTAGATAACTATTCATGAACATCATGGTTTATGACACTGAGACAGTTTCATAGCTTACTTTAAGCGTACGGTTGCATACTGAATGTACACCATGTTGCGGTATGTGTCATGTGTTACAGCATACACTTAGCATGGTGATATCGTATGCCACCAAATTCAACTAAGTGCACTTACAAAAAAAATATTGTTATCCCGTGAAATGTGACCTATACTTGCCAAGTTTAAAGACATCAATATTATCAAGGGAGAGTAGAAAAAACAACATTTTTTTATTTCTACCAATCAACTGAATGAGCTGCTTTGGGATGCTATGAAGATGAAATCAATCTAAATTAAAATCATTATTTTTACAAGCTCATGAAATTCAAAAGTAAAATGAAATTTTTGAAGTAAAATTAATTTTAATTAGTAAATACTTACCTGTTATTACTTCAGGTATGTGTCTATTTGTGCACAGCTTCCAAAACAGAGTCCGCAAAATAAACCATTCCCTAAACCCCCTAGTTACCGGAAGTGTAACCCCCGTTCTCCAATTGTATATGAAGCCATCGAGGGATACAACCGCCAGCAAGCGGGGAGGGAGGTGGGACTCTGTAATAACAGGTAAGTATTTACTAATTAAAATTAATTTTACTTCAAAAATTTCATTTTAATAGCATAAATACGTTACCTGTTATTACTTCAGGTATGACTTCGTCGCTAAGGCGGGAGGTTGCTAACGAAGAACCTTGATTGCAGCGACACCCGAAGTAGGAAACGACCAAAGCCGCCGAGGCGTCAGACATGATGATTAAACTATTGTCTGAGCCACTACAAGTGGACCCAAATCCACAAGGTTTTGTGATTGGTTAGCCAGTGAGCGGAGATAAAAGGAAGAAAACGTAGTAGAAGACTTCCAAGAGGCCGCTTTGAGAATATCATCCATGGGAGATTTATTCAAGAAAGCCCAAGAAGCAGACAAAGCACGGAGCTCATGTGGTCTAATTCTTAAAAAGGATAGATCCCTGTCCGAAAGATCCGAATAGGCAAACTTGATAGTTGAGGCTACCCAACAAGATATTGATGCTGCCGAAACTTCGCCCCCCCCCTTTTATTGGGAGGAAAAGTCGAAGACGACGACCCCGTAAAGATTTAACCTTCTGGAGGTAAAACTTCAAGGCTCTAACTGGGCAAAGAAGCCGATCAGGATCTCCCCTGGCGCAAGACCTAGCAAGGCTCGGAATAACTATCGGAGGGGGACAGACCGAAGGGAGCTGGGTTTTCGCAAGGAAACCAGGTTGAAAGCTCAAAGATACAGAGCCATCAGATTTGTTAAAGCGTAAATAGCCTTCCTCAGTAGAAAAGGCATGAATTTCGCAACGACGTTTAGAAGACGCCATTGCTATAAGAAAGACCGTCTTCCATGTTACGTGCAGTAGAGAAGCCTCAGAAAGAGGTTCAAAAGGTGCCTTAGTAAGAGCCAGTAAAACACAAGAAAGATCCCACTTTGGAGTTAACGAACGAGAAACTGGCCTAGACAGTTCAAACGAACGAATAATTTCCGAAAGATAAGGATCCGAACCAAGGGAAGAGGATCTGTGAAACTTAAGAGTGTTCGATAACATAGACCTATAACCCTTGATAGAACTGACCGCAAGTTTTTTCTCGTTAAAAAGAAAAACTAGAAAGTTAGCGATTTCTCTGACAGGAGCTTTGACCGGATTAATCTGCCGTGCGATACACCAATCACGGAAGACCTTCCACTTTGCCTGGTAGACAGATCGAGTAGATTGTCTCCTGGCTTTAGAGATAATAGAGGCAACTGTTGCCGTGAAGACGAAGAGCGCAAGGATTGTCGTGAAGGACCCTGTTCCGACCTTGTGACAGAAGGTCCGGAACCTGGGGAAGTTCTACAGGATCGTCTATCAGAAGATCCAGAAGATCCACGAACCAAGATCTCGTTGGCCAAAGTGGAGCTACAAGGAGGATCCGGCACTGAGATCGCAGGATTTTCCTTAGAACTAAGGGAATCAGAGAAAATGGTGGAAACGCATAAGCAAATAGATGATCCCAGTTTACAGACAGAGCATCTATCGCCCAAGCCCGGTGATCCGATACCGGTGACACAAACAGCGGAAGCTGGTTGTTCAGCCTGGTAGCAAATAGATCGACAGACGGAGACCCGAAAATCGCAAACAGAGTTGTCGCGATCCGAGGAAGTAACTTCCATTCCGAGGGGAGAAGAGAATGTCTGCGGGACAGTTGGTCCGCTAGAACATTTAGACGACCCGGAAGATGTCTGACTTGAATGAGTACCGAAGACACCTGACACCAATGAAGAAGGTGCCATGCTTCCATGCACAGAGAAGGCGAGTGCGTCCCCCCCTGTCTGCGGATGTAAGAGACAACAGTCATGTTGTCTGTAGATACTAGAACAGATTTGCCTCGAATGAGAGGAGAAAACTGTCGTAAGGCTAGTAGAACCGCTTTGAGTTCGAGGTTGTTGATATGAAGAGAACTGTCCTGAGGGGACCAAAGACCCGAGGTCGTGAGACCCAGAGGTTCCAGATGAGCACCCCAGCCTGACAGACTGGCATCCGAGAAGAGGAACAGTTCCGGTTGAGGAGGAGAAAGAGGAACACCCTCTCGGAGAAACGAGGGGGAATTCCACCAACTGAGATGATGAACCAATTCCGGAGAAACCGGAAGAATGGTCTGTAAATGGTCTCGACTGGGACGCCAGATCGAGAGTAGGATAAACTGAAGAGGTCGCATGTGAAGGCGGCCCAGCGGAACAAGATCCGCTGCTGCATTGAGTACTCCGAGAAGCGATAGGAATTCGCGGGCTGAGATCGATTGCCGACGCGAAAACCCCCGAACCAGAGTTAGAAGAGACATAATTCTGGGTTCCGGAATTCTGATCCTGTTTAGGTCGGTCAGAAACTGCATCCCGACAAACGTGAAGTTCTGGGATGGGATCAACTCCGATTTCTCGGAGTTGAGGATGAAGCCTAGCCGGAGAGCTAGGTCTGTCACCCATCGAAGTTCGTCGAGAAGAGCGACTGGGTCCATGTGAAGAAGAAGCCAGTCGTCGAAATACGCCAGGAGGCGTGAGCCGCGAAAATGAACCCTGGCGACCAGAACCGAAACTATTTTGGTGAAGATTCTGGGGGCCGAAGACAGGCCGAACGGAAGGGCCTTGAACTGGTAGACAGTTTGGCCATCCGTAAAACGAAGGTATTTCCTGGAATGAGGATGGATAGATACATGGAAGTAGGCATCCGATAAATCCAGGGAAACAGCCCAGTGACCGGGGAGGACGGCTGCCCTGATCGACGAAGTTGTTTCCATTTTGAAGTGTTCCTTCGGAATGAAGGAGTTTAGATGAGACAGGTCTATGACCGGTCGAAACCCGCCGTCCTTCTTGGGAACCAGAAAGAGACGGCTGTAAAACCCCGGAGAGGTTGGAATCGAGACCCTTTCTACCGCTCCTTTTTCCAGAAGATCTGAAATGGCGAGTCCCAGACGAGGATGATTGGAGGAGAGATGAATGGGAGAGCGTGATAGTGGAGGGGGACGACTGAACGGAACCCGATACCCGTGTCTCACGATAGACAGGACCCATTGGTCGTCGGTGATTGTCTCCCAATGATGAATGAAATGAGTGAGTCTGCCGCCTACTGGAAGGGACAGAAACACTCTTCCTCCTAATCGAACGTCTGGAAGAGGAAGCGGAAGAAAGGACGTACCCCTAGGGCTTACTCCTACCCCTTTGACTGGTAGAGGTAGAAGAAGGGGTGGGGGGCGATGAAGGAGGAAATCGTGGTCGCTGCGGACCAGATTGGCGAGCGCCCCTGGAAGAGGGATTGCCTCTGAAAGGAGACTGAGGCTTGCCCTTTTCCGAGTCCTTCGGGGATTTACCGGAAGAAGCCGAAGGTTTCTTCGGTATCCGGAATTTAGGGGGAGCCGAAGTAGGAGTGCGGGGCTGGAAGGCCACCGCGCCGTGCATTTGCTCCTCCCTGGAGGCATCCGCTACTTCCTTGATTCGGCCCCCAAAGAGGGACGAAGAAGAAAGAGGGGCCGACCTAAGCTTTTCTCGAGAAGAAGAGAGAAGTAGCTTGTTGGGGCCGTCCAGGATGGCATCCCGCCTGCAGCGAGTCATCTCTGAAGAGAGAGAGAGAGATAGCAAAATCGAATGTTTTGCGGTCGCTGCTAAGGCCTCTAAAAGAAGCCTGACGGAAGCAGATAAGGCATCTTTTTGTTGTAGCTTGACCGAAAGAGCGGCCACGAAGGAGTCAGTATGCGACGAGATGCCGGAAAGAAAGCGGGAGCGTTGCTCCCAGCGATCCAGGACCTTCTGCTGAAGCGGTAAGGAGGAGGGGACCTTGAGCCGGAGCCGACTCGCATCTAGGTCCAGTTTCGGGGGGTGGATAGAAAAATCACCCTCCGGAAACTTGTAGGTCTTGGGGTTAAAACCCAAAGGCCGAAGGTCTGAAGTTGGAATAAACCAGCCCGGTCCTGGCTTAGAGGAGGATGAAGATTCGAAATCCTCCAGAGCCGAACGGACGACCGGAGAGAAAGGGAGCAACTCCGGTTCGACTGAATTCCTTAGGCTTACCGACGAGGTCAAGGTAACCTTCGCACCTCTTCCGGGAGGGAGGAGGGGCCGGTTTGCATACTGATGCAGGTAAGGTAGCAAAGACCTCCTGAACAGCCCTGTCCATGGAAAACCGACTGTCGTCTGACTCCTCGTCCTCGTCAGAGAGAGGATTGTCAGTACGAGGTTCGGAATGAGCGCTGGATCGGCGCGAGGTGGACGAAAGAGGCACGTCCTCAGCAAATAAGGAGTCCTCCTCCGGAGCATGAAGGGAGATTTCATCCTCCAATTGTCCGCTCGGAGCAGTCCCACTAGTAGGGGGATTGCGAGTAGAGGGAGGAGACCCAGCCTCAGGGCGAGATGGGGGAGCATCCTGAGGGGGAAAGCCCATGAAGGGAAATGGAGGGAAAAAGGGCCACATAGGGGGCTGTGCGGAAGAAGCGCCCTGTGGACCCGAGGAGGGAGGAGACTGAAGGAACAGTCTGTGATCAAGGGTCTCTGGTGGAAGAGAAACCCGATCCCTCCTAGAAGAAGGTTCACCCGGCATGACGGGGGAGGAGGCAGAACTGAAATGCCTGGCGTATTCCCCCATCATGTGGGACCACCATGTGGAAGGGTCAAAGGTCTGAGGTTGCACTGAAACATCCGCACCTTGAACCTTCGAAGACGTGGTGGAGCGTAAAGGGGACTGGTCCCGAGTAGCAGAGCTAGGGGACCGGTGACCGGAAAAACCCGGGGAACGGTTGTGGGACCGTTTCTTGGGCACCCTTGAACATGGAGGAGGTGGCCGAAGCGGAGAAACCGCAGGGCTACCTGAGGAAAAACTCGAGTCCGAATTCTCAGACAAAATCGGCGAAGACCAGCGACCCACACGTCTAGCGTGATGAGCCGACCTGGCCGTAGATCTGTGGCGATCTCTTGCCGATGACCGGTGATGACCGGTCTTGGGTCTCTGAGACCGATGATGACCGGTGACCGGTGATTGATGACCGGTGCCCGGTGCCCGGTGACCGGTGCCCGGTGAGTAGTGGTCGGTGCCGACCGGTCCTGACCGGTGACCGGTCCCTGGCAGATATACCCGGTGACCGGTCCCGTGATGGTCGGTGACCGGTCTTGACCGGTGACCGGTGGCTAGACCTGACCGGTGACCAGTCGTGAGCTTTGCTATGACTACGATCACGTACTTGACCGGTCATGCCCGGTGACCGGTCGGAGTAGTCTCCTTGACTGCTCCCCTGGGGCTGACACAAGGAGAGCCGGGCAGGGAGCCAGGAGATGAAGGCGGCCTCTCCGGAGAGGGGCGGGAAGCCTTCTTCCTGGGAGGGGGAGAGGGACTCCGACCCCCAGCAGCGCTGAACCCGGAGAAGGAGGAGGAAGATGAGGCCTTCCTTTTCCGGGAAGAGTAAGACCGACGGGAGGAGGCTTTCTTCCATATCTCGTCTGTCCACGAAGCGCAAACGGTGCAGGTGTCGACCCTAGAGCACCCTGAACATGATAGGCAGGACTGATGGGAATCCCAGGACGCCTTGACATGTCCGCAGGAACCCCGGGACTGCGACATAGTAAAAAGCAATACAAAAGAACAATGTATGCAAAATAAAAAACGGGAAGACCGAAGAAAACCCGTACAAAGAAAAATCTCGAAACGAGACAACAGTATATACAAAATCAATAATAAAACCACGGGACCAAACCGTGACACAAGGCAAAAGGTCCCGATACGGGACGGAGATTGGGAATTCTACACGTATATAGAATAAAACCAATAGAACAATATAAACAACACAGCCGAGGCTATGAAAAGATAAGAAAGGAGAGCTGTAGCGCACAGAAGCTATCAAGAAAGGGACACACAAGGTTACCCACTGAAACTCGATGGCTTCCAAAACACAATTGGAGAACGGGGGTTACACTTCCGGTAACTAGGGGGTTTAGGGAATGGTTTATTTTGCGGACTCTGTTTTGGAAGCTGTGCACAAATAGACACATACCTGAAGTAATAACAGGTAACGTATTTATGCTATTAAAATGTATGTGAGGGATGATCATTATATTTGATAACTTTAACTATATAGTTCCATTTCCACCACATTTCAATAAAACTTATCTCCTTTTCAAAGAAGACCCCATGTGACCTAATGCACTTGTTACATCTCTCCAAACAAGAATCAAAGGCTTGACGTAAGCTGTCACATGATAACATTCTCAACCCTGCTGTAATAGCACTACCAAGCTCTTCCCAAGACTCAAATCTATAACCCCGCAACTGTTCTTTAACATTTGGAAAGAGAAAGAAATCACAGATGTCCAAGTCTAGACTATTTGGTGGGTGTTGTTGATTATTAATATTTAATTCTGTCATTGTGGCCCTTACGACATGTCTGAGATGTACAGGGCGTTATTGTGGTGCAAAATGAAACCCAAACTGTCAAGTTCTGGGTGCTTGTCTTTAATAACTTCTGGGTATTAGGTGGAGTAATTCTCACCATTGATTGTAGTTTTCTCCAGTACCATGTGATTAAGAACTCTACCTGTAGTGTCACAGAAAATGACTAACATGCTTTTACAGGAGATGGAGATGAAATATGCTTCTTCTCTTGCTTACTTTAAAGCTCGAAGAAGTTGAACCAGGTTTCATTGCATGTAATTATCTTATTAAGAAACATTTCATCTTCCTCAGAAAAAACGACTCAAAACAAAATGTGTTTAAAAACACTATGCCCCCATCTAAGCAGGTCAGATGTCAAATAATTGATGCAAATTGAATGCCATTCATGAGTGGAGTAAGTTTGTCAAATATAAAGTCTTCATATAGTAATGAAGTAATGTTCAAGACAAAAAAAAAATAAAAAAAATAAAGGGAAATAATTAAAACAAGAGGGCCAAGATGGCCCTGTGTCGCTCACCTGAGTAAGATGGCAGTGTTAGGCATAATGACAAAAAATCTGGCATCTAAAGTGTTTTTCTAACATTTGACTAAGTGACCTACATATTGATCCTACCTGAATTTGCACTCAACTGGGAATTCATGCAGTCATCATTCATATTAAGTTTAATGAAGACTGGGACAAAAATGTAGGCCTCTAGAGTGTTCACAAGGTTTTTCTTAGATTTGACCTGGTGACCTAGTTTTTGATCTCATGTGACTCATTTTCAAACTCATCCAATATATCAATTAGACAAACATCCAGACCAAATCTATTGAAGATTTGGCTAAAACTGTTTGGGCCCCTAGAGAGTTCACATGGTTTTCCTTTTGATTTTGACCCGGTGACCTAGTTTTTGATCCCACATGACCCAATTTCGAACTCATGCAAAATATCATGGGAACAAACACTGACCCAAAAATTTTGAAGATTAGGCCAAACGTGGCCCGTAC